>CM074977.1:24440416-24452909 GCA_037576825.1 Pangasius krempfi
AACCGATTGCTCTAATACACTTCACTATATATAGTACATCTTGAACAAACAGAAATGCAGCTATCCTTCCTGTCATGCTGCCTCGTATCTATGTTAGCTAGCTAGCTGTGTTATAGGAAAAGTGGGATGTTTATTTCTGGAGCAAGTCCTGCTAAATGTCGGTTAGTTCACACTTAAAAAGTTTTTTTTTTTTATTCCTCCTGATGAAACACCAACCAGATTAAGTGGAATAAGCAGTTTGGGGAAAGGTATATAAGGATCCCAGTCTATTTTATTAACTTTGATGAAGCACTGTTTATTCTAATCTAAGGTAAGGTGAGTCAGTTTAGCCATCTTTTACCTCAACTTATGTTCAGGTTGTGCAGTGAAGCCAGAAATTCTGGTGACACCAGAAAAATCGCATGTATGAAACATTATGGCACAAAAAAAATGAAAATAACTGGTGTTTGATATCACATGGCTCTGTCAGTAATGAATCATTTTTGGAAACACAGATCACCACAGATTTCCTGTGTGAAATCCTCTCGGATCCAAATACTTACCTTCTCTCCAAAGGCCCAGAATAGATTTGCGGCTGAGTATGTGTTCTTCCAAAAAAAAAAAAAAAAGGGTAAAAAGGCTCAGTAATAAAATACAGCTGGAATTCCTCTGCCATGTACCACCACTAACAATAACACGTCTTAAATTCCTGGCCAACAATAAGGTCATGTGTTCCCACACCCTTTCCTGCATGGTCATTTTAACAGGAAAGCTCAAACAAAAGACTTTTTGCATGAAAGATAAGACGAGGCCTACAGGCTAAACCAAGAAACCATAAATGTTCCAGGCTTTTAATTCCTGGAAGTACTCGAGTACGTTTTGAAGAGAGCAAAGAGAGTCAGTCTATAAAGATTAGTCTGGAGAGGGTGAAATGGACAACATGAGTCACTAATCCCGAGCTGCATTAGATCTATTAGATATAAAGGCCAAGCCTGTGATAAAGCATCAGATTAGGATGAAGATTAAGGTGAAAATTGGTAGTGGATTACCGGAACATCTGGCGTGCACGTTAATATCGTGTAAAAGTAAGGGTGCTCTCTGGATGAGATTTATCATTATGAGTAATAAAGATGAAATAAAGATTAGGTTAATTCAATGAGGAGGTTGTTTGCCTACGCTTCACTGTACGCAGCCACACGCTGTTATTTTTAGTTACTTCAGTTACAATGTTGGAATATTGCAGATGAAATATTTTGTTGTAAATATCCTCATACTGACTCACTAATGACTTTTTTTGTTGCCCCTCAACTTGCATCGTGATTGGTCAGAAGGTTAAAAAAAAATGCTTGATGTCACTTAGAGCTTTTCTGAAAACTTTTCGAAGCTCCACAGTGACCTAAAAAATCACCACAAAAAAAAAAAATCTCTTACAAAAAACACCAGGTATAAAAGCAGCCTATTGCTTGTTTAGTGAAACACGGATTCGTAAATCCAACCTGTTGCAGCTGTCTGTCATGTCATTTATGTAATTTGTGGCTACAATCAAAGATGGACAGATTTGTAAAATCATAACAACGGTAGTGTAAAATCATAGCAACAGTGGCTAATTTGCATGAGTTTGAGGGACTGGAATGGACTGGCGTGGGTGTAAATTTCCTCTCAGGTACGCAGCAAGTCCTGAAACTGTTTTAACACATTCATTATCTATCAAAAGGATTTTAAAAAAATCTAAAGGATTTAAAAAAAAAAAAAAAAAAAAAAAGCTTGTTGGTTCGGAGAGGAAAATTAAATCAACGCATTAATACAGAATGATGTGTGGCGTTAGAGAATATTACAAGTAATTGATTACTTTTCTGCTATAAGGTTATGGGAATGTACAGTACTGTTAGCCTGATGCTGTCTTAGCGCTAAAAATCCCATATATATATATATATATATATATATCAATTCAAATAGTAGCACATGTACGCGACTAGCTCATCATACTTTTATCCCTTTATAGTTACATTTAATGTTGTCCAACGTCCACAAAATGTTATTTTTTTTTCACTTGTATATATACTATGTGTATATATATACATATATATATATATGTCTCATGTATCTTTTGATCATTACACATACTCTGTAATATAACACATCGAAAAATAATCTTTAAGTGCTTAGATATATTAATTCTGCCATGGGTTCTGTGGCATTTATCTGGCGTTTTGTCTGTAATGAATAAAACGCAGGAAGTACGTACGTGCTTGGGAGTTTTTCCGCTGCCCTTAAAATTTCATTCATTCTCATTTACAAAATCAGACAGCGGTGTTTTTCAGAACTGAAGGCACAAGTTGTTTTTTAAATGTGTGTTTAAAAAACACAATAAGTCCTTTAAGAGTCCTCACTAAATGTGACAAATTGCTGCTAATGTGGCCTGAAAAAATAAAACATAAAACAGTTCTCAATAATGAAATGCTGTGCAGGTTTAATAAAGTCAATTTCTGAAGGTGGATCTGAATATTTATAAGAACACAGTCTAGAAACTATATATATATACACACACATTCACCGTCCACTTTGTTAGGAACACCTGTACATCCACATATTCATGCAGTTATCTAATCAGCCAATCACGTGGCAGCAGCACAATGCAAACTCCATGCAGATACAGGTCAAGAGCTTCATTTAATTTTCACATCAAACATCAGAATGAGGAAAAAGTGTGATTTTTTGTGCCTTTGATCATGGCATGGATGTTGGTACCAGATGGGCTGGCTTGAGTATTTCAGAAACTGCTGATCTTCTAGGATTTTCACACACAACAGTCTCTAGAGTTTACACAGAATGGTGTGAAAAACAACAGTTCTGTGGGTGGAAACGTGTTGATGAGAGAAGTCAGAGGAAAATGGCCAGACTGGTTCGAGCTGCCAGGACGGATCTAGTAACTCAAATAATCACTCTTTACAATCATGGTGAGCAGAAAAGCATCTCAGCATGCACAAAACATCGAACCTTGAGGTGGATGAGCTACAACCTGTTCCACTCCTGTCAGTCAAGAACAGGACTCTGAGGCTATCATGGGCACAGACGTACCCAAACTGGACAGATGAAGATTAGAAGAAAAAAAATCACCAGGTCTTTTTCCAGTCTTCAACTGTCCAGTTTTGGTGGGTCTGTGCCCATGATAGCCTCAGCTGTGGTCTGCCTCAGGGTTTGATGTATTGTGCATTTTGAGATGCTTTTCTGCTCAGCACGGTTGTAAAGAGTTGTTATTTGAGTTAGCTTGAACCAGTCTGGCCATTCTCCTCTGACCTCTCTCATCAACAACATTTCTCCATACAACTTGTTAAACTGCCGCTCGTTGGAGGTCTGAAATACTCAAAACAGCCCATCTGGCACCAAGAAGTCATTGAGATCACATTTTTTTACTTATTCTGATGGTTCATGGGAACATTACCTGAAGCTCTTGAATGTGTATCTGCATGATTTTATATAGTGCACTGCTGCCATATGATTGGCTGACTATATAAAACAGTTCCTATTAAAGTTCCTATTACAGTCAATACTACCGCTGTCCTTAAAGGCAAAGATTTAGGTTTAGATTTTTTTTTTTTCTTACTGAATTACCAGTAAAACTCTTGGAATGACATTTGACTGGCAGTGTAGTCTGACTTTAAGCTTATTTTTATGTAAATTTGAATATGAAAAATGACATTATTTAGACATATACAGTAGTATAAACGTTGTTCCCTAACAGGAGACGACCATCACCGAGATCAAGCAGAAGATCATGAAGCTACCGGACGCCAGTGGAATAGTCATCGATGGCTTTCCTCGGGATGTGGCGCAGGCGCTTTCTTTTGAAGATCAGGTGGGTGTGTTTTCACACTATGCTGTGAGAGAAGCACATAAAACACAAAATACAAAATTTGTGGGTACTGTACACCTTGCAATGTATTAAGAGCTTGGAGTGAAAGATCCAGTGTGCTTGCCCAGGCTAGGCTAAAAAGTGTTAGCTAAGTAAGGAATACAACGCTTGAAGCTGTGTAGTTATAGGAAAATAATCAATGATGGCAAGTTTACCGTTAACACCCTGAAATTGTTCCCTATAACAGCACATCCTGAAGACTTTCATTCATTTTATACCACGACAATTGGCCAATGATTATATTTGTTTTGTTTTTTTTTGTTTAGTGAAGAATGCTGTCATGCTTTTTATCCATTTATATTTACATTTATTTTTGTGGAACATCTATGAAGCAAGTTGTTTCCTGTCAGCTGCGAGGTACAGCTAAGGCAATACGTTGATTCTGAAGATTACCAAAAAAAAAAAAAAGATGTACCGTTTCTTGCTGGGATCAGTCATGTGCGGGAATTTTGGGACGCCGTTTCTCAGCTGCTCTCTGTGCTCAGCCGCTTCTTTGTGAAGTGCTCAATGTAATCGAGAGCAGCGTGCTAATTTTGTCTGATTTGAGCAGGGAAAGTGCTGCAAGCAGAACATAACATGTCAGAATCGGAGCAGCTAATGGATTTTCTCACAGCTGTGAGCCAAATTGACTGAAGTCGATTATGGAGTTGGAAATCGAGGGCTGCAAGCTTTTAAAAAGTGCTTTAATGGGCTAGTGTTTAGGGGCTTTGTGGAAAGTCCGGCTCTCTGGTTGTCAAGATTACCATTAGCACTGCTTTGAAGGGTTTGTTTTATGTGGAAAATGGTAACTGCTAAACTAAGCCGTGATTGGGGACTAGGGATCTATATTTGGTGAGGTTCATTGTTGCTTGATCCAGTCGCTTGTTGCTTTCTTTGGATGTGAAAGCTACGTCACACAAGAGGCTACGTAAATGAATCTAAATCGAATTGCAGGCTGCGGTTTGCTACTGATGATGTTTCTTCACATGTTCTTGCTTGCTCTCTCCATGTTCCTTTTCCACTCCCAACTCCCCCCCCCCCCCCTTCTTCCTCACACGAATTATCAGCGAGGTCACGTGCATCCTCAGGAATATTGCCTATTGCTCAACCACTTACAATGCCCATATTATGATTGAGTGCATCACATCCATCTTCTCAGCTGGAGTTATAGAAATTCTGATTTTGGTCTAGAAGACATTCCTTTGACACGGTACATGGTTCTCAGTGCACCAATAAAAGGAGACGGCGTATCTCTGATGACTGCCTTGCAAAACCTGTGCCGTGCCAGTAATTAGTTTGCTCTGGCTGTTTCGACTGGCTGTCACAACTCTCGCTTAACAAGAGTGCAGAATTAGACACAACATCTCCCGTGCACTTCCTCCTCCTCCTCCTCCTTCTCCTCATTCATCTCCAAAATCGGCCTTGATCTCTGAAAGGAGTTATGAGTGAAGGCATGCTGAAGGAAGCGTAAGGAAAAGATTCTTCAACTGATGGCCCATTTCTTGCCTTAGATTTGGGCTAACACGTGATAGATCCCGCCTCCAGACCGTTCCTGTGGCTGAATGCTCTCGTCATCCCAGCTTCAAGGCATACACAAAGAAATAAGGACTGTTTATCTTGCTTCTAAAAGGATTAAGCAATGCCCGTTAGGCTAATTCCAGACACCTGTCTCTGCACACATGCTGCGAGAAATTAGCCACAAAAAATGTTGTGTTTGGCAATTAATCAAACTCCAGAAGTCGAAAAATATCGACAAAGAAGCTGCTGGCACCCCTACAGTGTCCATGCAGCTGTGAAGGGCACAAGTGTCTGATATTTACAGATGATATTTACTTTCTGATGTCTATAGCTATTGGTTGTGTAACATACAAATTGTACTGAATCATTGCCTTATGAATTGAAGTCGTATCGTACCAGATTCAGTGCAATCGTCAAATATCGATAATGTTGCCTTATGAATCGCCTTAAGAATCAAAATTTTATTGTGAACTTAAAGTGAAGTGAAGTGACATGCGGTGGCCCATACTCGGAATTTGTGCTCTGCATTTAACCCATCCAAGTGCACACACACAGTAGTGAACACACACACACACAAAGTTCATACACACAAAGTTCATATCGTCAATCATTTCCTTAAGAATAGAAATCGTACCATATCGTGAAAGCTTAAGGTTTACACACCTAACAGCTGTATATACGAAGAAGCTGATAAATGTCAAGCACATACAAGCATGTAGCTCATCCACACAACTTACAGAAATAGAACAAAGCTGCACTGTACAGAGTTCAAGCTGAAAATCGACAAGCGTACTAAAGCTAGTGTAATGCTGTATTAAACAAAGTTCAAAGGCTAGCAAAGAGTCTTAGACCATCGTATTGGTTATGAGCTCAACAAACATGGTTTATAATGAACAAATGTCAGTAAAATGAATTGAGTAAATGAACCATTGGAGATTTGTGGTCTAAAACAGGACAATCGACAACACTCAAGTGCCACAAACCTCACAGATCTTTGTGCTTGGAGTTGATACACAAGAATTGAGTTAAGATATTGGGATGTGTCCTGTTCTGAGTCCTCGTCCAGTTCTAACTGAGGCCCTGTGTAATATCCTGAGCTAATAACGTGGCGAAATGCATTAATTAAGAAGGACTTCAAGGGAGCGTGGCGGTGATGGAAGCAAACCCCGGCTTTAGAAGTGACGATGACAGATTCAGCCTCGCATGTCATCCAAATGTCAACCAAATATTAGTGGAAAATGTCAGCGGGCGGCAAACAGATTGATGTTTTAATGTGTCAAAGCGTGGAAGAAAATATAGACATGATGATGTGGAGTCAGTTTGCCTTTCACCAGCAGAGGCTGAATGATTATTTTTTTTGTTTGTTTGTTTGTCAGCGCTGCGAAGAAGATGAGCCACATGTTGAGTGTCATGATGACGCTTAAAAATGCCTCCAAGAAAAGCGTTGAAGCAAAATTATGAAATTGTGCAGAACTGTACTGCCCTGCTTCAGAACAACATAAAGACACCAGATAAGGAGCCTTTGCTGTGTAAATAATTTATTTACATATATATATATATATATATATGTAGATTTTTAGAATTATTTCTTTATATTCTCTTGCAATAGGCTGTAGACATATGGAGAGTCTGCAGTTCATGTAAAGTTGATTCAGAGAGAGCAAGACAGAAAGAAAGTGAGGAAAAGAGATATACAGAGTGATGGATGGCAGCTTTTTTTGCAGTGGAAATAAAAAAAAAGATAGATGGAATGAGGGAACGCGAAGCATGCGTAGTATCTGGAGAGCAAAAGATGGAGAAAGGGAGGCAGGGAGGGGAAAAAAGATGGAAGTGATCGAAAGAGACAAGATCATTCTCTTTCCACTGGCACACTAGAGAGTGAAATATTGAAGCTTTGCGAAGTAATAAAAAAGAGGAGTGGAATATTGAGAGAATGAGCAGAGGCTCATTTTCTTTTAACCCAGGATGATGTCTCAAAGGAGGACAGTGGAACAAATACAAGGAAAGCAAGGAATTTAAGATGGCAACTCAGTGATGAAGATTCTCCATCCATGAGTTCACATTCAAGGAGTAGTCGAGTTTGAGGGGAATAATCCTGCAGTCGGAGTGCTGCCTGTCCCACTGTCCTGTCTTACCACCTAGAACATGCTCCCTAATCTTCTAACTGAAAAAACAGCCCTGCACTCCAGGGGTCCAATGATTGGACACTTGAGAATCCAGATTGTACAAAAACAAAGACAGATATCCAGAAAGTTTGGTTGCTATGGAGATGGGAATGACTGCCCGAGTGTCCGACTGGTGTACTATTAGAAAGATGGTGTAAGAGTAGAGAGAATAGACAACTAACTGAACACTAAAAAATTTTTGCTGGATCACAGACCACTGATTGGAAATTAAAGACGTTGTTCTCCTCACCATAGCAACATGGTGGGAGCCCTGGAGATCTAGTATTATTTTCCCAACCAGTATTCTGACAAATCTGTTTTTTTTTTTGGTTTTTTTTTTGGATAGTCTTCTTCATTTTCCACAATTTTAGATTCTCAAATGTCCAATTGACTGCTCATGAGTGAGAATTTAATGTGTCTTGGATGCGTCTCAAGTTTGCTGTTGTCATTATGGTGATAAGAACAACTTCTCAAATGTTTGATTGGCGAACAATTGAAAAGAGAAAAAAAAAATCGTTATTTTCAATAAATCTGGAACAGGAGCATAAAAAAGTTTCCAATGCTCTGGTTACTATGGTGATAAGAATAACTTCTCAAATGTTCAGTTGGCAGAAGACCACTGATTGGATGTTAAAGATGTTGTTCCCTTCACCATAGCAACCGTAGTAAAAGCATGGAACCTGTGAAGCACTGAAAATGCGTTATTATTTTCCCAACCTTAAAATATTGAGAAATTTTTCTTTCTCAATATTTGTGTTTCTTTTTTTTTTTTCCCCAAATCTGGATTCCCATTTGTGTAATTGACTGCTCATGACCAAGAAGTATCATGTATTCCATGGTTGCTATAGTGATAAGAACAACTTCTCAAATGTTTGATTGGAAAAAGATTGGAGATATTGCGAATAGACAAGACAAAAACACAAATAGGTCACTGTAATTTTGCTGTAACCACAGTCCACAAATTGGAAATGCTTTTCCCATTACCATAGCAACCATAGGAAAAGGATACTACTTAAGAAGCACTGAAGATGTGTTGTTATTTTCCTAACCTGTATTCAGACAGGTCTTGATTTTCTACACATCTGGATATTCCCAATTGTTCAGTTGACTGTTAATGAACAAGAACATAACTCCAATGCTTTTCAGGTTTGCTATGGTTGCTATGGTGATAAGAATGACTTCTCAAACATTTGATTGATGAAAGATGGGAGAGATGGAAATCTGCCTTTCTGGATTTTCGTCTTAATTTTCCACAATTTTTTTTACAAATTCTCAAATGTTTCAATGGTGGAAGATTGGGGAGATGGTGATGTCACAGTCTACCAATCAGACATTAAAGATGTTGATCTCATCACCATAGCAACCACAGCAAAGGGTTCTTCTTTAAGAAGCATTGAACTTGCATTATTATTTTCCCAGCCTGTATTCTGACCAATCTTTTGTTCTGCATATTCGTCTTGATTTTCCAGATGAGTTCAAATATGGATGGGGAAAAATTTAACACAGTTTAGTAGAGATGTAGTTCCTTACAACTCTTCTCCGGGTTTAATGTTGATTTCTGGATTACTGGCCAACACTTTAGATGCACATCACAAGTCAGTCAGTCAGTAATTGAGTGAACATGTGACTTCTAGGTCCATTTTTTTTAGCATTATAAGAACTCAACAATGGCACCAAAGTGAGAAAGAGTGAGTCTTGGTGTCCAAAAATGAGTAGAGCATGAAGACCATAAAGGTAATGTCAAGAGGAACAGATGAAAGCCAGAGGGGCCAGGGACAGAAATGGAATTTCCCAGGGGAAATTTCAATGGAAAGTGGAGGGCAGAGGAAGTGTATATCAGCCAGAGGCATTATGTGTGTATGTGTACTATGTGTGTAGGACCACTAAAGTGCCCTTTGAAACATCATTCCAGGCCTTTGTTTTGTATCTGACCTCAGCGTCACTCTCCCTTTCCCTTATTTCTCTCTCCAGGAAATAATTTCCAAAGCCCTGTGCCACATTTTCATGAACAGATTAATGAGTGTTTGATATTCCCTCAGATGCGACTGAGTAACCGTAAATTAGCCTGGCTGTGTCAATGTTTGATTTGGGTATGTTTAATCTTTGGCACTGAGGCAGACAGGAAGACAAAGCCAAGCGTCAGAGTGTGTGTCAGCTTATTGCATAAAGTTCAACAAACGTCCCTATGGCATTTTCCCCCCGCTTCATAACATAAGAGGCGGGATGGTATGGTAACTAGATACAAGCACGGGTATTTGACTACTTGGATATGCAAACATTAAAACGTAGATCATGACAGCATAATAAATGTGTGATTGAATGTTTATTTAAGTTCTTCCAACCTTCTTCAAATATACTTTACATCATTTGAGTTCAGCGTCAAACAAGGAAACATAAATGATTCCAGAAACGGGGCCGCAATCTACATTTAAAATGTTGGTTAATTAAACTGGATAATTAAACTGGTTGCAATAGTTACTACATTCTTGGAAAAGGTATTATAGAAACCTTAAGGCTTCTTCGGTTGTCCCTATTAGTGTTTCTGTTCCAGAGGTGTACCAAGTACAACCTTGAGGCTAATAACCTGTAATTATTCAATTAATTCCAGGGCAATTTGCCCATCATTAACCATGTTGTCACAACATGAGAGTATATAGCTACTATAACTTAAGTGGTACAGTAACTAACTTGTTTCACAACATTAAATGTAACTATAAACGGATAACAAGTATAAGGTGTGGTCCTTTAATAAATAAAAATGTATAATTGTTGGCAAATTGGCGTGGTGTTGAATGAGGAATAAACACTCCAAAATGTACTCTTATTCGAAAATAATCAACTTTGGGATGATTCACGTCACTGATTATTTTCCTATAACAACAGTTGTTATACACAAGTGTTGTGTTCCTTACTTAATGGTTAATTATACTACATGGGGGTAACAGTTCAGTTTTGAATTTGTATCTATTTAACCCTCAAGTTCCTTTCAACACAGCAGTGGAAATGCCAAGACATTTCTTTAGATTGTTTAGATAATGGAACTCTTCTGCGGCCAATGGAACTATTTGCATGTTTTGAATGAAATTTGGTGCAGTGATTCTGCGTGGTCCAAAAAGTAATTCCACCAATTTTTGAGTGTGTATCTTTAAACCTTTTAATCCCAGTAACAAAGTTGGTCACACTTTTTCCCACAATTCTTTGATGAACTATAAAACTTTTCAATGCAATTACAGTACAGTTTGCTTGAGAGATTTGTCTGTAAGTATTGGTTCAATGATGGTTATATTATGCATTTTTTAAAACACTGTATATCACCTGTCTTTCAGATTTGTACTCCAGACCTGGTGGTGTTCCTGTCATGCTCTAACCAGCGTTTAAAGGAGCGTTTGGAGAAGCGAGCGGAGCAGCAGGGACGGCCGGACGATAACCCTAAAGCCACCGAGCGACGCCTCGCCAACTTCAAACAGAATGCGGTGCCACTGGTTAAGTACTTCCAGGAGAAAGGCCTCATCGTCACGGTAAGGAGACAGAAGTTTGGGTTTTAAAAATAGCCAGCCATTTTGAATTGAGGCTTTCTTCATAAACTCGTTCTAAATGGTAGTTATCACTTAGCAATCATCTGTGTGTCAATCATCTATTATTACCTTAGTGCCATGTATTGCTAATTTTTCAACATGAATTGGATTAATTCTGCTAATGACTGAACATTTTAAAAAATGATTTATTATACAGGGAGTCTTCATAGGTAATTATGGCCTTTGGCTTAAACGCTATAATTACCTGACATTAATCTGACGAGTTAATAACATTACAAGTTTATAAACATTATTGTGTGATGCATCTTGAATGTAAAAAAAACTTTGGAACCAGCTCCTTTAGATGAACGTTGGGAGCTAACTCACCTCTGAAGAGCTCGTTTCTTCTTTTTCTTTTCGTGACACTCTGGCAGAAGTTTCATCAGTATTCTGTAGGCCTGATGTTAATCACATGCAGCGAAATGCATCCAGTGAAACATCTTTCCAACTTGTTCAGTGCAGCGTAACAATTTACAGCCAAGCCTGACACAAATAATGAAGCGTTTGTTTGGCTCTTTTTCTTGTGTGGTCTTGTCAGCGTGAGCAACAGGATCGCATTTCTGGTAGTGTATTAGGGGAAGTCAAGGGATCTGATTTTGAGAGAAAAAATAACTGGAAGAATGAACTGCTGAGCTGCTTCCCATCACTACTGGATTGACGGTTCACATTCATGTTTGTTCGGACCCAGCCCTGAAACAATACACACAAATTTTACGCAGTTCACGTTCATGACGATCAGCCGCCATTGGTCATTGCCAACGAAGGAGTCTGACAATGAAAACAAAAAAACGTACTTTATTTTAAGTGCTTTTCCGAAGTGAAACAAAACCCCGCTCTTCTCCACCGCAACTCCTATATCCAAGATAACTAATATAGCTAGCTAATTCACTTCATTTAAAATAAGCTAGCTAATGTTGTAAAGAAGCTCAAGTGTGCGCTTTTCATGGCCGCTCTTAAATTTAAACAGAGCTAAATGTGACGTAAAGTTTTACGTGACGTCCCGGATTCCCCTGATTAACGCTGAGTAGGTTACTCAATTCCGTATCAAGATTGTTATTAAGGAGTACCAAAAAAAACCATACTTGTATGTGATCTGAAAAAAAAATGGATCCTAGATATTGTGCACGCCTCGTTAAAAACAACAATGCTATTTCGCAAGACGATCCGTCAGCGCAGTAGGAAGTGACAGTGCAAGACTTCACTGCAAAAGGTCATTTCCTCTGGAGGTTGTGTCGTTGTGTTTACGATCAGGGCGAGAAGATGAAAAACACTGATATGTGCATGATAATGACATTCTCATTCACACAGCTACCATCAAGACGATCCCCAAGCACATGCCATATGTATAATTTATATTGCTTTTT
>CM074977.1:24466141-24506141 GCA_037576825.1 Pangasius krempfi
CCGCCCCCCCCCCCCCCGCCCCCCCCGCCCCCCTGCCGGCGGGGGGGGGGGGGGGGGGGGGGGGGGGGGGGGGGGGTGGGGGGGGGGGGGGGGGGGGGGGGGGTGTGTGTGTTGGGGTGAGGTAAAAAAAAATCTCAAGATATGAGGAGGAACAGGAAGAATCCCCCACCTGACCTCGCTGCTGTTTCCATGACAACAGACTAGAAGGACGGTGAGGCGTAGGAGTGTTCAGACGAAGCGTGCACTGTTACAGGATTTGGCAGGGTACAAAAGCTGGACTTTTTAAAGCCTCTGTTGTCCCGAGCTGGATTTTCTCAACGTCTAGCAGTTAAAAAGTCAAGGAGACCTTGTTCTAATCGTGGGAATTTTTGAGGGAAACTGAGACACGCTGATAGAAATGCCAGAGGATGACGAGGAAATTCCCACCAGATGTCTTTCAGCTCGTGTTCTCGCCATTAAAAACGAATATACACACACCGGCCAGTTTAATAGTTACATCTGTAAGCCAATCAGCCAGTCATGTAGTGGCAGTGCAGATATAGGTCAAGAGCTCCAGTTAATGCTCACATCAAACATCAGAATGGAGAACCTGCTGATCTCTTACGATTTTCACACAAAGTTTATACAGAATGGTGCGAAAAACAGAAAACATCCAGTGAGCGTGGCCGGAAACGCCTTGTTCATGAGGAGGTCAGAGGAGAATAGGCTACTGTCACTCAAATAACCACTTTTTACAACCGTGGTGAGTGGAAAAGCATCTCACAACACACACCATGTCCAAACCTTGAGGCAGATGGAATACAACAGCCGAAGATCACATCAGGTTCCACTCAAGACAGGAATCTGAGGCTACAGTGGGCACAGAGCCTCCCAAACTAGAGAGTTAGAGATCAGAAAAAGACAAGGTGACATGTTTCCAATCTGAACTGTCCAGATCCTGAAGCTCTTGACCTGTATCTGTATGATTTTAAGCATTTCACTGCTGACACATGACTAGCTGATTGGAAAATTTCACGAATAAGCAGGTGTACAGGAGTTCCTAATAAAGTGATAAGTGTATTATTTGTCATGTGCGTTGGAGAATTCAAGGGCAACTTCCATTAAAAACGATTTTTAAGGCAATGGCATTTCGTGTGCTGTGAGTTTCATACTTGGTGTACAGTATGAGCGAATTTCCACATTTCCTGTGAAGCTGAATGGTAAAGTATCTCTTCTTCCTGCACAGCTGGACGCAGACCGAGACGAGGAGGAAGTCTTCTCCGACATCAGCATGATGGTGGACAACAAGCTTTTCCCCACCAAAGAACCTGTAGCAGGTAACGATTAATCAGCGCGATCACTTTCTTAGTGTACATAAGTCTATTTTTTTTTAAGAATCTTCACTTCAGTTTTTCGTTTATTTCCTTTAACTCTATTTTCTTTATCTATAACCATATATTTATAAAGTCCTAAGGTGAAATTTTAGCAACTTACAGGATCTAAATTCAGATGTTACAGACAGAATGAGACATTTCTTCTACTACTTTCTTTCTTTTCTTTTTTGAATCTTTCCTGTACTTTTGCTTACGTAGTTGAAGTAAATTATATCTCTAGAGGACTTTTAAATTCTAGAATGTTTTTATACTTTAGTAACGTTTTTCCTCTGATGCTTGGCTTGATTTTTACATTTAGAGAGATTCCATGTCAAATCTGGGAAAAGTCAGTCTATGAAACACCAGTCAGAACAAAATATCAGCAACAACAACAAAAAAGAAGTGGTCAAGGAATCAGTCTGCGAGGAAATGTTAAACCAGCAGCTTTAATCTCACACACACACACACACACACACACACACACACGCACGAGAGCAGGAACAGCACTGACACTGACCTTCATATAACCTGACACTCGCCTGTACCTCCTCGCTCACTAAGTTAGTGTGTGTGTGTGTGTGTGCGCGCATGCCTGAGGACATGGATGTTACGTGTCAGCATATGTGTGTGTGTATATGTGTGTCTGTGCATGAAGATACTAGTTTCAGATAACTGATGGAATAAAATCAGGACTTTTGTTCCCTGTTGTTATCTTGACAGTTTTAACAGTTTTTTTTCCATTTTCTGGCGTGACAACATTGAAAAACGACTATCTGCGAAAACGGCAGGCCTCCCAGTCATAGGCAGAGTGTTATGTGTTTTAAAAAAAATCATAAAAGGTGCTTTTCAAATCCAAGAACTCTAAAATCCTCGACTTTTTTTTTTTTTTTTCCCCACCTGAAGCATATAGACTGAATGAAGCACCGGCTATTTTACTTCTTTAACAGAGCCACTTTGTCAGGGCCGAATCCATTTCATGGATGTGCAAATTCACCTCTCATTACTCCTTTAGATTTGTGCCGCGTGGCCATTTAGAAGCCTTTGCTGAGAAGCAGAATGGCTCTGATCCTCCCTGAGAGTCGATAAAATCATTTGACGTAAAAGGAGGGGGAAAAAATGGCGAGCCAGTAACACAGGCAGGGAAGACGAGCAGGCAGGAAATTAAAAGTAAATGTTATTAGCACAGATCTATAGATGTGAGTTTAAACTGCTATAAGAATATTTATAGGTTACATTCCTAATGGACTGCTGTGCCAGTACAGATGATGAGATTATAACATAAACTCATTCAACTCCTATAAACACCGTTAAACTATTTATAACTTTCATTATAGTGTCATTATGTTATTCTTAAAAATCTTATAAATGAAAAAGAAAATACACTTTTTACATACAGACCAGAGAAAACATAGATAAATCTGTTATTACATTGCCCTGATAGTGTTATAAGCACTCGTTCAAGTCATATAAACTATATATGTCACTGTTAGACTGTTCATAACTGTGTCAGTTTGGTGTCTGTCATTATTGTCATGATATTGTTTGTAAAAATGTAATTACAAAAAAAATTTAGCACTATTTAACAAAGGACCCGAGACAATATACATTAAACTATTATATTGCTGTGACATCATTGACCTCTTATAAGCAATTATAGGTCACTGTTACACTATTCATAACTCTGTCATTATGATGTATGTCATTATGGCGACATGACAGTCATGTGTTATTCATAAAAATCATACATAAATCTGTTATGTTGTTGTCAAGGCGTGGTTATAAGTATTCATTCAACTCGCAGTATGTGTCACTGTTACACTATTCATAACTCTGTCATTATGATGTATGTCATTATGGTGACATGACAGTCATATGTTATTCATAAAATCATATCTAAATCTGTCAAGACGTAGTTCTAAGTACTCATTCCACTCTTATAAACGGTATAATGTCAGTACATGTTAAACCCTTCATTATGTAAATGTTCTACTGTACACTGTGATGCTCTGTATGTCAGTACAACAGATTTCAGATGAAACACTGACAAATTCTGAGGCACAAATATCCAATTTGGCAACCATAAGAGCATTTAGTATGTTTTTATTGGATTCCTGAATCACAGAAGCATATATATAAATCCCTGTTTGTCTCCGTAGCACCTAACCTTTGAAGCCACAGCTGAAACAATAAGTCAGTGTTTGAAACGAGCATCATGCACGACTCTTGAACCAGGATGAAAGGCACCAAAGTGCAGGTCGCAGTTTGTCCGAACAAATCAGACGCGTTCGTTTCCAAGTGCGCACGAGAAGAAGAGTGGAGTATTTCAAAAGCTCTCAGACTTGCTCGTTGGTGCAGAGAATGCAATAGCGTTTGGATTACAGTAGAATCAAATTCACACGGAATTTACACACCAGAAATACACGCACCATTGAACTCCAAACTAAACCAAAACAACCAAACAAACAAACAAGTCAGTCATTCATTGGAGCTGTAGAGAGATAACATATCAAATTAAACACTTTCAATCAGACCAATCAGAATCAGGAATTCCGAAGCGCTGCGGTGTCAAACACTAAAACACTAAAAAATGATGGTGTATTATTTTGTCCGCAGGCCCGAGTGAGCTTGACCTGAGCGTGCTAGCTGACAGCACCAGCCTCGCCGACGTTCCCTCCAGATTTGACGAGCAGGTATGCCGAATCCTTTTCAGTTCATTTCCCGGCTCGGTCATTCTCATTCTCTGCTCATTTTATGCTAATGCGAACGTTTGAGCCAGTGATTTAGGAGCAGCTCTGTGCTTTCGTTGTTATAATGGCGCATTACCATTTAAACTGTCGTTAGTACACAGCCGAGTGCTCTGGCTCCGGCTCTGGGCCTTCTCCTTAATTCGTAATTAAGTGATTGAGGAATATTAAAATCAATCCTCAAATTGGCTGTGGATGAGGCTCGTTGAATCGCCAGCTACAGACGGATGAGTCAGCGCTATGACGGGTGAGCTGGAGAGCGCTAACACGTGGACGCTTTTATTCCTCGCCGTCACTGGTGACGTAATGACTGATCGGGTCATGATCTTAACCGAATGACAGATCACTTTAACGCAGCACGTGTCATGTCGCTCTGCTACGATCGGGTGCAAAAGTTTGTGCGCCCTTGGGGACAAGACGTTTATCAAACATTAGTGCTGGGTTTCACCAACAATCCTTCATTATCACAAATAACAAAAATGATCAAATAGCATGTGTTAAGATTTTAATAGCGAAAACAATCACGTTACAACAAGAAGATGAGCAATCAGAATCGAGAATTCAGCAGAAATGAATAGCATTTATTACTTTCCTTGGACACGTACACGTTCTTTAATAAATAATAATTGTAATCATTGGCAAATTGCTGTGGTATAAGAGGAATAAAACAGGTGTAATTGTTGGTATGGTTGTTGAACTTCTGGCTGGTAACAGTAACTATGCTTCACCACACCATCACATGGTTGATTATTTTCCAATAACAGCACATCATGTTGTGTTTTAATTCCTAACCTAACGTGCAGTATTTGTTATAATAAAGGAACGGATAAAAGCTTAACCCTGAAGGTCTTTTATATAAAAATGTAAATCCATTTTATTTGTGTGTGTCTGTCATTTTGTCCTGGGGTGTACAAACTTTTGCACTCAAATATATAATGCTAAGAACCAAATATAGGAAAGTCAGTTATGTCTGTAATCACTTCAAAGCCATAATAAATCTACTTTAGATTCGAGGTGTGGGCAGAGAGCTGCTCGGTGGATAATGGAAGTAGAAACACAGGCACAGATGATGCAGTTCTCAGCGTGTGTGTGTTTTTGTGTGTGAGTGTGTGGGTCCAGAGAGTGATACAAAGAGAGAACCCACAGCGCTCAGCGTGGTGGTGCTGCACCCACAACCTGTTCACACCACTCTCGAGATTTTCTCAACAACCTCCGCTCAGTTCAGCGGCGAGAACAAACAACATTTCTATTAACAGCACGAATAAACACGGTGTGAACATGCAAAGTCATCTCTCCAAAAGCACCGAGTCCGATTTCTGCCTCTGTGTTTTGTGTCCTCATGAATATTAAAGACAAACGTGAAATTCCGAATGCATTTCCTTCCACAGCGTGACGGATTTCTGAGTGGAACAGCATGTTTGGGTGGGAGCGGGGCTTTGCTACCCAAAAAAAAACCCAAAAAAACATTTTGTCATGTTAGCGAGAAACAGCAAAATATAAACTATAAACTAAGCAAAATATAATTTTATATAAAATATAAATATAAAAATATGTCACAAAACGTTATTTCATAACCGCTGACTGTAACAAAGCACTGACACTGGAGACTCCTTCCATAAATGTTAAATAAATGCCTCCTCAAAGACTATATGTTTATATGGCACGCCCGCTGTACAAGTCCCTGTGAGTGAGATGTTACTAAAGAAAGCTGCTGTTATAGAAAATCAATCAACACCTTCTGACTGATCAGAATTGAAAATTCATCCGCGCTGTCTTAATTCACAATACGCCCATATTTCATTTTTAACTTGTAAAATCATTCAAATTCGATTCAAAAACCATAAGGGGCGGGGGGAGGGGGCGCAAACTTTTGAGGATGCAAACTTTTGCCCTCAACCACATGCTTAGAAAACAGAAGAGAAAAGAAAGAATGCACACTTATACACGTCAGTGGTTTTGTAATTCTAGTGCTCTGACATGCAGGACTGAACACTGAACACTTCCTGTGTCGCCCACGTTCTGCTCCACAAGCACAGGAAGCGCGACACTCCTCCGTAACAGGTTAGCCTCGCTAATGAGCTGGAGCTCGGCTGGGAATCATGATTCAGCGATAGAGAGAGACACAGAGAGAGAGAGAGACAGAGAGAGAGAGTGTCAGAAGGAGAGAAAAAGGGGAACTTAGTATCTGTATGAGGGCTTCACTTACCATTCGTCTGTCCTGATATCGGTTGTGTCCCGAATCGCAATCCAGTGCTTCTGATTGGAGTGCACTTGCTGAGCTGATGCTGATATGTAGTTCATATTGTAGTTTTTTTTTTTTTTTTTTGATGTGTAGGAGTGTGTATGCATGTGCAGATACATGTGCCTTCTTAGCGGTAAGTCATCATCCCTTCTGGACCGCCCACATCGCCGGCTTAGAATCATCAGCGATGTTCTGAAACGCCCACGTAATCATTTCCAATCATTTTCACATCCCAGTTATTCTCTAACCTGTGCTCCTTTACAATATTATCATGAAAAACACCATTTTCTGTACCGG
The DNA here is from genome assembly GCA_037576825.1 of Pangasius krempfi. NCBI lineage: Eukaryota > Metazoa > Chordata > Actinopteri > Siluriformes > Pangasiidae > Pangasius > Pangasius krempfi. The sequence continues at coordinate 24,472,777 of CM074977.1, forward strand.
TCCAAAAAAGGGAACCATGACAGAAATCATCTGGGATTCCCTCCAGTGTCATTACACGGTGGAGTGCAAAAGTTTGCACGCCCTTACGACAAAATGGTCAGTATTGAATTGCACATTACCAATTCATCCGGCTCACTTTTTATAACTCTGCCACAAGTCATAGACCCACATTTCATTATTTTTTTCATTTTATTTAATTCTCAATTATTCTAAATGTTACTTTAACAAAGCCTGTGGGGGTGTGTGCAAACTTTTGCACTCTGGTGTACAGCTTTACTTCTTGCTTGCCATGCATGTGATAACGAATTCTCAAATTAAGGCTATAAATCTTTTTTTTTTTTTTTCTTTTCCAAATACACCTACAAACTCTGCTATAAACCTGTCTTGCTACTAAAGGAAAAGACATAAAGGAAAAAAAAAAAACAATTTTGGAAGTGGTCAAAAACTCATCAGAAATGTAAACTTTTTTTTTTTTTTCATGCACAAATCATGCACATTTTTTCCCGCATTCAAATCATAAAATAACAGACGTGGTGTTGACATGACATGACTTTTGACATAACGTTTACACTTGTTTATGAGTTCTGAGTAAAAAAAAAAAACAAAACAAATGACGGCACCCATCTTGTGATCAGCGGCGATGAGCGAGTGAAAAAAAAACTTGTTTACTTTCAGACACAAACATCGGCTCAACGGAAATATTACTTTTCAGATAGTTTCTTTATAAATTTGCGCCAAAATACCAAAATAAATAACAAAAACATTGTTTTCTATGTGTTTTGACTTTTTTCCCTTTTGTTTTCGTGCCGTAAAAAAGACAAAAACACTTAAACAACGCAAAGGATGTTTATTTTAGTTTAGTTTGTTTTTTTTTACCATGTTCAAATCATAATAAAATGACAAACATGCCATTAGTTGAAAGTGTATTTTTAAGTAAACTTTGTAGTTTAATAGAGATCATAGTAAAATCGATTGACTTATTAATATAAACAAGTGAAAGTTTAGACTTTGTAACTTTTCAGATTGCTTCTGCGATTTACGAGCGAAAAATAAATCGATACAAAATTTACAACATGCATCTCATCGCTAGCTCTAATAGCAACAGTCCTGTGCATAATGTAATAATAGCTACGATTGAGAAAGAGCTAAAAATTAAAGTAGGACATCTTGTGATCGTATGATCGTTGACATATTTTTAAAATATTTTTTAAAAGTATAAACTGTAGTAAAATCTACTTACTTATAAACACAAACATGGGCTCAAGTGAAAGTTTAGACTCTGAGCTTCAACTTTGAACAGTGATATCAACAGCGATAGCTATAATATTGCGATATACTGGATTATATTATCAATTATCGGCATGTACTGAATATATAATGCTGCTTTGCTATAGTCGGAGGACCTGTTTTCTTTCATTTAGCAAATCCATGGACTCAGTACATGAGGAGAATGCAAACATCTCGTTTCACGCCAGTGTGTGCACACGTATGCTGTTTAAATGGTTGAATGGTAAAAGCGGCGCTGTCCGATTCTCACTCCTGCTGAGTGAAAGTGAACAGGAATGCAGTTCAACGCCGTAGGAGTCCATTGAACACAACAGAATTCCTATCAGAGACTATTTGATGGCTCTTGGGAAGAGATTTTAAGCTCGCGGCTCTGTAGTCAGGGACGCGGTTGTGACTAGCGACTCGCGAGCGTCTCTCCGTGGTTGCTACGACACTGACATTCATTTCAAACCCTCGTGGTTATTATTTATTTATTTTTTTTCTTTGCGCAGGCTATCGAAGAGGAGGCAGAGGCGGCAGGGTACGGGGAACATACGGCAGAATGTGAGTGCTTTATACGAACACAGTGTACTCCTGGGTCACTATAGACGTTTGCGTTAGCACTAACTGAAGTTGCAATCCAGAAATAAATCAGTGTAAGTGCTGCGAGCAGTGTGAAAGCACAGATCAGCAGTTCTGCCGCAGAGTCGCTGTGACACAGCAGTCATTTCTACAAATAGAAATTATTTATCGACCTCTGAGCCACTGCCTTGACAAGATTATGTGTAGCAGTATGAAAAACGCACAATTCAGCTTTTAAACCAGGACGTTCAAGCTGCAGGGTATGAGATTTGCAGATTTGGGAAATCTCTGCCCTCTGTCATAGAAAACGGTACTGCAATTTTGTATACTAACATACCATTTAATGTCGTAGTGTGCGATTTGGGACAAACTGGAGGATGTAATTATCTGCTCCCGTTATTATCACCTCCTATACAGTTACTGAATATAGGTGGAATATATCCGACTTTCAACAAAAGCTCGTCTTATAGCTAGCTAGTGTTATACAGATAGCTAAAACTCTCGCGCTGATCCCACAGTGGTCTATTCCCACAGTGCCGTCCTGATCGCACTCGCTCTCTGATGTTATAATGCAGCACGGTGTCACTAAATCGAGTTGCATGTTCATTTTAGCTAGCTAGCTAAAACAAGCTTTCAGGTGTGGTATGAGTTTACTTGCTCCCTTCAGTGCTTCATGCAGCTCTGAGGTCGATTGTAGTTTATCCAGATAGCTGAAAGCTAGCGTGGAGAACAAGAGTATCACGTCTGGTCGCTTGCTGTGTGTGTATTTTTTTTTTTATTATCTAATTATCAGTGTCCAGGGCAATCTGATTTGACTTACCCAGGCTAGCTATCGTTAGTCAGCTAGATCTTCGTGAAGACGATTTTCTTTCTTATTTTTAACAAAAAAAAGAACTTTAAATGCTGTATAACATTCACAGTATTTTTCTGAGATACTATACTAAATTCTGAACGTGAAAAAAATAGCCTTGAGTGTCTTTATGATGCGTATTTACACACGTGCGCAATACGACACGTGACTTTGTGACAATGTGTCTGTGTCTGACAGGTTTGCCCATGGAGAAGAGGAAACCAAAGGTCATCTTCGTGATCGGTAGGTTCGGCAACCAAACCTTTAATTAAATCGCACCTCGCTGCCTCATTAGCACTTTTTCACTTCATGTAAATGTTCGCTTCTGTGTCACATGACACCATCTCAAAGAAACAGTGCAGACACAGAGCTGCGCTGGCTGCCGCGTGACATTTAAACATTTGGGCTGAAATTTAAATGCAACTTCTAATTATTTTACATTTACAATACATTACTTCTTGATTTATTTCTTAAACACTGATTTCTATATTGTGCATTTATTTCTCTTCACGCAGTGTCATTAAGAGCAGTCACTGTATTCTGTTGTTGTTCGTTCAAGTGGTTTTATACCTTATAGGTATTTTTACGATATCTATTAGACTTTTACGTACGCATATTAGGATTAGCGACAATTTTTAAATAATGCAGAATGCTCAGTGGATAAGCAAAGGGGAATGATGAAACCTGCGAACACATTTGTCTATCTAAAACAAAATTCAGCAATATATTAAAGTCTGATTGTGCGTAAAGTCTGCGTAAAAATGGCGCGTTTGTGTCACCGCAGAACTGAAAAAAAAAACACGTGTTAAAAGCAGAAGAAAAGCAGCAGACGTTTGAATATTTTGGAAATTGATGATCTCCTGGGATTTTCACATCGACTTTCGACATTATGGTGCGGAAAACAAAAAACATCCGGTGAGCGTCAGTTCCGTGGGCAAAAACGCCTTGCTGATGAGAAAGGACAGAGGAGAACGGGAACACTGGTTCGATCTAACAGTAAGACAGTAAAGCGGCTCAGAACGCAGAACACGTCGAACCTTCAGGTGGATGAGCTACAACAGCAGAAGACCACATGAGGTTCCACTCCTGTCAGCCCAGAACAAGATACTGACCCTACAGTGGACACCAATATAGACAATTTATGGGGGAAAAAAAGACCAGACTATGTTCTTCCAGTTTCGGTGAACCTGTGCGCATTATCGCCTCAGATTGGAGCTAATTTCAAGAGCACAAACTCTGCACTAAAAGAAAGACGAAAGTGTGAGGAAGTTAATTATCCGCTTCTTCAGATGGAGGCTGTTGTCAGCATCGCCGTGCTGCACTAATTGGGGTTTGGTGTTAAAGATTAATGAACCTGTAGAGGAGGCAGGCTGAGTGTTACCGCTCTGGTCTTTTCCTACTGAGTTTCTGTATTAGAGCAATTTCACTTTTACAATGAAGGGTTCAGGATTATGTCAAAGCAGATCGGTGGGATAAAGAATATCTGGCAACCCTGCCACTTTGGCCAAGTCCACTGTAGGCACTGTAAAAATAAATAAATATATAAATAAACATCTATAGACTATAATCTCACGTTGATAGTCCAGGTTGTAGCTGGTGATGTATATTAGATGATATGTAGTTAGATTAATAACGCGCCCCTCATCTTATTTATTATTTCACACGCTGGGAAAGTTTTCGGGATGGACCAGTTGACAATTTCCGGTTCACAAGCTGCGCTTCTTTTCTCTTACTAACTTCAAGAAAGAGAAGTAAGAGAAGCCGGTGAGGGAACGACTGTTTATACGGACGCCAGTCTGCTGCGGAGCACCACAGACACACACACACACACACACACACACACACACACCCCTAGGGGCAGTCGCCAATCCAATCCTCCCGACATAAAATCCATGTTTATTATTACATCAATGGCAAAAACTACTAAACTTTTAGAAGCTGATCATTATGAGGGATGTAATAAACCAACTGATCATGATGTTCCGGCAAGATACAAAAATCAAATGTAGATTTAGAAGCCAGGCTGGCGTTCATACCCCTATTTGCGCCTTGTTCGTGTGCACTGGTATGACTTTCTCACGAGGTAATAAGCGCTCTCGTGTATTTACCAACTGGGGCGCCTTTACTTTTGATATCGTCAAAGGGTTCTTTAGGTTCAAGCAGCTGTGTGATATCCTTCATAGCAAGCTAGCTAGCCTAGGGGTTCAATTTACTAACTTTCAGAAAGAATATTATTCCTGATTATTAAGGCTTCGAGTGGAATTTATACTCGTGGCTTTATATCAAATTTTGGGTTTTATTTCATTTCAAATGATGTATTTTGGGGAGTAAAATGTCTCCTGAAGCTCCATTTTAGCTCCAGCATGAAGCAGGTCAGTATCTAAAATCAGCTTCTGTCCATATACTAACATGTTCGTCCTTTTTTTTTATGCATGACACACGATTTTGCTCTTGTGTGAAGTGTGACATAATTGAAATGGTGCGTTCGATGACAGTGGTGATGATCACACACACACACACACACACACACACACACACACACACTTCTTTCTCCTTTGATGTCAAAGACACAATCCTATCCAAGAGAAATACATTACTGAGTTGGGGAAAAAAAAAGAAAGAAAAGAAAGGCTCCCCTTAATAATGTAAGAAAATTCATTACAACTTCAGAAGCCGTTCTTGAGAAAAAAAAAATATGTAAAAAGAATTTTTTTTAAATAGTAACATGATTTCTGGTTCGTAACTCATTATAAAATAATAACACATATTTTTCAGCTTATTACCTGGTAAGGGAACGGCTGTTTATAGTTGCTATAACGTTCAATTAATACATTTCGTTCACTGATAAATGGAAAATTGTCGTCGTTGGTGGTGGTGTTGGAAAATGATCAACTTCCGGGTGGTAACAGTAACTCTGCTTCATCGCACGAACCCTGTCACTGATTATTTTCCTATAACCTCATGTCCCCCAGTGTTTTACTCTTTACTTATCGCTATACTGGCGTCACACAAGCCACCAACATGCAAACAAGCTTCCTGTAACAAAGCAAACTGTGTTCACCAGTGTGTTTTGTTATGCCCGTGTCGATACAGCTCATTTGAATATCTGTGTATGTGTGTGTGTGTGTGTGTGTGTGTGTGTGTGTGTAAGGTGGTCCCGGCTCAGGCAAAGCACTGCAGTGTGAGAAGATGGAGGAGCGTTACGGTTTGAGGCGTCTCTGTCCCGGAGACATGCTGTGCAGTGAGCTGCAGTCGCACAGCGAGCGGGGACGCTTCCTCCGAGACCTGCTCGAGAGCGGACGACAACTTCCTGAGGTGTGGAAACCAAATTGACACCGTTAGCACACGCGATAATGGCCTGATCCATTCATCCTGACAGGATGTAATGAGCATGTACCACTGGTTACTGCTTCCACTTAGAAAAAAAATAAGTATAAATGTACATTAATGTACATTATTTAACAGGGTGTGAAATCCTACAACCCACAAAGCCAGCTGATGATAATAAAACACTTGGTAACATGCTGTTATACGAATAAAGCAGGGTTTGTAACTGTAGTTCGCTAAACAGTTTACCGTCGCCTGACAGGAAGTCCCGTAATGCGCCTCTGCCTGAGTTTTCAGTGTGTGTTCAGTGTGTGTTCTCAGTTCTCGGGGGTTTGAGAGTTGTTTTTAGATGTTGTTTGATGTTGCTCGTCTCTGAGTGTTCGGCATGTGGCTCACTGAGGTTTTTTCGGAGCTAATCTGATGATTTATGATTCACTGGCGTTGCCTAGCAACAAGGACATCATGAACTACTTTAGCAAGCCAGGCATCTGATTTCGCATCTGTTTGCGTATGAAATATACATTTTTTTTTTTTTTTTAAATTAGCAATTTACATTTTTAGGGAAAAAAAACAACAAAAAAAACCAAAAACAAAACAATTCTATTCTAGCTCAGGGAAAAGGTTTGTATGTAGACCCTTTTAACAAACCATTAATTCATCTAAAGATGGCTTCAGGTCCCTGCACATGGCTACCGTAAGCATTCTACTTTCACAATCCCTGGCCTAGGCTTTAATTATTTCCTTGTACCGCACCGTAAAGTAACTTTTATCTTCTTAGGAAGTCTTGGAGAATTTCATGAATAATCAGTGAGCACATGTGACTTCATCCAGTGACAGAGAAACTAAGAAGCTTTGACTATTCAGCTGAAGAGAGAGAGAGAGAGAGAGAGAGAGAGAGAGAGAGAGAAAGCCATCTAGCTTATTTGATACAAACAAATTACTTCTTATTCTAACAATTAGCTTACGATACTGTTAGCTAAGCTGAATTATGGGTGACTGGATGAAGCCTCACACACTCATTAATTATTCATGCTGTACACTATGATTTACTTTCGGATGTAGATGGAGTGGAGTGTCAAAATAAAAGCAAAGGGGAGAAAAAAAAAATCAGTAAACTGAAATTCTGTAAAATGAACGTGTCTGGTACTGAAATGTACTATATATAATGTATAGTGCATTTTTTTTTTAAAATGTATCTAATTTTACTTCCATTTAATTACGGACCAAACTAAAGAAATAAAATGTATTTTTAGATTTTACCATTTTGTCGGAAAAAATATGGTAATCGAGTAGGCGTGTGAATTTAACGTGCTTTATATTATTGTAAGTATGAAAGCAGAACCACGGGTTTGTGTGTTATACAGCGTGCTTCCCTTTTAACATACCGTGTGCGTGTGTGTGTGTGTGTGTGTGTGTGTGTGTGTTGATCCACTGCTGTAGGACACGCTGCTGGATCTGCTGTGCGAGTCGATGGAGTCTACAGTACGACAGGGGAAAGGATTCCTGGTCAGCGGCTTCCCACGGGATATGAGACAGGCGGAGGACTATGAGGCCAAGGTCAGTAGGGAGGGAGGGAGAGGGGGAGGGAGAGGAAGAGGAAGAGGGAGAGGGAGAGAAATACTACGTGCCAAAATGTTATCACAGACATGGACATATTGATTCCTTGCAGCTTTTAACACACCGTCCTCAGACGGGGCACCAAATACTCAGAGTTTACCATCTTTATTAAACACATCGAGACGTTATAGTAAAGCACAAAGGTGTCAATCGTTCAAGCCATCGATTAGCAATGCTAGCAATATTGAGCAGATATTTAATCACAAGTTTGCACCACAGTGCTGTTGAATTCTCGATTCTGATTGGTTACAAGCTTGCAAGGTGAATCACAGGTTTATATTAAATGCTCTAAGACTAAAGCGGATTGAAAAACATGTAATCGTAATGGTTACGTTTTTTTTGTAAATTATAGATGTTTACTGAATTTTTTGGAAATGATATTGTTATTATTGGAAGAGGATCAAGTTCAGGGTGGGAACAGTAACTCCGCTTCACGTTACATCACACCATCCCGTCACCGATTCATTTCCTAACAGCGCAGCCCCTAGTGTTTTTATTCCTTACTTCCCGCAAGTTTCTTTCAGCTTCAGTTTTGCAAGCCAAACGTCACAAAACGTGGCCAGGCAGTGAGAATTTTCATCGAAGGAGCACATTTGATTGACATTGGAAATGACCAACCGCCTGCCACTGACCATTTCAAACGAATAACATTGGAAGATGGGATGCAGTGAACTTTTTCAGTCTTGTGGCTATACTTTCTCCGAAAAGCTCATTATTTTGCGTGGTTCAAAAGTTTGCATATACATAGAAGTGCGAAAAACCAATCAAACTGCAACCTTTGATATCCTGAAGCTCATGGCCAGAAAAGTGTACAGAAGGTACACAGGTTATGGAGCACCTGGAGCTGAGACTCATTACATTACATCAAATCCTGGTTTTTGTGAAATGACTTATGGGATAAAATGAGATGATAGTGGCCCTAGAAAAAGCTACTAATTTTCCTCTCAGGTTTTACAAAAGCCCTTACTTTTGTGTGTGTGTGTGTGTGGGTGGGATAGATGGGCCTGCCCAGCGCCGTCCTACTACTTGATTGTTCCGCGTCCACCATGACCAGACGTCTCCAGCAGAGAGCGCTGTCCAGCCTGCGCTCCACAGACGCCTGCCACAGCGAAGCCCGTCTCCGTGTGGAGAGTTTCTGCGGCACCGTGACTCCGGTCGCCACTCACTACGACACACTCAGGGTCCTGCACAAGGTGAGGGTCGCTTCACTGTCCAGTGAACATGATACCGATAACAACGTGATGCTTCCAAGCAGATAGCCGATGCGTTGTTTATACCGTCGCACCTTCCAATTTTGCAGCATCACGTCGAGTGTAAATGTGTGTACTCAAATTTTAATTAAAACACAGGAATTTCTAGATATTAAAGTTGAGACTTTAAATCTCAGCTATTTTTAAATCAGGTGTACTTACATCTGTCTGGCCAAACCCAATGCAGCAAACAGACTCATTTGCATAAAGCTGACCTCTGCTAATCTTTTGCTGAGGCAGGTTTTTCCACGCCGCATCTCTCGGACACTGAAAAGCTCTCCGCAGAAATGACAATGACACTGGATGCAGAAACGACCGTTCTCTTATAAAACCTGTGCGCCAGTGATCTGGAACAGCACCGGCGGATAAGATTAGCTATCAAAACGCTAAGAATAACCCGTTTTCTTCACGCACTAGTGGTAGATTTGGGAAAAAACTGATTTACTTCTCTACCAGACATTAATGTAGGCATGACCGAGCGCATCCCTCTGATGGAAATTTAATTCCATTTAAACTGGAATTACTTCAAATTGAATATAATTAGCCTGGAATTTATTTTTGTTTTAATGTATTTGCTTCCTATTCACTATATATGCTCACTACGTAGACATAGCACCAATGGTGTGCACTATTTATTAGTCTTTTATTCCTCTTATACCACAGCAATGAGTACAATTTTTATTAAAGAAAGAAAATCACATTATACTTTTTATCCATTAATTGTTACATTTAACATCGCGGAACATCCGTGAAACAAGTAACTTCCTGTTGTCGCTTACATTACAGCAGCTATGAACAGTCGTTCCCTCACCAGCCTCTTTTGAAATGAATAAAAACGCAGCTTGTCAGAGAAGCTGCAAATCGTAAACTCCTCAGTCCTGAAGATGTCAGAAAACTTGACTGTTACAAAGTGCTGACACTGGACACTCCTTCCATAACCGTCTCAACAAACTTTACCGTATCACCTTTTTTTTTTTTTTTTTTTTTAAACTTGCTTATGTGGCTCGTCTACCGTACATGTCCCTGTTACTCCCTTGTTACTATAGAAACAAAGACATATTGAACGAGCAGTGACGAGAGGCGGAGCTAACGTTTGCCAGATCAGTTTGGTTGGGTCGAATTTGTGGTTTACGGTTAGATTGCACTACGACAGAAACCATGGCAACCAGCTTTAAGATGGCAATCCAGTATCGACCAACGTTAAGTTACTCGAGTGATGTGATAAACGGATAACCATTGTTATGTAACAAACATTTTCATCGTTGATAAGGGGATGTTTATGTAACATTTTTTGGAAGGAGTCTCCAGTGTGAGTGCTTTGTAATGGCCAGTAAGTGGATTCTCAGTAACAGAACAAGCTGTATTTTTTTTTGTCTTGTTAAGTTCAGTAGAGAGAGAGAGAGAGAGAGAGAGAGAGAGAGAGAGAGAGAGAGAGAGAGAGAGAACGACTGTTTAGAGCGTGATAACAGGAACCACCAATTCCACAGTACATGTAAATGTAAATAAGAGAAATTTATCGTTGACAGGTTGCTTTGGTAGAAGAGGAATAGATAGATAGATAGCATTTAATAAAACACTTTGGGACATGCTGTTAGAGGAAAATAATCAGTGTCAGGGTGGTAACAGTAACTTTGCTTTGTGTCGGCTGCCTCCCACCAGCCCACCGCTGATTATTTTCCTGTAGCAGCACATCGCGAGTGTATTATCCTTACATATCACTATATGATGAGGAAAGAGAGAATGTAGCTGTAGAGTGCACTGCAGCCGTTAGCCATGGATGTCTCGTGTGGCTCGATGGCCTACTTTTCACTGCAAAAATCCAAACATTCTTTTATCCCTCTCTCCCTCCCTCTCTCTGTGTGTAGATTGATGCAGAACAGCCCCCTGACGATGTGTTCGAGCAGATCTGCCTGGTCCTGGACCCCTGTTAAACACCATGGAACTCTACAGACCACCACAAACACACACAAACACACAAACACACCACTATCCTGCACTTATACATGGCTCATCAGCATCACTAGCATCCACCCACCATCACCACGTAGGAAAAATAACCTGGGAACAAGCTGTGACCTTGCGCTCAAACTTTCACTCTGCTGTACCGAGCATTCTGATTGAGATCTCCTGTGCTAACGCTAGCTCTCTGTATGAAGTGCTTTAGCTCCACCTAGCATGGACTGAGGGGGGTGCGAGAGGCGGCGCGTTATTTCCCCTCTCTGTCTGTATTCCGACAAACTCCGCCTCCCGTGTAAGATTGGTGAGCGAGTCTAAGCGACGGCGCTATCAGGACGGAGAATACGAAGTCGGGTTTTGTGCTGCGCTCCAAACTAAGAAGTATCAGAGAATATACTTGATAATTCTCCTTCCCTTCTCAGGACTCGGTTTAAAAAAAAAAAAAAAAAAAAAACAGCTGAATTTGAAGTCTTAGCTTGCCAACCAATCAGGAGATCGAATACAGAATGATGACCAGAGGTGGGCGTGGCTATTGATACTGTAAAACCGATAGCCAATCATGAGGCAGGAGTTTTTTTTAAATGTCGGAATACCAACAGAGGCAGGGAAATGTAGCGTCAAACTTTTACAGCAGTGACATTCAAACTCGCAGTGAGGAATTTCACTTCTTAGAATTTTAATCTAAATCACGAAAGTTGAAAATGATGTATTTATAAATTAACTGTTTAAACTACAAAACCTTTCCGAAAAAAACAAACCAAACAAACAAATGTTTTATTACAGTCATGAAAAAAATATTCATCTGAGAGAGACAAATACGAGGAAATGCGAACATTTACGGAGAACATGGATTTGCGTCGGTTATTCAGTTAGCGTTTTCGGAGTTGAGGCTCGTGGAAAATCGCTTTGCAGACTTTCTAGGTTCAGATTTGTTGCGTAATTTTAAACTATTTAGGTGATTCCACGACCGGGGTGTGATTTAGTCTTCGGAACGTTTCTTTGCGGATGACGGCTGTTTTTTTTTTAGTTTTTTGTAATTGGGTTGAATTGGGTTTTTTTTTTTAGCATAAAATTAGCAAATACACAAAATGTAGATTTTCTTAAAATAATAATCGACTTTCAGGGGGTAACAGGGTTGTATTTTCAAAATCGTGGACATCACATATCAATATCAGTAAAAATAAAGAAAAAAGAACAAGAGAATGTATTTTTCTTCTTCTCGTGATCTTCAGGAAATTTCAGATGATGCAGATTGGGGGGGTTTGAATGTTGTTCAACGCTAACATGGACATATTTCATCACCTAAAATGGACGAAAAGCACATTTCAAGCATGATGTTACCCATTACTGCAAAAAGGAAAAAAAAAATATATACTTTGGAGTATTTTAACGATTATATTTCAAGGTACGGTGCACTAGGAGGAGCTGTTTAGGTGTCGTACGGTTTTATTAATGGTTTAAGTCATTTAAAACACACAGGTTGTTGCCAAGGTGTTTAAAATGTCTGATCTTTACACACAGCTCTGTAAATGTAAACTCCGTGCAACGCGAATGACATCACGATCGTCGAATCACCCGTGTGATGAAGCTGATTTAATAGGGGGGGATACGATTTTTCCAACAAAACATCTTCTTAAATGTGCAAACACCCTGCAGATAAATTTACGTGTTTAATTGGAGCGAATACTTACTGCATGCGGATTATTACATTTTGACCAGATGCACAGAAGGCTGCGGAAATGGAGCGACACTCCCTCATCTCTTCCCATCTACTACCTGCTCTGTAAGCATGTCAGAAAAGCATTAACGGATCAATAAAACCAGTCGCTTTTGTGTAAAAATAAAAAACTTCACAGGCTTTGTATTTGTATTTACCTGTGTCTGGTTACAGGCTTATAAACAGTGGACGGGTTTCACGCCGAAATCCTGAAATCCTACTATTGTATTCCTTCTGAAATGTTTGGTTGAAATAAAAATCATTTCATACGTTATAAACTGGGTGCATTTTTTTCTCCCCCCCTCAGCGACATGAACTAATCTGAGGAAGAAAAGAAAAGCACATGGCACGCACAAATAACATCTCCATGGTTACCATCATGGTTACAATCCCATTCACATTTGAACATTTTGAACTGGACCATATTTGTATATTTGTATCATATTTGTATGAGTACAGTTACTCATTTAAAAAATATATAATAAAAAAAATAAAACAAACAAAAAAAAAACCACATTTAAATAGTTACTTGTCATTTTGATAGAGAAAACTGAGGTTGTTGTTTTATAACAGCGCCATCTTGTGGCCACAGTGTGACTCTCTTACTTTAATGATTTTCTTTTTTATTTTCTTTTTAATTTTTTGCCGTTGTGCACTTTTTAAATTTTTCAAATGTACTTTACATTTGTAGATTTTAATATTAAAACAGCTTCTAAATGTTTGAAAAGCATATTCATTATATATATGATAATATTCAATATTTTATTCCAAATGTCATTTTAATTAATATTTTAAGACATTTAAAAAATTAAAATAAGAAATGAATTATAAATTAAAAAATTTTAAAACTGGTAAAATGAATTAAAAATTAAGAATTTAAAAATTACAAATAAAACGTTGTCCAAAAAAAAAAAAAAAAAAAAAAAAAATAATAATAATAATAAAATCATATCCAAATGACAGAAAACAATGCTTATTTTGTTTAGTTTACATTGTTTTGATGTATTTAAACATTTAAATCCTAAACATTACAGACTAATCCTTCATGCTGGAGAAAAGAAAAATTTACTAAAAAGAAATTATTTTATATGATCCTGTCTAAATCCCTAGCACTTGTAAGCTCATTTGTGTATTTCACCTTTAGAAGATGGAGCATTTGTACATTTTCCTTTCTTGCAAGCGAGACGTTTCTTCAGAGAGAGAGAGAGAGAGAGAGAGAGAGAGAGAGAGAGAGAGAGAGAGAGAGAGACAGACAGACTGGAGAGGTGAAGTGAAGGACGAGAGCGCAGGCGTGTGGTGTAGAAAGACTTTTCACATACTTTTATTTCCACGGTTCTCCTCTAACATGTGAACATTATTTAAGAACAGACTGTTATACACTGATATTGAAGCAGGGGGAGGGAGGGGAGGGGAGGGGAGGGGAGGGGAGGGGGGGCAAAAAGAGAGAATGGGGGGGGAGAACAAAACTAAATCCAATACAAAATGGTCTACGTGAAATCACAACAAAATCTGTGTGTATAAAATAACAACGGGTGGAGCGCTGCAGCGACGACGACGGGCACCACCTCCATATCATCTTTTCTGGCATCGTTGCCGTTTAAATAGATTAATAAAAATACAGTTGTTTTTTTTTCCATGGACCATGATGCGGGGGAAGAAGAAGGGAAAGAAAAAAAAAAAAAAAAAAGAAGTGTGATGATTGGGCAGATTTTCCCACCATTTCATTTTTTTCTTTTTTCTTTTTCTTCTTAAAACGAGTGACATGGAATCATCCAGATGTTTTTAAAAAAAAAAAAAAAAAAAAAAAGAAAGAAGAAGAAGAACGGAAGAACAAAAATGGCACAGCACCTACCACTGGCTAGATTCACCGTACGTTTGTATACTTCACATGATCGACGACAGTACACACCGAGAAGAAGTGAGGAGGAAGGGATGAGAGAGAGAGAGAGAGAGAGAGAGAGAGAGAGAGAGAGAGAGAGAGAGAGAGAGAGAGAAAGACAGAGAGAGAAAGAAAACGACACCCCATACGCTATTCACACCTACCAAGTGCGTCTCTCAGCTGGTCTTTTTTTCCGTGCTGTAGTGCTTCATGGGCTGGAGCTTTAACATAAAAAAAAAATATATATATATCAAAATGATCAAAAAACATGATTGACATCATGATGTAAGGTCTGGGGGTGTGAGAGGGGAGGGGAAAAAAAGAAAAGAAAAAAACCCCCAAAACAAACAAAAAAAAAAAAACAAGCAGCTTCTAGTAAAAGTGTGTGTTCAGGGTCTGTAAATTAAGAACGTCTGATTTGTTAGCAAATCCTCCTGGTTAAAAACCTGGCGTGAATGGAAAGTCAGCACCGAGTCCCTTTTCATCTCCACCCTCTCACTCTCACACACACACTCACACACACACACACACACACACGAAGGCCTGACAGCAGCTAGGTGAAAGGGAGTGGAGGCGATTTTGGGACGTTGCTCCCTCCCTTTTGCGTTGAAGATGGCATGAGAGCTCGAGCAGAGCGGTGGTTCAGGGTCCTCCTGCTGTAAGCGGATCTGCCTCTGGTGAGTGGACGAAGCGAGTCCGGCGCCGGGTTCGAGCGGCCCTGCCTCGCTCCTGTCATCTGTTGGCCGGGAAGTAGTTGGGGTCCAGGTAGTTGTAGGCCGCGCTCGCGGGCAGGCAGTAGTCTCTGTCCAGGAAGCTCTCGGCCTGCTGGACCGGCTCCAGGCGGTGACTCGGCGTGTGTGTGTCCGTCTTAAACGCACTGGAGGATGAGACGGGTTCAAATAGTTTAGGGTTGGACATGTGAGAAGTGCTGAATGAGTTAACCGTACCAACAGTGCTGCACCTTTTAGCTGACTGCATCAGTTAAATACTTAATTATCTCAATTACTTACGAATAAAAACAGAGAAAATTCGCTGCTCGCTTTGGCCACGTACATCATCCATATGTTTCTTTTTTACCGCTAGCTGGCACTTATTGCATTTCTCTCCTTTTTAGCTAACTGCCTGTCGTCTTAGTTTAGTTTGCTACTCAGCTAAGTGATATTTTCAGAAAAAGACAGCTGCATAAAATTTGTATCGACAGACGTCCAATATTTCTCATGTGCGTGATTTTATAACGTACACCAGAAAAAAGTTCTGCTGAACCACATCCGTCCAGTGAACTGATCTTTAACAGCTGTTCCGCAATATGATAAATTTTTTTTTTTTTTTAAATGACCTGTCGATAACGATATTATTGCGCATCTCAAGACCAAATAAACCGTTTCTACATCTACACAGTTTCCTAGTTATAGAAAAGCGAGTTTAAGCCTAGCTAGCTTCAGTAAGAACGTGCTAGTGAGTCACTTTGCTGATTGAGGACACACACAATGCTCATTTACATCAGTACGAAATGTACAAGATGGACACGTTGCCCCGAAATGTTGAATCCTTAATTATCGTGCTATATCGTTTAGCCGATTAGCAGCATTTAATCCGTAGTTGGTCGTTAAATACCGAGCGGTTTTATGCTCGACTTCATACGTCCGATGTCCTTGATATTTAACTCGTCGCATGTGGAGCAGTTATGAACCGCTCACTGGTCGTGGTGTTGGAGATCATCTCGCTATAGTGTGTGTGTAAGTGTGTATCAGATGTGTGGTACAGGGACAGGTGGTGGTGGTGGTGGTGGTGGTGCAGATAAACAGAACAGATCTGACCAGTCGGCGCAGTTGGCGCAGAAGTCGACGGCACTGTCCTGCGGGCAGTCCTGGCAGTGCCACCGCACGCCCTGGATTGGCTCGACGCCACACATATCACACTGCGGGAGGAGCGCACACACACACACACACAGACACACACGCACACACACACTGGTTAGAAATAGTCTCATGTTCACAACAAGTCATGATTTTGAGGACTTTTACAGTGAGACACAAAATTTCTCCTTATATCTTTCCAGGAATATACTCAAATTTATCCAATATTTCTTTGTGAGAAAATTATTAAGCCTAGAGATTTTGGTAGCACTTTTAATGAAGTTATAATGACCTATGTATACATTCACAGCTTGTTATAACGCATTCCACACATCACTGTAATTTTAAATGCCTTAAACATGCTTTAAAAATATCTTTATTATGCATTATTAATAGCTTACATTGTAACACCGATACCAAAAGGTCTGTATAGTACGTCGCAAGACCTGTTCTTTAATGAGATTTAAACGCAAATCTGTGCTCAGTAGTATTAATAAAACACTTTGGGGGACGTGATGTTATAGGAAAATAATCAACGTTGGGATGTTAACTCGTCACACTACGCGGACGTTGATTATTATCCATGTATAACAGCACATCCTGAAGCGTTTTATTCCTTACTTACTTCCCGTGTGTGTGTGTGTGTGCACGCGCGTGTACGTGTGTGTTTGGGGCACCTTGTAGCCTATGTGCTGTGTGAGGGTGCTCTCGCTCTGGAGCTCGTGGATCTTCCGCTTCCTGAGTCTTTTCAGCTCCTGCAGCTCTTTGTACTCTGGCAGGTGCCTCAGCTCCACCGGGACACCGTCCTCATCCTGAAACACAGGCATTGCGTTACTGAAGCGTTACGTTTAAAGACCAGGATGTTAGTTTACTAGCGTAACCTCTTCCGATTTCTGCAGTTTGGTCCAGGCATTTGATCCATTATAACCTCTTACAGTCGAGGACCAGAGACAGACCAGACGTGAGCCGAACACTGCGCTCTGTCTCTCCGGACGCTGGTGTTATATTGCTAATAAACTTCCATAACTTTCAACAAGTTATGCATTAAGATACACCATATAGCCGTATGTATGTGCACCCCTGACCATCACATCCTTATGTGCTTGCTGAACATCTCAATCTAGATTTATTCCCTCCTTTGCTGTTATAATGAGCTCCACTCTTCTGCGAAGTCTTTCCACTAGAGTTTGGAGCGTGGCTGTGTGGATTTGTGCTCATTCAGCTACAGGAGCATTAGTGAGGTCAGATACTGATGTTGGGATGTGAGGAGGTCTGGGGTGCAGTCGGTGTTCCAGTTCATCCCAAAGGTGTTCAGTGGGGGTTGAGGTCAGGGCTCTGTGCAGGACACTCGAGTTCTTCCGCTCCAACCTTCACACACCATGTCTTCATGGAGCTCGCTTTGTGCACAGGGGCGTCGTCATGCTGGAGCAGGTTTGGGGCCTCAGTGAAGGGAAACTGTAATTCTACAGCATACAAAAGACATTCAACACAATTGTGTGCTTCCAACTTTGTGGCAACAGTTTGGGGAAGAAGCACATATGGGTGTGATGGTCAGGGGTGCACAAACTTTTGGACATATGGAGTAGCTAAATCAGGGTAGAAAGAAGATTTAAAAAAAAAAAAAAATGCACTGTTTCTCATTAAAGCCCATCACTACACAATGATTTTCAGTGATCTCTCAGTTGCTAGTGTCAAAATGGAGAATAAATAAAAGTTTTTACGGGAGGTGAAAGATGTCACCATCCTTGACTCATATCTAAAACCAAACTCACTTTTTTTTGGGGAAATACTTCAAGGCAACATTAATTTAGTTTAAATTAAAACTATTATATCTTATTTCTATTGGCCTGAAACGCTCGACATGCACATCCGAATTTTGTTCAGTCACATGATCATTATTATTATTATTATTATTATTATTATTATTATTATTATTATTATTACGCGATATGATGTTTGCTGTTGCGTGCTGTTTAAACTTGCTGACCGAATCGTGGGCCGTGCCGTCCTGCAGACTGCTGATGAAGCTCGAGCGCTCGTCCTCGTCCTCCATGTAGACGGGCGGCTCGTAGGACGTGAGGAAGGTGGACGGCCGGTACAGGTGCTTGTTCAGGTGGTGCTGCCTCTTACTCGAGGTCTAAGAAAAAAAAACGAAGAAGAAGAAGAAGAATAAGAATAAGAACAAGAGCATGACTGAAATGATTAGAGGGTGAATAAGTAAAAAAAGAAACAGAGACAGACCTTTTTGCTGTACATGCACAGGTTTGGAGTTCGCCCTGGGACTGGAATTCCCGCCTTCGTCAGTTTAATGAAATACTTCTGCACTCGGCTGGCGACCTGCAGAGGAGACGGAAAAGGGGTTGCCGGGGAAATAGAAAATCGGGCCGTTTTGTTCCTGCGTTAAACATGCGACATCTGCTGTGGAGCTCGAGCGGGCAGATGTGGAGGAATTCATTTAGACAAGTTTGGGATGTGAGAAAGCCAAGTGCTGCCTTTTAAACAGGGTGTAGACGTGTATCAGGAGTGCTGAAGTGGCACCTGTTTGGCCGTCCTGTTCCCCAGCTCGTCTGCGATCTTCTGCCATCGTTTAGACTCCACCTCCTCAGGTGGGAACTTGAGGAGCAGCTGCTCCAGCTTCTTCTACAGTGAACGGGAAGGACAGAGTGATTTAACGACATGAGCTGCAGTTTATAGATAACTCGAAATGAAACACCAGCTCGCTTTAAGGAAGAACGCGGAAACGTTCAGTGCCCGCTCACGTTCATCAGAAGCGGTTTAAAGTCAGAGAGTCCGTGACTGTACTTTTGTTGCTTCTTTCAAACTTCAGCTGAAAACTTCTCTCTTCTCACAAAATTACTCTTCTCCTCCTACTCCCTTTTTTTTTTTTTTTTAAATGACGCCGTGTTAATGACGTTACTTTGTGTTATGTACTTGTAACGTGACAATGGGTGTATAACATGCACAACACAAATCGAACAGACAAACAAAGAACTGCAACACTGTAGTTTTAATAATTATTA
Organism: Pangasius krempfi; assembly: GCA_037576825.1. Lineage (NCBI taxonomy): Eukaryota > Metazoa > Chordata > Actinopteri > Siluriformes > Pangasiidae > Pangasius > Pangasius krempfi. Next base: position 24,492,097 of record CM074977.1, read on the forward strand.
TTATTCTTACAGTAATTTGTAACGCAAATTTTATACATAAAATACAGCTCAAAGTGCGTCACGACAAAATTATAAGAGCTAATCAACTAGGTACGTAATATGAGCAGAATTATTAGTATATAAAGAGATATGAATATAAAATAAAATGTATACATAAATATAAATTAGACAAATATAAATTAAGAGAAGTGATCAAACCAACAATAGGAGTAAATAAAAACAGAAATAAAGGAAGAAAATGGAAAAATAAAAGCATATAAACATAGTGTGTAGAAAAATATGTCTTTAGCAGATTTTCAAAACTATGTACTGCCTGAACTCGATAGGTTATTTATTTATTTATTTTTAATTAATTAATTGATTGATTAATTTTTGGGTGAATGAACAGGATGTTGCGAGTCTCGTTACCTGCTCCTCCACCGTCCACAGCTGGTTAAACGTGTCTGGTTTGCTCTGGTGATACGGCCTCCCTCTGATCATCTACACACACACACACACACACACACACACACACACACACACACACACACACACACGCTCACTATCACTTACGTTGTGTCTACACGCGCGACTCTCTCGGTGTGTGAGCGACGAGGCTCACCTGTGTCCTGTTTCCGAGCGCGCCGTGTTCCGGGGCGTCGCTGGAAGGCAGAGACGAGTACAGAACCGAGCTCAGAGCCGAGCCGTCGCTCTCCTTCTTGGAATCGGCCGGACTTTTCGGTCTTGCCGGTAAGCCCACTGTAAGCAGGCGGAGTCGTCATTCAACACCGGTGATCCATAACAAATACTCATTTCTGATTGGTGCAGGCGTAGGCTGGGGCTATAGTTAAACATCGCTGTTATAATTCAGCTTTTACTAGCTGAATTGTATCATTAATCATTTTATCTTACCATCAAATTAGCTCAAAATGCAGTGATGCTAAGTGTGTGTTAAATAAGTTCTAAAACACTTGGGGTTGTGCGGTTATAGGAAAATCATCAACCGTGGAGTGGTGTGATGAAGCGGATTTACTGTCTCCACTAAACCCAAGGTTGATTATTTTCCAATAACCGCATGCCCAGAAAAGTTTTATTCCTCTTATACCACAACAACTTGACACACAAAAATGACACGTCGTACTGTTTATCCATTTATAGTTACACTGTGGAACATCCACGAAACAAGTTCCTGCGTTAAGTTCTCTTTTTTTCCTCTGTCGAAATTACAAAAAAAAATGCAGCTCGTCGCGTTACCGAGTAACCGCAAAGCGTATACTCCTCTGCCTGAAGACGTCCTTGTGTTGAAAAAAACTCCTTCCATAAATACTGAATAAACATCTCCGTACAGAAAACTTTCCCCATATCAACAACGGCACGTTCTGCTTGTTAAACAAGAGCAATGTAATGTAAACATAACGCCTTCTGACCAATCAGAAATGAGAACTGAACAGTGCTCTGGTATGAATGTGTACCAGGACGTAGACTATGAATGCTCTAAAGGCACCCGTCTTTAGTCTAACTGAAAATAATACGCATGATGCCGGTTTTACTCACCGTACTCTATATTTATTATGTGCAACGGATACTTAACATCAAAGAGTTATCCGAGACGGGAGATCTTGTTACGACTGTTAGATCTTCTTGAAAGAGGCTGAATCCAAGTGGCGTAACAGAGAAATACAGCCTTTCCTGACTGCATTAAATTCAGTCTATTAAATTCAACGTGCTCGTTTTACATACAGTGTGTAACAGGATAAATCGCTTCTCTGTCTCACTTGTACACTGTATTACACTTGGGCTGGATGCTATTACGACACCTCAGACAGTGTTAAATGGGTGGCAGGACGCATGTATCTATTGGTTGCGTGCTGCAGTTGTAAGTGCTCTCTGTATAGACTAAGACAGCGAGCTGAAGACGGATACCTTTGTCGAAGATTAACTTTAACCGCCTTGTCTTGCGCTTCTTGTCACAGAAGTCCCTTTCGAATTCACTGCGGCCTGAGGTGTACTGGTCCCATGAGATTTCGGGGAGCTGGACGACTCTCTGCGGACAGGGCAAGCCCAACTCCACCTAGGAAAGGAAACAAAGACCTAATTCAACAGACACAATCATGTACCCCATCTCCTCACTAGCTTGTTTTGCTGAATGGTGGACATTTTCCTGACTAAATCTGTCAGGATGATGTCATGGATCTGCAGCGGCAGTCACCTGTCTTGTGATATATGCTGTGTCAGATTTTTCAGAATGGCTGTTCCCTTTCTCATCCTTCAACCTAACTTAAATGCAGAAATGGACAATTACCTTCAGTCGTAATAAAGCCCCTCCATATTATTAAATATCTTCTGTACAGGCTGCTAATCAACCAGATGAAGAGCAGCCAATGAAGCTCTTGGGATGTGTGATGAAACCAAAATTCGACCAGTTCACTAGTCTTGACCTACTACTACAAGATCTTCAAAATGCCCTGGATGACCGTGAACCTTCAGGAGATCTCTACGGCTGTGTGTGCACTGAGATGACGCCTCACCTGTTTCTGAAGCTGGTCCACGAAGGCGATGGGGTTGGCCAGGGCCTGCTTCTGGTGGCGAGCCAGTGCCTCCAGATCCAGGATGGCCTGAGTTCTCTGGGCCTCCAATACGCCGATGGTCTGGAGCAGTCTCTGATAGCTTAAAAGTGGAGGACGAGGAGAACGATGAAGGTCCGCTCAAGGATTATCTACAGCCTCAATTTGTTTGTGGCATGGCAACGTTTTAACTACGTCAGATTAAAAAAAAATAATAATAAATAAAAAATCACTCTGCATTACTCACTGCGTGGGAGACAAATCAATGCTGTGGTGTGCACTGAAGAGAAAACCACACAGCAAGGAAAATACTGCTTAACAGCAATTAGAGAAGCCTAACAAACATCACTGGCAATAGACGACGGATCTAGAAACATGACCTTTCTATTAGACACAAGGCAGATCGACAAGTACTCAGATCACAAGGACAGGAAAGAGATGGGTTTAGACAGCAGAAGAATCAGAAACTCCTGCCTGAGACCGTTCTTCAGAAGCTCAACAGACCTCAGAGACTCAATCCGAGCCAAACGTGTCATTGACAGAAATCAGACGCAGTCTGCAAGCACTTAATTTTAATAAGAACATAATCAGAAACTTGCTCAAACAGAAATATCTGTATCCCTTTTCCCTTCAGCAGTTTAAAAATAGCCAGGACAAGCACAGGAAGCTAAAAAGATGTTGTAAAATGGTTGTATTTATCTATTATGCATGGTGCTGTGTCGAGTCTTGGCCCATGACAGGGACTGTACTACCACCTACGTGTGGTCCAAATCGTCTTTACCAAAGCAACGGGGGAGAAAAAGCTCAGCACTCAATTTAACACGCTGCCAAGAATCAGTTTTTTTAAATCCTGTCAGTCAATCTGATTTTCCACCAACACTTCATTCGCATTTATTGCCTCATGAGTCCACGGAGAGATACCGCACAAACCAAGACCACAAGATTACAGTTTTAGATACGATAAAACCGACACTCCCAATGGAGCTGTACCACACAAAGACTCCGTCAGGGATCGGCTTGGAGTTGAACAATAACACTCCGTCCACACGGATACAGATATTTATCTCCACAGTTTTAAAATTCTGGGAAAAAGGTATGGTTACGAAAACGCTGATGTCACAGCGTCACCCGGCGCACAGTCACCGCGTGTGTTAAGGACGCGCCAGGACTCGGATTATCAAGGCGGCTGACGAGGCTGTTAGTGGCGTGTGACGCCTTATTTGATAACGTGTCTGTAATTTCATTTTGTTTTGTTCTACTACGACACCCTCGTGTGGGGGCGTCAGAGTGTGATGAGCGCTGTACAGGATCTGACACTCCAGCACTACGAAAGTAGTTTGTTTCAATAACACTTGGGTCTTACTGACTTTGCATTCACCTAAGCAGTAGTTAAACCTCCTGGTCAATCCTCGCGTTTTGCTGCGTTGGTGTTTTTCCCTGCATATCAGCTTCGCTACCGCTCGATACGCAGCTCTTAACGTTACTCCAGAGGGGTCGGACATAACGGTTTATGACATACTATCACCCAATTGGTGTGGTCATGTGAGCGTTTTCTTATGGGTGGAGATATTTTCAAAAGCACTGCTCATGTGAAAGGAACGAGGAGTGGTACAGATTTTCAAAAAAATATATATATATATCCGTATACATGCTCACAAATCTGGACACAATTCAGTGGTGATGTTGCAGTCCAAAAATGCTACGCCTTGATATCTACCCCTTGATTAAATTTACTCGACAATTCGAAGCTTTCGCATTCTGACAGCCTCCATAGAGTGACTTGTGGTTTCTCCAAACCATAAGGCCCATGCAGTTGGCAGCTTTACATCCTACTGCGTCGGGAGATGAACCAGCTGGGCACGACCCAACACAACCTGTCCACCAACAGCAGGCCACGCCAACTGCCTTTCCAACCACGGGCAGAGAAATTACAGAGCGTAAATCTGTGCTAAGCCTCGGCTAAATACTGCAACGTATGCGACAGAATGAGTCGAATCGGACCATGAGGCATCGTTTTGTGCACAGCTCTGTGAAGGCTGATTTACAAGAAAGTAGGACTTGCCTCACCACAAAATGCAGCTCAAACGCTTTAAATCCTTTAAGCCAAACTAAATTAAAGAGCGGGTGCAATGCAGACGAAACAAAACAAAAACACACAGCATATACGATCTAATACACACTTGAACTTACTTAGGCAGCAAACACTGAGATCAGATAAACATCACCAATGTCCTTGCACATACAATCAGTATTGAAAATATCAATTTAAATCATGCATTTAAAAAAAAAAAAAAAAAATTTTTACACGGTGGACACAAAAAATACTACAAACACTTCACAAGACAAACAGAACACTCCACATACTCTTTGTTGTGTTTGAGAGCCAAGTGATCAGACTCGAAATAGTAGACATCAGGATCGTCCTCCTCCGCCTCTTCCTCCTCGGCCTGCCCGACTGATGGTTCTTTGGTGGATCTGGAACCTCTACTATCCAACAGGCCAGTGTCTTCACTGACCTTGGCCCCTATGTGTTCAGAGAGTTCGCTGTCTGCCTCGCTAACGAGACTCGGCCCATCAGTCGGAGGTTCTTTATGGCAGGCCGAGTCATCCAAGTCAAGAGGAACCACCGCAACCTCCTCCTTCAGTAATCCACTATCCGCGTGGGGGGAACCAGGCTTGGGGGAGCTGCATCTTGGCCCACTAACACAGGAAGTGCGGCGAGGGGAAGTCCTCAAGGTGTATCTATGCTCTTGAGGCTCCGTGAAGGAAGGCGGCTCCGCGGGAAGCTGGGAGGTCAGCCCTGCTGTTTCCCCTGAGATATTTGAGCAATCGTCTGAAGGGTCCTGCAGATCCACGAGCAGGCCACCGTTAGTGCTCTCCTCAGCCACGTGCTCGTCCTGAACCTGGCCAGTGTCCCCGACCACGTCTACTTCAACCTCGACCTCCGGTTCCAGAGATAGAACAGCTTCAGGGGCCTCCTCAGCTGAGCAGTTCCTCTCTCTGTCGGCCTGAAGGCCATTGGACTCGTCCACCTGTTTAAGAAGCGGGGATGTACAAGGCACAATGGGGTCCAGGGTTGAAGCTGCCACTTGGCTGCCATTAGGCAGCGAGGGACTGTTCGTGAGCGTGGTGGGGCAGGCACAGGGCTCTGCAGGCAAGGCTGCAGATTCTAAGTCATCCTTATGGACCTCAGCCAGGCCATTGGTCGCCTTGTGGGACTCGCTGGCTGGCAAAGAAGGACCGCGTTCCTTCTTGTCCTCGTCCTTTTCCTCCTCGCACTCTTTGTCGAGGCTGACAGAGAGTGCCAAGCCCGAATCCGAGGGCGAGTTTGAAGTAAAGTCTGATTTGAAGTCCTCATCGTTGCTCTTGGCTGCAGCCGGATCAGGGCTCTCAGGTTTGGGAGAAGGTTCCTCCTCAGTTCCTTGGGATTCCCCTGAGCAAGAGCACCGCTTAGCCCTCTTCTGGGAAGGGGAGGCTTCTTGTCCTCCCCCAGCTCGAACTCTTTCAGAGGCGTCCGACCTCTCCGGTTCATCCTTCTCAGAGACGGACAGGCCCCGTTTCCTGTGGGTAGGCAAGGACTCTCCTTCGGCTACCTTCCCCGATTGAGTCCCGGCCTGCTGGTTCTGCTGGCAGTCCTGCTTCTTCGAGGGCAAGCGAGTTCTGGGTGTGGGAGGAGGCGAGGTCTCCTCCGGCTGTGCAATGCTGCGGTTCCTGAGGGTTCGGCCACAAAAGTTCTCGTCCAATCCATTTAACCCCACTGATGATCTTGTGACACGCGAAGAACGGGACGCGGCCATACTATGGAGGGTGCCTACTGACTCCTCATCGTGGTGCTCTCCTCTGCGGCAGAATACGGGCACCTGAAAAATACAAAAAAATTAAATTGTTAAGTTCCCATATAGGCTGCTTCTTCGATGAGCCAATAAGAAACTATAAAGAGCAACACCTCCATGAAAATTATAATTTCATGCCCTTCTCTGATCACAACCACATCCTGAGCACAGCTTTGGCCTGTGACCGAACAGCGATTGCATTTCAGTGTGGCACAACTGCAACACACTGATTGAAGTGAAATACAATGTAATGGGAAATTACTTCTGACATGAAGTCAGCATTTAATTCATTCCGCTTTTCAGTGCTGTACATTTTCCAGATCACCAATGAAAAGCAATACTGTTAGCGTATTGTATTTCACATTATTTCTATTTCACATACATGTCTACTGCCTCCTCTCTCTGAAACAGTAGTGACTCTGAGTATCAGAGCATGTTCTTCAGTCTGAAAAACACCCGTCAGCAAGTAGCCTAATGAGATAAACACATAGCTGGCAAGACAGATTTTAACCGCCGTTCTCATTTACTGCCCTTATCTGCATCATAAATACAAAAAGCCCACTGGTGCCAGCAAATGCAGTTTTTCTGTTATCTGAGCTTCACAGAGCCGTTTTTTTTGTGTGTTTTTTTTAAACCGAAGCTGTCTGGTGGAAATCCAGGCCCTGGCGACGATTTCCAGGCAATTTCCTTCCAATCTCTCGGTCAAATGAGGCTGACTAAAATGTCGAAGACAAGCTGTGGGATTTAAACAGGTTGTATCCAATTACTGAAATTCAAGACGAAATGATAGACCGCTCCACAAAACATCTGCCGAAGAGATCCGAAATTTGATCGTGTCAACAGGACACGATGATGCCTTCCTTCAGTTTATCGTTAAGCAGCGGCTAATCATCAAACAGCGAGTTTTAAGCTAATGTGATTTGACCTTGGTTATGACAAACTGAACCGTCAATCAACTTCCCCTATTAAGCAATCTGCTTCGATTTCCTTCTTTCAGCAAAGAAATATTTCCATTCACACCTCAACCGCATGAACGTGTTTCATTAGATGTCATTTCTCACAATCAAGAAGAAAAAAAACCCAAAAGAGAAACATTTTTACGCAGCCACATAATATATACACGCGTTCGCTAACAACCCATGACTGTAGATGTTGAGCCACGTTCTTCTAACTCAGGGTCAAATATTTGGGGGGAATATTATTATTATATCTTTAAACCGTTCAGATGTTTAATTTTAGATGTAGTTCACACTATATCTAAAAAACAAACAAACAAAAAAAAAACATGTAAAATATGTTAAGAAAATGTTTCGTTTCAGGATATAAAAGATTAAAAAAAAATCCCCCCTGAAAGACTTTCATGCTAATCGCTATAATTAATGCAATGCAGTTCGGTTACCTGCTGATAGCGGTGCAGTGGGATTTAGCCCTCGCTTCATCTCTACCTAAAGAGAGCGATGCAGCGGCGCTTTAGTCTGCCCGGCTGTCTCACCTCCTCATCTGTGCACTCAAACAGACAGGCTTCCAAAGTTTCATCTTTTACTCTAACGCCACGCCGTCAACACCATCACATCGATATTTAGTCTTTTCACAAATCTCTTGTCTAAGATAAAAACTGGAGTGTGTACATATATATATACACAGGTTTTAGATTAACTCATGTGCTTCAGGGGGAAAAAAAGCTGCCACTCATCTGTTTTAGTTAAAATGTAAACAGTTTACATGCAGATTCTTCTTTCTTCCTGTTCTAAGAAAGATATACGTACAGCAATTAATAAGAACGTGAGCACGTAAACCCCACATTACGCACCTGGTGGTTACCGTAAAACCCTGTATATACGCACACTCCAGTTTCTATCGCACAGATTTGAATTCCTTTCTAATGATCACAACCAATAAAATGATCTGATTGTTAAAGCTTTGTATCTGACACTTTGCATTTACAGGTACAACCCTAATAAAATGTAGCTAACTGATGTCTAACTACAGCCGAGTGCTTAACGATCCCAAAGCGTTCTTGGTTTACTTTGACAGAAAGCGAGGCTGAAACACGTGACTTAATGATTTGTTCATGACCAAGTGGGAACTGAGACGTTTCCGACTTCCCAGTAGGAAAGATGCTTTGATCATTAAAATGTTAATCTGCTCTCGGCACAATGTTGCTCTTTTATGTCATTTTTCGGCTGCGTTAACATTGAATCGTCACATCCACTTTAAAATAAATAAATAAACAAATAAATAAAGCACTAACCGAAAAACTATTTAATTTCGGGGTTTTTTTTACGATTTACGGCAAGTATTCATTTTACTTCCGACTTCTGACGGCCAGGAAAAACCTCCCGGATTGTCATGAGCGTTGCATAAACACGTGGATTAAACCGCACTGTATTCACGCTAGCAGTAACGCAGACGTCAGAGCGACTTGTGACGTCAGAGCGACACCAAACGCCGTCTTCTGACGCCGATAACGACAATACCGTACGCACCAACAAATCAGAAGCAAATCCACCAAACACAGCATGAATATTTCTGTATAAATACGTTTAATGTGTTTCAGGGTGGACTTTTCCTTTAAAAAACACACCATCCATGTTGAACATCTTGTATTCACTGCATTCAGGACTTTAGACTGATGAATTGGGGATAAATAAAGGATTTGTGGCAGTAAACAGTTTTACTGTTTTAATTTAGGACTTAAGAGGTCTCCAAGAGAAGCTCATGAAGCTGTAGACACTATTTATAAGTCATGAACTCACCTTTATTCCTGACTAGGAAATCATTTCACTCTGCAAAAAAGAAGATTCTCCTGGTTTATCATTCATCAGGCCCCTTGTGCTCTGTGTGTGTGTGTGTAAGCCGGGTTTTCAGGGCTCAGAACCACACTTACGAGACGAGCACTCACTTCACTTCATAATTAACACACATTAAAACATATAAATCTCACTGAATAAACATTTAACGCTTCAACCCTCCGGCTAAAGTGAACAAAAACAAACGTGTTGCTAGCTAACACCTCACCACCTGCTAAACTAGCAACCGCATTGACAACGGAAAAAAAAACAACACTACAAACGCAAAAAATGATTTAATTCCGTGACACAGCTTACATAAAGAAAACAATGCAAATTTTATTTAATTTAAAAACATAATATATAAAAGGCGTTAGCTATTCTAACCAAAATTACAACGCTCCGTTGTCATTCATGAGAAGTTAGCCGAGCAAGTTGCAAGGCTAGTTAGCGGGCTCGGTCCCAAAATACGCTCCGATTTGTCGTGTAGTGCACTACGTAGGGCGCACGTGCCGTTCATTCACACCCTGGGATGGTGCGCTTGTGCACTGAGCACGCGAGGATTTGAGACTGAATCCGCGCTTTGCGGATGGAAGGGGAAAAAAAAGGTTCTGGATCCGCACAAACTCGATTTAGCATAACCGGCTAACACACATTAGCTAGCACTGTACAAGCTAGCTATATCAAAACGTCATTGGCTAGCAAGTAAAACAAAAAAATCTATAAGTTCAACTTTACACGTAATTATTCGTCTAAAAACGGCATACATATTTGGCTAACTGTTGTTTCGGCTTGCTTATGTTAGCTAGCACGCTAAGTGCTAACCGCTAAGCTAACGCTAGCTAATTGTTTAGCGCGACAACTTTTCCCTCCAGCATTTCACGCGCATCGTGGACTTAGCAGTCCAGTGGGTTTGTTTAATATTTAATGCATTTAGCATCATCTTTAGATATGTACACGCACAGAACCGTGAGGGAATAATTCGTTTTTAAATGATTTGTGAAGCTACAAGAATTACACTTACCTCATTTCCGCAAACGGTTTGCTGCGCACTGGGCGGCAGCCATGTTTTTCTGTCCAGACTGCGATACTTTTCTTTCCCACCCGTTTTCCGACAAGTCCCGCCCCCTTTGTTCTGACTGGTAATCTTGTACGTTTAGAACTGCGGGGTTTAATGATTAATTAGCCAATCCTGTTGCAGGAGGATGGATGGTACTAGCCAATAGCAGCGCAGGAGGCGGAATTTAAGTGAATACGGGTGTGGACGAAAAACAGCGCACACTATAGCCTGCGGATCACCATAAACCCGCTGTGATGGGAAAATGTGTCACTGTCAAATTCTCTTTAATAAACCATGTCCGCTGCCCGGCTACCAGGAAGAGATTAATTCACCATGGTTTAATAATAAAGACCTAAAAAGGTTCCTTCTCAGGCTAATTATTAACATGCGGTCCAGTGAGAAAGATATATTTGCGTTAAATTAAGTTCTAACTTGAACAATTTTCTTCTTATGAGACATTTAATAAAGCATATTTGCACATTAGACGTGTTTCAATGATTTTGCTTCCATCATTCCACTTTATACACCATGTTTTGACGTTTTTGTCTTAGCTCCACCCCTTTAGTTCTGGCCCCGCCCCTTAATTTATTACCATACAGTATAATGTTGCAGTGAGAAATCGTCGGTTTGTAATCGTATGTTGCGATTTACCACAAACTGACCCCCATACAGGCTCCAAAGTAAGTTTTCTAGTGGTAACATGGCGATATTTTCTCATGAGTCATAATAACATTTCCAGAATGACGTAATCTGATCATGGATTTGTGCTACGTAAAAAATTACGATCCTGTCATTACGGCACCTTTTCGACAGTAAAATGGTGAAGAACATGCAGCAATAGTGCACAAATTTACAATTTTAAATCGAATTTCACTGGTTCAAGACGATACCATGTATCCTAAGCGTCGTAAATATCAGAAATCAAATCGCAACCCTTTTCCTTTGTCACACAAAGTCACAGCACTGAAATGATGCGTCCTTTTTTTTTTTTTTTTTTCACAGCATATTTTGTGTTTAATTTCAGCCAACCAAAATCAACATGGACATTTATACATTTCTCCAAAGCACAGATACAGCATTCAGTGAAAAAAAAAAAAAAAAGATATTATATACAAAAATTAATGCTTTTAAACAAGTTGAACATGATCTATATTTCATTTTTGCATTTTTACATACACATTTCAAGACGTGTGTTTTTTTGTTTGTTTGTTTTGTTTTGTTTGTTTTTTTGAGCGTCTACATGCGATCGAGAAGAGCTTCGGCTTTCCTACAAGCATGCGTTCAGGATCTGAGCTAGCTTTCCGGATTCTGTTCTAGCAGATCACATAACCTTCTGAAATAAATAAAGAGACTACGCAGGGCTCTTTAAATACGAGTACATTCATATATGGACATCAGGGCTGGAGCATGCGCTGTTTGACGGTGCTGCACGGGGGGAAAAAAGCGCTTTCCTGAGATTACCATATTTTCTGGAGTATAAAACACATGGGTTGTTTTGTCTTCTGGCAAAGCGACGTATAAGTTTTAACTTCCATATCAGCCTGATTCTAATACACACACTTACAGACCCCTCCGAGAGTACTGCAATGGCAAAGACGATTCTTTTGTTTTTTTTCGCTCTACGCCGCAGACATTTGGGTTTGAGATCAAATGATGAATATGGGACGATGATGAATATGCAGAGATCAGGATTTCAGTTTTCATTTCCTCGTATTTACATCTAGATGTGTTAAACAACCTAGAACATGGCACCCTTTGTGCCAGACCACTCAATCCTTAGATGAGCAAAAGTATTGGAACAGATAAAGTAAATAACACTTAACATTTCGTTGCATAAAGCCTGCGACCCACTGACATCACCAAACCGTTGCATTCTTCTTTTGTGATGCTTTTCCAGGCTTGTACTACAGATTCTTTCAGCTGTTGCTAGTTTTGGGGGGTTGCTCCCTTCGGTCTACTCTACAGGAGGTGAAATGCTGCTCAATTGGGTTAAGGCTTGGTGATTGACTTGGAGAGTCTAAAACCTTCCACTTTTTCCACTGATGAAGTCCTTTGTTGTGTTGGCATTGTGGTTTGGGTTGTTGTCTTGCTGCGTGATGAAGTTTCGTCCAATTTCTGTAGACCTCTGAACTCATTCTGCTGCTATCATCACGAGTTCCATCATCGATAGATTAGTGAGCCAGGTCCAGAAGCAGCCATGCAAGCCCAAGCCATGACACTACCTCCACCATGCTTGACCAATGAGCTCGTATGCTTTGGATCATGAGTAGATCCTTTCTTTCTCCACATTTTGGCCTTACCTTCACTTTGGTAGACGTTAATCTTGGTTCCAGAATTTTTCTGGATCGTCTCTGTATTTCTTGGTGAATTCATAGCTGGCCTTTTGATTCTTACTGCTGATGAGTGGTTTGCATCTTGTGGTATGGCCTCTCTATTTCTGCTCTCAAAGTCTTCTTCAAACGGTGGCTCATGATACTTTTACCTCTGCCCTGTGGAGGTTGTTATTAATGCTACTGACTGTTTCAGGGTTTTTCCTTTATAGCTCTCACAATGTTAACTGGCATCAACTGCTGTTGTTTTCCCTGGTTGTTGGTCCACCAGTGGTTTCTTTCTTTTCCAGGACATTCGAAATTGTTGTACTGGCTACGCCCATTGCTTGTGCAACGGCTCAGATAGATTTTCCCTCTTTTCTCAGCTTCAAAATGGCTTACTTTTCTCGCATAGTCAGCTCTCTGGTCTTCATGTTGGTTTATCCTTTTTAACAACAAAAGCAGTCTTCACGGGTGAAATCTAGGGCTCATACCAGAAGTAAATATTCAGAGCTATTACCTGTTTAAACACTCAATCTAACAGGACACACCTGAGCAACAAGAAACACCTGTCAAATAGACTTGAACAAACAGGTGGGTTAAAACAAAAGGTGCCATGTTCTAAAGTAAATATCAGGAAATAAACGCTGAAATTCTGATCAATCATCTCATATTTATCTTTTGATCTCAAACACAAATGTCTTCAGTGTATAGCAAAAACAAAAGAATTGGCCCTGCCGTTCCAATACTTTTGTATTTAGTGTTAACTGAGGCGGCTACTGGATGTTTATAAGACCCTATAATACTGTTAGCATGCTACGAATGTAATGCTGTAAATCTGATCGTCATGTTAGCGATAATAAGAATTATTATAGCGTCAGACAATTCTATGTCTAAAATGAACAAGGCTTCGTTATTAAACACTGATGTATAACGACGTCTTTATTAGGACAGAGGGATTAAAATCGCTAAGTTATGGCAACACTAATGGGACAAAACCTAAATTCAACTATACTAATAAAAGTCACAGGCATGTTAATTAAAATACACACACACACACACACACACACACACACATATACATTATATATATATATGTGTGTGTGTTCTAAGCATTTTAAACTCTGAGGTCACACATATTCCGGAAAATACGGTACTTAGCGCTTTTGATCCCCTCGTAATCGCACGTCATTCACAAAGACGCTTTTCTCTCAGCTTAGAGTGCACCTGAATAAGGTATATACACAACATCAGGCATATCCTCGACAGTATTTGTGAGAACTGGCTTTAAAGGAGCAACAAGAGTCACATTTTATTAGTTTGCTAATAAATCACACGGGAACAGGAACAGGAAGTGAGCAATTTAATTCATTACGCAGCACCGAAAGGTGTCGTCCAGCTGCTAATTGATACTTAAGCATTATTTTTAATACGTGTCCAGCAGGGTGAATTATCGCGTTATCGCTGCTTTAAAGGGATAGTTCATCTCAAAAAAAAAAAAAAAAAAAAAA
>CM074977.1:24511141-24532073 GCA_037576825.1 Pangasius krempfi
CACTCTGCACCAATCCACCTGACCACACCCCCTTATCACTCTGCACCAATCCACCTGGCCACACCCCCTTATCTCTCTGCACCAATCCACCTGCTAAAACCCCCTTATCATTCTGCACCAATCCACCTGGCCACACCCCCTTATCACTCTGCACCAATCCAGCTGGCCACACCCCCTTATCTCCCTGCACCAATCCAGCTGGCCACACCCCCTTATCTCCCTGCACCAATCCACCTGACCACACCCCCTTATCTCCCTGCACCAATCCACCTGGCCACACCCCCTTATCTCCCTGCACCAATCCACCTGGCCACACCCCCTTATAAAACCACCTCAGACTCTAGACTTACTTGTAGAAGAGCACGTAGGCCTCGGCGTTCTGAACGCAGGACTCGGAGACTTCGGTTACGCTCTGATCATCAAACTCGTACCACATCTGGTTCAGGTCGTTGCGGCAGTAAGCCACGTAGTGACCACCTGGACACAGGAAATCCACAAGCTCATGCCACCTTTAATATCGTAAATATCACAACAGAAATTCTTCAGAGAACCAGCTATCATTATTTATTTAAAAATGGCAAATTCACGCACACTTCTGTGCATAACACTAGAAAGTGAAGTGGCTGTAGAGTTGATAACGATTACTTTATTATTATTATTATTATTTCTGAAAATTAGACACTGTTGGTTGTCTCACTGAAGCTGCACTGCTTCAATTCTCTGAGTGCAAAAACTTTGTGTGTCTCTCTCTCTCTCTGTTTTCAGTTTCAGTTTTCTCTCTATGTCCATCTTTCTTTATCTTTCTCTCTCTTTCTCTCTCTCACTCTAATTCTGTGTCTCTGGTTCCATCTCTCACACTCTCTTTATCTGTATGTTTCTCTCCCTGCCTGTCTTTCTGTCTCTGTCTCTCTCTGTCTGTCTTTCTGTATCTATCTCTCTCTCACACGCTCTCCCTCTGTATGTGTCTCTCTGTCTTTCTCTCTCTCTCTTTCGCTTTCTGTCGCTCTATCTCTTTCACTCTCTGTTCATCTTTCTGTATCTCTCTCTCACTTTGTCTCTTGCTCCTTCTTTATTGCTCTCTCTCTCTGTCCGTCTTTCTGTTTCTCTCTCTCTCTCACTCTAACTCTGTCTCTTGTCCCATTTCTCTCTCTCTCTCTCTCTCTGCCTGTCTTTCTGTATCTCTCTCTCACACACTCTCTCTCTGTATGTGTCTCTCTCTGTCTTTCTCTCTCTCTCTCATCTTTCTGTATCTCGCTCTCTTGCTGTCTCTCTCGCTCTGTCTCCGTTTGTGTCTCTTTCTGTCTGTCTTGCTTTCTGTGTCTCTTTATGTCTCTTTCACTCTCTACTCATCTTTCTGTCTCTCTCTCTCACTCTCACTCTTTGTCTCTTGCTCCTTCTTTAACGCTCTCTCTCTCTGTCCGTCTTTCTGTTTCTCTCTCTCTCACTCTAACTGTGTCTCTGGTTCCATTTCTCTCTCTCTCTCTCTCTCTCTCTTTGTTGGTCTCTCTTTCTCTTTCTGGCTGTCTCGCTCTCTCTCTCTCTCTGTCTGTCTTTCTGTATCTCTCTCTCACACACACTCTCTCTCTCTGTATGTGTCTCTTTCTGTCTTTCTCTGTCTCTTTCTCTCTATCATCTTTCTGTATCTCGCGTTCTTGCTCTAACTCTGTGCCTCTTGCTTTTCTCAGTGGGTGCAACTCACTGCTGGCGGTGCCGTGGTGACAGATGACGGACAGCAGGTCGTAGGTGGTGGTCTGGGCCGAGCTGTCTTTGGCCAGGAAGGGCTGCAGGTCCAAACCGTCCAGTGGGAAAGAGACGTGAGTGCTGATCTTGGTGGAGAACATCAGCTCGTGCCTGAAGCGCTTCAGGTGAATGCATAAGATCTGAAATAAGAAAAAAACATTCTTTAGGAGTTCCCAATCTTCTTCGTGTTCTAGACTGGACTCGGGTCATCACTGTGCATCTGAGGTTCAGGGTTAATCCCCTTGAAAAACAAACAAACAAACAAACAAACAGTCAAATAAGAAAATCTTAATATCTTTAGCGTCAGAAAGAATTTATGAATATGCATGAATATGCAAAATGTTACCCCTGATTCATCCTCCACTTGTTCCCTGAGAGTTCAGACTCATGTGGAAATGTAAAATCAGTTCATTCACGTAACAGCGATTCAACAGAAACACATGATCACAGCGCCGGAGCTGTCGTTTTTGATAACGGCTGCACTGAAGCCCTGCCGTTATCCAGGCTTTCTTACATCCAGCAAAATGAAACATAATCTTTTTTCTGTATTTGTGTCGGCACCACCGTGCTGAATTTAACGCAAACTTGTAAAAGGTAAGCAAGCGGAGAGAGATCTTCATCACGCACCTCTGGCAAACTCTGCACTTTGCAGAACTTGACTCCATTTCTCAACCTACATAGAAAAAAAAAACAAAACAAAACAAAAAAACACACACAACAATGAAACGCTCCGAAAAACGATTGGTAGCACCACGTTTCCCGGACTGCATGTTTTTTTTTTTTTTCCATTAATCTATTTGTAATATGCAAAATAAACCGCAGTATAGTAAACATGGCTATAATAACACTATATAATAATAATAATAATAATAATAATATATATAATAACACTAAAAATCTAATATATATCACAATGTTTACGTTCGGTTATTCGGCATACTCACTTCTTGCACTTTTCACAGCTGTACATGTTGTCTCCTAAACAGAAAAACACACACAAAGTGAGTTACGTTAAAAAAAAAAAAAAAATAAATAAATAAAAGCACAAATATATCAGCCATTATATTAATTAGGCCAATTTTTTTTTTTTTTTGGATGATGATCGACAGAGAGACTTACTTACCTTTCAGTTCGTCTCGTGCGAAGAAGGCGGCCAGACAGTCCTGCAGTGTGACCACCGGGCCCCAGAACCAGCTACGTATAAACAAAACGCAAGAATAAATCATTAAAATATCAAAGGCTACGAAATATCGGATGAGATGGAGTGAAAAATGATTCCAAACGACGTGCCGAGGATGAAAGTGATTCCCATTTCAAAACGGCTGCTACTGTTTTTAGCTCTCTTCCACCACACTGATATATATTTATCACCTCTTGATGTACTCGAGGACGAAGGCGATCCAGCCCTGAGGAGCGTAAGCCTCGCCGCACGAACCCGCCTTCACCAGCGACGTCTGATGAGTGGCCGAGTGAAGCTTGGCTAGATCCTCTTTCCCGGGAATGGGCAGGGAAATGTCCTGGAAGTTCTCCAGGGTCACTGATACCTGAGGAGAACAGAGCGGGTTCATATCGTTACGCGCTGTAAGTTATTTAGAACACACGACGAGAAAAGCACACACGTACGTGACTCACCCTGTCGCAGGTCAGGCACTGCACCGAGCTGACGATGGTGCCGTCGAAAACGTCGGAGATGACGCTGCGGTATTTCCTCTGCCGCTTGCTCTTCGGGGGCGCAAACATGCTCACTGTTCCGAACACACACACACACACACACACACACACACACACACACACACACGAGTTTTGTGAATTTTTGAAAACTCAGACTCATCCCTAACACACCTGGAATATTCTTTCATTTCATATTGATCTTCAGCTTTTAAAAATGACCTGATTTATTTCATTGTAGCAAAAAAAAGCCCAATTACTATTAATCGCTATTTAGTATTTTTAATTTCATGACTTTTTTTTTTTTGTTCAGTTGACGATTTCAAACTCTAGGAAGCTGGATAATTAATTCCAGTTAATCAATATCTTCTTGAAAATGTTTAACAACCTGACAGTTTAATAACATACTAATTTACAAATCTTTTTTTTTTTTAAATTTCACTTTCTTTTTTTTTTTTTTTGTTAAAGCAAAATTCAGACTCATTTCTAAAACTTCTTGCATTTTAACCACAAAAAAAAGTCTAATTCACTATTTTAATTTTGTAATTTAAAAAAATTCCAACTTTAGCCTAAAAAGTGGAATAATTGAAGGATAATTTCTCCCTCAAAGTGTTTTTATAGCCGGACGGTTTGTTTAATGTGACTGAAAATAAACAAATTAAATAAATTAAAATTTTCACAAAATTGTCGTGAAAAAAAAAAATTAGATTATTTGCTAAAAAAAATTAATTAAATAATTATTTTGTTTGGTTTCTCTGTTTTGTTTTTTTTTTAAAAATATTAATTAAATATAAACTTACAAATAATATAATAAAACAATAAATACAATAATAATTTGACAATTCCAAGCTAACTATAAAACAGTGGAATAATAAAATACGATTTTTTTCCCCTATTTTTTTTATTTATTTTTTTTTTTTTTGGAGAGTTACCTTTCTTGTGAGCTGGGTTGAGGTTTGGCCACATGGGGGTGGATTTGGGTGGGCTGTTGGACAGTTTGGACCCGATGTTCTCGCTGGCACTCGGGCTCTGTGGCCGGCCACTGCTGCTGATCTGGATCTCTGTATTAGTGTCTGAAAAAAGCGGAGGACAAAAAAGTAAGAACAATAAAAAAAAAAGTTGGACATCAGATTAACGAAGCTGCTCCTTCTGATCAATCAGATTCGGGAATTCAAAGCGCAACCAGGGCACTGACCCGTGGCCTTGCTGTGTTTGACGGCTCCCTGGCTGCTGACGATGCTCGCCGTGTCCTCGTCCTTGTCCAGGTCGGCTCGGTGCAGCTCGTTGATGAGGTTCTTCTCCCTCTGCCGCTCTCGGCTCGCTTTCTCCTCGTCCGAGATGAGCGTTTCGGCTTCGTTAGCCTCGCTAGCTTCGTGAGGCTCGGCGGGCTCGTCTGGCTCGTCTTCGTCCGTTCCTGCAGTCTGACTCTGGTCTTCGGGTTCTTCTATCGGCTCCTTGAGCTCCTCGTGCAGCTGGTCCATCAGGCACCGTAGGAACTCCTGAGAATCCTGAGCAGAGACACACAAAGATGTAAGATGTAAGCACATTAAAAAAATTCAGCGATGTCAGGCATATGGGATAACGCGCAAGTTTCACTGTTAGCTCCTCGAAACAGTAGAGACTCGGCAGAGACTCGGCTCGGCTAGTTACTTAGTCTACGAGATGAGGAGTGCGGTGGCGTTGATGGCCATATTAGCATAAAAGTCGAGCTGATCTGTTTAAGCAGAGTGTACAGTTCAGAAGGTGAGAAAGCTGAACAGACTAAAGCACTAAAGCTCCGCTGCACCACTCTCTTTAGGTAGAGATAAAACAAAGACAAAGTCCCTTTGCACCAGTCTCAGCACATAAGGCAAATAAGTCTTGGACGTCGTTGAAGATCACATGTTAGCTATGGAGATTAATATGCATTTATTGAATATTTTTGCTTACAGCAGACAATTTAACATCAGGCAAACGGTAAGCCTCAGTCTTTGGATTGTTATGCTCCAGCTTAAAAGGTACTTCACTTAGATAAACCATATATCCAATCTAGTCTGCTAAATACACAAGAAATACACAAGCTGTTAAAGAGGGATACATTCAGGAGAGTTCAAAAGTCCTGGACCACTACCAAGAACTGTTTACTTCGTAACATCAACTATCAGGTTTTATTGACTGAATAAACACATAACACCGTCCATATCAGGTCTTATCACTGCTCTGACTCTTTACCCGGTCACTGACTTTGGGTGGACGGCCTCCTCTAGACCTCCTGTAGAGTCACGGTTGTGCCATATTCTTTCCAGTTTTTAAATAATGGATTTAATGATGCTCAAAGCTTCAAATTTGGGATATTATTTTTCTTAACCAAATCCCGATTTATACTTGTACAACTTTGTCCCGCACTTCAATTCAATTTTATTTGTATATTTTAACAATGGATCCTGTCACAAAGCAGAAATAAACACATTCAGGATATAAAGTGTAAATGTATGAATTTATCCGTGCACTTTATGCAGTTTATCTGCACTTGTTTTGAAAGCTCCTTGGTGTTCATGATTTTTTTGTTTAGGGATGTTCTCTAAGGAAAAGCTGTATTTATATTGAGATCACGTGACAATAGGGCCGTAGTCAAATCCAAGACCGAGACTAGCCAAGATCGAATCAAGAGCGAGTCTTCAGGGCGGTCGAGGTCAAGTCAAGATCGAGACTGAAAAACCATCAAATCCTTTGAGGCCAGGCCTTTACTTCAAACAAGTTTGTGCATTACACCAATGATTAGGTGCTTTTCTAGAAGAAAATGTACTTATGGTTGAACTTTGTCCATACTAAAAGAAAAGATAAACTCTTGTACTTGTACTTGGGCATTGGTCTCACTGAAGGTCTATGGCAGGGGTCTTCAATCTGATCCCTTTACAAACTCTCAGTCAAGACCAAGACTATAGTCCAACCAGACAGGAGTCACATCTGTTTCTTGTGTTTAATCCTTTCATCCTGGGCTCCAATCAGCTATCAAGTGTGCCTCCTATTTCGCTGGAAAGAAAGCATGCAGCCATTGCGGATAAGATTGAAGACCCCTGCCATAGACCTTTGGTGAGACCAATACCCAAGTACCAGAGTTTATCTTTTCTTTTAGTATGCACAAAGTTCAACCATTACATAAGTACATTTTCTTCTAGAAAACCACCTAATCGTTGGCACAAACCAGTTGAAGTAAAGGCTTTGGCCAAGTATGAATCCGAGACAAGTCCAAATCAATATAGAAAACGTTTCAAAACCATTGATTTGAGTCCTGCGTCTCTATGTGAAACTTTACCTGCACACGGTTTGACACAATTTAACTCATTATGTGAATACTGATGGGCAATACTGATGGGCGAATACTTATGCAATTGCAACTTTTAAGTTTTTTTGTTTGTAAATAATTTCACAAACTACATTGATTGTTTTCACTTCACTTCAATATTATGGACTACTTCGTGTAGACTCATGACAAATCCACCCTAGTTCTGCTATAAAATATGGAAAATTTCAATAGGGGTGAATATTTATGCAAAGCACCGTATATACATTTATGTGTGACGACAACTCACAGCAATGAAATCAATGATCTGCGTGCAAAATACTCAAACAGATTTCAATTTAATATCAGGAATGTAATACTTCACTGTCAAACACGAAAACTGATTAGATTTGTCTTTGGAAATAAAAGACTGCTCTTGGTAGTGCACTGTAAATCTCTGATGTGAAGCGTTCTGCCAACGCGGCACTCCGTCAAAATCAGATTACTGCCACTGTAGCAGACTTACAGAACTACAATTTCATCCTAAACCACACTTGTATACTTGTACACTCTTATCCCCAGGCTAGCTGTTTTTTTTTTTTTAAGAAACATGCAGGAACGTGGAAAGAAGTGGATACAGAAATTCTGCATGGGTTTATGGCTATAGTGTAGCTTCAGAGAACGTAAAGCTGAGAGGAACTGGAGAATACGATGGATAATAACAGAGCCCTTGAGCCAAGCAGACTCACAGTAGAAGCCTGTGACCAATCAGTGATGCTCATTACAGCATGCTCCGCCCCAATATTTCCTGCTTCGCAAAAAAAAAAAAAAAAAAACCCCAAAAAAAACAGAAGTACCTAGGCTGAAGCTGGAACCAAAAACACCCTTGAGCTAAACCAAGACCAAAAACACCAAATTTGGACCTGGTTCCTCCGGTGGAAGGTTTCCTGAGCGTCTGAAGAACTTTGTGTGGTGGAGATGTGCGTTCTCGAAACCATCACACACACATCATGGACAGGAAGTCGGGTATCTGGTGAAGGACTCACCTGTTGGGAATAACCTCGAAACATCGGATTAACAGCTTTGATGCCCTGGAACAGGTTCGTTGGGACGACATAGGAAGGCCTGCAAAGAAATAAACACACACATACACAATTTATCAACCTGGATACGAACAAACGTATTCGTAAAAATGATTTGCAGGTGCATTTACACGAGAAATGTAGTGTTCATGAAAACCTAAAAGTTCATACCGTACATTAACATTACGCGTTAAACAGCAACAGCCGAGCTGCATTAGTGGAAGATTTAGCGTTCTGATTTAGCAGGCACTGTTTAGTCGCCATTTTGTCATTTTCAGCTCTTTGTGAGCTTTGCCTTCTATGGAGTTTTGTGGGCGTGGCTAAATGTAAATCAGCTGTCCTGTAAACAAGCCTGGTGATGCACGAGTGATTTTCTTAGTTGCTGAAACTTGCAAATCTGACAGGAATTTTTAGGCTGGTTTGGACGATGAAAACACTCACTTACAACTTTACAAAAACATAAACAAGGCTCAATAACCCGAAAAACAATGATGGCTTATGTGTGTGTATATATATACACACACACACACACACATTTTCCCACCTGTTTTTGTGCCACAGGTCTGTAATCAGCTTCTGGTAGCTTTTACACAGTGCCGGCTTCTTGTCTGTTCGGACCAGACCGCCACAGTCTATGAAGAACTGAGTGAGCGGAGGACTGAAACACAAAACACGAAAGAAGGACAAACTGGTCACAGCGTGAACGATTCTATGTAATGACACAAAGACTCAAGACACAAAGGACACAAAGACTAAAAATAGCTATTTCCTGGACAACAAACAAGCTGCTTTATAGCAAAAGAAAAACAGCGCTTATAAAATAAAATCATTAAGTGTAATGTGTTACACTAGTTTAATGCGTAGATTAATGTTTGTCCCATTAGTGTTACCAAAGTCCAGCCCCGGAGCAACAGTCCTGATCCTAAGGCCTTCAAAATATCTGTCTATAAGTACATCCTTAATAATAAGTCATTACTTATGGAATAAAACACTCTGTGTCATGCTGTTATAGGAAAATAATCAGCAGAGGGCTAGTGTGATGAAGCAGTGATGAGTTCATCACTGTTGCCACCCCAAAGTTGATTATTTTCCTATGACATCACATCCTGAAGTGTTATATTCCGCTTATACGACAGCAATTCACCAAAGCCCAAAACGTTTTTTTTTTATTAAAGATGTCATAACTTTTATCCATTTATACTTACTTTTAAAGTTCAATGAAACGTTAGTTCCCTCACCAGCCCTCTTTTTTCAACGCAACAGCACTTTTCATATTTTAATAATGAATTTCCACATGCTTTGCATGACGCACAAGGAAAAATACTAAAATAAATAAATAAATAAATAAATAAATAGGTTACAAGATGACATTTTAAGCAGGCGGCTGATTATCTACAGTGATCTAGCGGTATAAATCAAACCGTGCGTAAAACTGGACTGACACAATCACAATCACAATCATGATGACATCGAAAGAAAGAGAGGGGAACTAAAGGTGATGTGTGACGTAAAAAAAAAAAAAGAAAAAAAAAAAGACCTGAGCTGATTGAAAAAAGGCTGTAACAGAGCATAGCGGCCATTTTTACAGCTCACAGTGAGAGAAGAGCGATTGTCACAATTAATGAGTGAATTAAAAAAAAAAAACATGGCAACGGTTCTCACCAGTTGGATAGCGCCTGCAGTGCTGCGTTCATGTAGCAGGTGTTGCCGATGTTTTTCAGGCCGGTCAGACCTGCAGGAGCGCAGCACGAACGTTAATCAGGGATTAAACCGGGCCATAGGGAACACGTCGTAAACAGCAGAGAAGCGGAGAAGCGGAAATACATCATCTACGCCATAGTATGCAAGTCTAAGTCTGAGCATTTTTACAGTTACAGCAATAACAAGAGTCATAACAACTGATAATCATAGTTATAACACAGTAATAAAGCAGCTGAAGTGAAAATTTTAGCATTAATTATTAAGAGTGTGAATATCAGGCTTTAATTGTTCAATTACTACACCCCCATCTAATTATTTACGTAGTAATAAATCAGAAGAAGAAAAACGAATAGTGACTGTAAACACAATTTATAATCAAGTAGTAATAATTGCGTAGTAATCTCTAGCTAAAGTTAATATTTTCAAAAGAATCTGAACTATACAAATATGTACTGTGTTTATTATTTCAGATGTCACTCCAATAGCTCTTGAGCTTATTTATTTCTATAATAATCCTGTCTAGCTTACTTTTTTGCTTACTGTTATCGCTGTGAAGTTGATTACGTTCCTATAACAGCGAGTGGTTTATTCCTCTTATACCTCATCTGTTTGATTTATTACAAAACAACAAAAATGCCTTTTATCCATTTATAATAATGTGTGTAGTAACATTTTCAGTTAAAACACTAACAACAAGTTATCGCTTAGGCTACAACAAACCTACGTTATATCTCCTTGTCCTCACGAATGAGTTGTTACTATAGCAACGGCAACATTAGAAAGAGTGCTGCTGCTGTAGAAACACCTTCGAACCAATCAGATCTGAGAATTCGACTGTTGTCTAAACATAAAATGCAGGCATTTTTTTTTTTTTAACTACAGCTAGACGATGTTTTTGACGTACCTCTAGTCCTCAGATCGTCTTCTTCTTCGGTCTCCATATCCAGATCCTCGGGTACTCCGGCTGGTGGCACTCTCAGAGCGGTGGGGCTGCCTGGAACTCCAGGATCCTGATCACACACACATGGGGTTACACACAGTTAATTCCCTCAGGACTCGAAGAGTTTGTTTAGCACACGCTCGTGCTGATCAATTAATGTATGAGGAAGAGTAAAGGCACTACAGCGTCATATTCTCCAGACTGGGTGGGTGGGTGAGTGTGGGTGGAGGATACCTGGCCAGGCAGCGGGACAGGTGAGATGGGTTTGGCGGTGCCAGTGGGCGGGGTAACAGGGCCCAGCTTCCTGTCCAGGAAGACTTCCTTGGAACAGGCGTAACACCAAACCCTCAGTGTGGTCAGATTCACTGTCAGGTTGTGCCGCGTCTCCTGGAAAAGCCAGAGGGGATTTAGACGGAAAAGTTCTACGCACGTGTGTGTAGATATATATATATATATATATATACACACACACATATATAGATCTGTCTCTAAATTAAACACGCTATGTTTGGGTTAGGTAGATAAGCAGACAGCTAAACACGGCTGTCCGCTCGTGATCAAGTCTGAACAGAACCATGCATTCCCAGAGTTCCACACATTTGGGAAAAAAAATTCCCAAACAACGTTTATTAGAGGGCTCATGCGTTGCCTTTCGATATGGAAATAATGCAGCTCATGGTGGTATTTTATGACACCAATACATACACTCTATACAGTTCAGACATTCCCAAAATCGAATTCCCAAGTCAGTGAAATATTCCACCATTCCGTCTTCTCCAGGAAAAAGGAGCATATGGTGTGTGTGTGCTGTGTGTAAGTGGTGGGCAGTGTTGAGAAGTGGGGCGTGGCAGGATGAGGACTGGTCTCCAGCTATGCGCGCACACACACACACACACACACACACAGAGTGTAGAAGCCACTACATTATTCATGGCAGTGGATTAGCTTTTCGCTGCTCTTTCCATTTGTGGGCAAAAAAAATACAATCTGACTAGCTGTTTCTGAAGGGCATGAAATATTCAAAGGCAGACTGGCTAAAGGCTTTAGCAAAGTGCCTTAGCTTTACAGCGCTAGCTCTGAAAAGAGCCTCAAGATTCACAAAGCAGGCTGAAAGTGAGCTTTTAGAAAGACTGGTGCAGTGTTTTATTTATTTGTCGTTGCATTAACCCAAAATAAAGGCAGCGTCTTGCATAACTCATCCCAACCCATTAGCCGACAGACTGACTTTTTGACTTAACCCCAGCAATCAGAGAATATTCTCATTATTCCTTAGCAATCATCAGTCATTCTAGCTCATACCTGAATATCCGTCAAAGTCCCAACTAATCCCAAGCAATCAGCGACGCTTCAACAGTAGCTGTTCCGATTCATCCCTAAATAACAGCCAATGTTCTGACTCATTGTGATCAATCAGCAGTTGTTTAACTCATCCCTAATTACCAACAGCTGTTCCTCTTCTTCCCTAATAATCAGCAGATGTTCTGGCTCTTCCCTAGCGATAATCCAATGTTCTGACTTATCCCTATCTATCAGCGATGTGACTCATCCCTAGCAATCAGTCAACGTTCTGGCTTATCCAACTTGATCAGCAATTTTCTGACTCATCCCTAACAATCAGCAGATCTTCCAAGTCAAACATGGATGTTTCGACTCATCCCTAGCAATGTTCTGGCTGATCCATATTGACAAGCAATGTTCTGACTCATCCCTAACAATCAGAAGATGTTCTGACTCATCCCTAACAATCAGCAGATTTTCCCACTCATCCGTACCAAGCAGAAGATGTTCCGACTCATCCCTAGCAATCAGTCAACGTTCTGGCTGATCCATACTGATCAGCAGATGTTCTGACTCATCCCTAACAATCAGCAGATGTTCTGACTCATCCCTAACAATCAGCAGATGTTCTGACTCATCCCTAACAATCAGCAGATCTTCCAAGTCAAACAAAATTATGAAAGGATGTTCCGACTCATCCCTAGCAATGTTCTGGCTGATCCATATTGACAAGCAATGTTCTGACTCATCCCTAACAATCAGAAGATGTTCTGACTCATCCCTAACAATCAGCAGATTTTCCCACTCATCCGTACCAAGCAGAAGATGTTCCGACTCATCCCTAGCAATCAGTCAACGTTCTGGCTGATCCATACTGATCAGCAGATGTTCTGACTCATCCCTAACAATCAGCAGATGTTCTGACTCATCCCTAACAATCAGCAGATGTTCTGACTCATCCCTAACAATCAGCAGATCTTCCAAGTCAAACAAAATTATGAAAGGATGTTCCGACTCATCCCTAGCAATGTTCTGGCTGATCCATATTGACAAGCAATGTTCTGACTCATCCCTAACAATCAGCAGATTTTCCCACTCATCCGTACCAAGCAGGAGATGTTCCGACTCATCTCAAGCAATCAGCCAACGTTCTGGCTGTTCCACATTGATCAGCAATGGTTTGACTCATCCCCAACAATCGGCAGATGTTCTGACTCATCCCTAACAATCGGCAGATGTTCTGACTCATCCCTAACAATCGGCAGATGGTTTGACTCATCCCTAACAATCAGATGTTCCAGGTCAAATATAATTATCAAAGGATGTTCCGACTCATCCCAAGCAATCAGTAAATGTTCTGGCTGATCCATATTGATCAGCAAATGTTCTGACTCATCCCTAACAACCAGCAAATGTTCCCACTCATCCCTAACAACCAGCAAATGTTCCCACTCATCCCTAACAAGCAGGAGATGTTCCGCCCCATCCCAAGCAATCAGCCAGCATTGTGGCTTATTCAGATCGATCAGCAATGTTCTGACTCATCCCTAACTAAAAGTCGACATTCTGACTCATCCCTAACTATCAGTCGACATTCTGACTCATCCCTAACTATCAGTCGACGTTCTGATTCAACCGACTCATATTATTGTTACTATTATTGTTAATGTAGTTTTTCTTTTACGAGTCTGACTCAGTGATTAGTGTTTGCAGCACTCCTGAGCTCGGTGTGAGTGTGTTGGTGGAGGGTGTGTAAGTCTTTACGGCACCTCTGAGACTAAGCCCCTCATGAGACTAAGCCCCTCATGATTTAGCTCACTCTCACTCTGCATGTCTCTCCGTGCCAGTGTGTGTGTGAAGACTTGTGTGTAAATCTATCGGTTATTTAAAAATATTTAAAACATGAAACGCGAAGGATCACACACCTGAGAGTGGACTGTACTGTGGTCGGCGTGAGACTCTCCGCATCCGACGTAAGCACAGCCATTCTGGAGGGGAAACAAACGCACACACACACACACACACACACACACAGTATTTAACAGAGATTTCAAAAACTTGTATAAATACATGCCATCCCATCATTTTCATCCATTCTTTGAAAGGGGTGCCAATATTTCTGGAGTTTACTGTACAATCATGTTTGTTTTTGTGTTGTTTTTTTTTAACATTTTACGTACTTCCAGACAGGCCCAGAGGTTCGGCCCACCGACTCTGCAGTCCTGGCACTGGCCCTGAAATCACACACTGACATTATTAACGATATACGACTAATAAAAATTAATTCATATCAAGAAAATATAAACAAAAGTCTGTAGAGGATCTCAGTCCTAAGGCTCCATCTAACATTTCATAATTTATTTAAATTATTTTAATATAAACATATTAGTTAGAACTCAATTTTAAAATGTATAAATAGACAGATTGAATCGAGTTGACTTCAAATCGTAAATACAGTGGATGCGAGTATCAGGCCGTGGCTACTCACGTGAGACTTTTGGATGAGCTCCTCTTTAGTGATCTCCCCAACGCACTCCAGGTGCGGGCAATCACAGCTCGAGGCAGCCGGCATCACTCTATCACAGCTGGGAGAGGGAGAGAGAGTCAGAGAGTGAGACTCAGAGAGAGAGAGAGAGAGAGAGAGAGAGAGAGACAGAGAGAGAGCCAGAGAGAGAAAGAGAGCGTCAGAGAGTGTGTCAGAGTCAAATAGAGTGAGAAGGAGAGAGTCAGAGAGAGAGAGAAAGAGTCAGAGAGTGTCTCAGAGAGAATGTTAGAGCAAGAGAGAGTCAGAGAGAGAGAGAAAGATTCAGAGAGTGTGTGTGAGAGAGAGAGTCAGATAGAGAGAGAAGGAGAGTAAGAGTGAGAGTCAGAGAGAGAGAGTTAGAGAGAGTCAGAGCAAAAGAGAGAGAGAAGGAGAGAGTCAGAATGAGAGTCAGAGAGAGTAGGAGCAAAAGAGTCTCAGAGAGAGAGAGTCAGAGCAAAAGAGTCTCAGAGAGAGAGAGAGAGTGAGCAAGAGTCTCAGAGAGAGAGAGTCAGAGCAAAAGAGTCTCAGAGAGAGAGAGAGAGTGAGCAAGAGTCTCAGAGAGAGAGAGCAAAAGAGTCTCAGAGAGAGAGAGTCAGAGCGAGAGTCTCAGAGAGAGAGTCAGAGTGAGAGTCAGAATGAGAGTCAGAGCAACAGAGAGAGTGAGAGGGTCAGAGAGAGAGAGAGACAGAGAGAGAGTCAGAAAGAGTGTATTAGAGAGAGAGTGAGAGTCAGAGAGAGAAAGAGAGAATAAGAGAGAGAGAGAATCAAAGACAGAGTCAAAGAGAGCCAGAGAGAAAAAGAGTCATAGAGTGAGAAAGCGTGAGTCAGAGAAAGAATCAGAAAGATGGAGTCAGAGAAAGAGAGATACGGAGTCAGAGAAAGAATTAGTGGAAGGGAGAGACATGGAGAGAGAGAGAGTGTGTGTGTGCGAGAGAGATTGAGAGAGAGATTGATAGAGAGAGAGAGAGAGCGAGTCAGAAAAAGAGTCCGAGTCAATCCCAATTCCAATCACCCCAAAGTTAAGCGATAAAATCATTCCCATTTCCTAAAGCTAAGACGCAGGAGGAGAAGCGTTGGCTCCGGATTAAAACGATTAAAACAGACTTCAACTTACACCCGTGTTTGTTTCCATATCAGTGTATCATTTGGTTGTGATTATTTGGTTATTACGCCTCCGTGAACGACTCTGTGGCGCTGTAACGTGAGGCGTGGAGTCTTAAGCGGAAGTAAAGTCAACACCAGAGATGTGCTGAGAAACTGAAAGAATGAGCAGATGATGAGATGTGGAGAGGAAAGTCACAGAAAGCTCTCAGGAAGCTCGTCCACAGCAACAGAAGCGATCAGAACCACAGCACGGTTGTGATTTCTCTAATAAAAAAAAAAAACTCTAATCTTTCTTTCAAATGCATCTGAATACATGGTGCATTTTAACTCCTTTTACAAAAATCCCATGATTTATAACACTTTAAATACAAATCCATTCTAACAAACACCATCAGAAACACAATTTAAATTACACTAAATGATGTTTCAGTGTTTTATCAGCATCTACAGAGCACGTCCAGGTTCGTGGGGGCTTCATTTCACGCTTATTTTAAACTTGAAGGAAATTAAATTGGAATTAAATATACGATATGTGCAATAACTAATGCACTATAGGGTGAGCGTTAACCGGACGCGCATGCGCACTACAACCTTAAGGCTATTTGACAGCTGTGCTATCCTAATGCTAGCTAGCTGTTAGCCGACCTAAGGTTCACTGACTTATCTAAACCTAATGCTCTAATAAATACAATGATACAGCTTTAATAAAATTTAAGAATATTTTTTAAATCAGTCTATTCTGTATGGCTGCGCACTAGCATTAGCGAAACTTAGCTATCGTTAGCAGAGCTCGCGCAGCTGCAGTGCTTTACCTCCAGAGACGTAAAATAAAGGTTCCGACTTGCTGATGAAGATGTCAAAATCTCGTCCTCGTCTTTCCTCAAGCTACATATTTGTTAAAGATCTTGTTTTGTGATGCTAAAACTGTCAGAGATCCACCTAGCAACGGCTGACATCCACTTTCCGTCCCCTGTAACACTACATGATACAGCCTTAACCGCTTTTTCCGGTTCAGAGCCGGCCGTATCCCAAACTTCTCTCAGCTCCCTGCACATGCGCAGTACGTACTGCGCGGAATAACTGAAGTCTGCAGCCTACGTAGTGCACTACTTTTCTAATTCGGAGCCGTTTGGGATTCGACCAATGATTGGGCGTAAATGTTAAAGCAGTGACTCAGTCGCCCTCTAGCGGTCAGATCCAGGAACAACAAGCAAAAAATCCCCGCAGATTGGAATTGCGCTCCCCCCGGCCCAAGCGCCACCTAGTGGACAAATGAGGGCATTACACAAAGTCAGCTTTATATTTTAGATTACATTAGAGCTAAAACTAGACTTTATTGCCATTGTGCACGAATACAGAGCCAACGAAACGCAGTTTAGCATCTAACCAGAAATGCAAACAGCAATATGTCTATAAACATATATGTTTTTATGTATATACATGTATATAAATTTTTAGAAATATGTTTCAGCTTTTAAACCTTACTGATTTGCTTGTCATTTAAACAGTACATTTATTTATTTGTTTGTTTACTTATTTATCTATTTATTACTAATTAGCTATTAATTGATGGAGGTGTTGGCGGAACACCTTTAGCTAGCTACTTTTTAAATTGCTTTTTTTTAAAAAAAATCTTTTAAACTTTACTTGTTTGTTTAAATAATTATACTTAAACAGTGTATTTATTTATTTATTTATTTATTTATTTATTTATTCTATACATTAAGGTGGCAATAGCACATCTTTTTTATCCAGCTGCAATTTTAATTATTTGTTGTTTATTTATTTATTGTTTTGTCTGTCTTTTTAATACTATTTACTTATTTATTTTTAATTTTTTTAGTTAGTTATACGACTCTTATTTTGAAAGACTTGACGCCATTTTATATTTTTCCGCGCACATAGATATAAGCTATGTCCCAAATAATCACATGACGCCATATTAAGTGTCGAGGGCACTACTGAGCACTGCTGTAAAGCCGTAGCCTGTGTAGTGCACTTGTGTAGGGTGTAGGGAGTTATTTGGGATTCTGCCATCTCGCGCTGTCTTTCCCGAGTGGACAGATGGTTCAAAGACGACAGAAGAACTAAATGTAAGAAGAAAGATTTATTTTTTTTTTAATTGTTTGACGTTTTTGCCAAAATAACTCAGCGATAACAATAAAAATAACATTTCTACATGAAAATAATACAGGAAATATAGCAGTGCTGATAGCTAGCTAGCTAATTTGTAGCTGACGGGTTGTGTTTGTTTTAAATTTACCATTTTTAACGCAAATTATTACTAGCTAAGCTAAAAAAAAAAGTTATGCTAATAATCATAATAATAATGATTGTTATTATTCATTATCGTTTCACCATCAATTGCGTATTTAAAATCTGTAATACTGTACAGATTCGTGATTTCTAGTCCCCTCAATGCGGCACCGGTTAAGTCCTAAATGCCTCCTTGTTCTCTACATTTGTGCACTACACAGTGCGTGCATGTAGCGGTTTGTATACTACAAGTAGTGCACTAAAAGTGCAACATGGCGCCGTTTGAAACACAGCTCGAGTTTTCTGTGTATAAGGAGAAATAATAGGTTAAGTTAGTTTTTGGGGGAAATCTGATTACATAAGGTTGACACAAATACATTTTAAACATCTATGACATATTTGGTGTCTAAATGCTTTCTTAAATTTTGTGACTGAGCTAAAATAGCTAACAAGTAATGGAAGTGTATGGCCACCAGTTAGCATCATGGCTGTCCCTGCCACTAGATCATGAGAGTGGAGGCAAAAGTTTTGAAGTGGAAATGGATTTCTTGTGAAACTACTCAGAGATTGTAAATTTTTGCATGTTTCGTGTATGTCCTTAGGCCGAGCCGGAGCCGAGGGATGTCGACGATGGTGTGAATATGGCACCATGGCAGAGGACGTGCTCAGAGACTCCTCGCTGTCCTTAAAGACGGCCGTCCTGCGTGCGGCGGAACTTCCTCTGTCCGTCTTTTCCTCCCTTCCACAGGTGAGAAGCTCTCGTGCATGTGGAAGTGGGGGCATTTTTTTTCCCCCCACGTGGACGTGGGAGTTGTGTCTTTCCTTTTCACGTCCTCCCTCTCTCACTGTCTTTTCCTCTTGCTGTTTGTGTCTCTTTCTCTGTCTGTCTGTCTGTCTCTCTGACTCTCTCCTGTCTCTTTGTGTCAATTCTGTCCTGCGGTGCTTCATTGGCACAAATGTTACAAATCACATTATTGCCGAGGCAGATAAAGAAATTAACAGATTTGTAACAATATCTCTGTCTCTCTCTCTTTCTCTTTCTCTTTGAGCAGGTGAGCCTGAGCTCTGGCACTAAGAAGCTTGTGGCCGTTGCTGCCTTCGGCGCCGTCTCCGTCCTCTTCCTCGCCCGTCGCTTCAGGAGGCGGAAAGGGAAGAAAAAAGTGGTGCAGGAGCAGAAGAGGTCTGACTTCCTCTCCACGCTTCCACCGCTGAAAGGTAACAGCAGCTTTGTGTCATTATTACAGTAATGATCATTTATAACGAACCTAATCACGCCTGATATTCTTATTTATCTTCTATGAAAACCTACACCTTCTTTTGTTCTCGCTTATACACTGAAGACATTCGGGTTTGAGATCCAAAGATCAATATGACATGATAGATGAGAATTTCAGCTTTTATTTCCTGATGTGTTAAACAACTTAGAACACTGGAACTTTTGTTTAAACCCACCCTTTTGTTTAAGTGATCAAAAATATTGGAACATATGATTGACAGGTGTTTCTTGTTGCCCAGGTGTGTCCTGTTAGATTGATTGGTTAAACAGTTGATAGCTCTGAATGTCTACTTTTGGTTTGAACCCTGGGTTTCACCAGTAAAATCTGCGTTTGTTGTTAAAAAGGACAAACCAACATGAAGACCAGAGAGCTGTCTATGGGAGAAAAGAGGGAAAATCTATCCGAGCCATTCCACAAGCAATGAGCATAGCTACTACAACAATTTTGAATGTTCTGTTAAAGAAAGAAACCACTGGTGGACCAACAACCAGACATCAAACAGATCAGCCTAGGAAAAATTGGGTGGTCTGGCACAAAAGGTGCCATGTTCTAGGTTGTTTAACACATCTAGATGTAAATATCAGGAAATGAAGACTGAAATTTTGATCTATCATCTCATATTTATCTTTTGATCTCAAACACAAATGTCTTCGGTGTATAGATGAAACACTAGAATTGGCCTTGCCGTTCCAGTACTTTCGGAGGGGACTGTAAGGACTTTCCTTTTTGTGTAAATAGTGCATTGTTGAACTTTATTGCACTAGATCCAATAAAGAGTCTGTGGAAAATGTCCACATCAGTTTCAGTCCTCACAAGATTTTATTTAAATACACATCCTCTTCCAGATGCTGCCTGCACCCGTCCGAACCTCAGTTTATCTCTGAACTCGAAGAGCGGCTTTTCCCGTCACATTGTGTCTAACGGTGGCTTACACAGCAAACTCTCCAGCTCCCTGCAGAGTCTGACCTCGGTAAGACGTCTTCTTATTTCATATTTATTTCCACAAAACTCTCTCCTGTTCGGTTAAAAGCTCTTGCATTCACACAAAACACACTCACGTTCCAACAAAAAGCTTTCCCATCCCTAACCAAAGCATTATCATAACCACAAAACGGCCTTATGTTCCACAAAATGCTTTTATTTCTACAAAACAATCTTGCATTCCCACGAAACACTCTCAAATTTACGCAAAACACACTCGCTTTCCCACAAAATGTCTTCGTATTTCCATGAAGCTCTCTCAAATTCCCCACAAACCGCACTCACGTTCCCACAAAACTTTCATCTTCAAGTAAAAGCTGTCACATTGCCACAAAACTCTCGCACCTTCCCCAAAAAAAACGCTCTCACATTCCCTTTAAACCTTTGACGGTAACACAAAATGCACTCGCATCCCAACGAAACGTGTTCACATCACCACAAACCACGTTTGCATTCCATAAATGCACTCGCGTTCACACAAAACACACTCGCATTCGTAAAAAAATAAACTTGCATTCGCACAAAATGGTCTCGCCCTCTCACAAAACACTCAGAACACGACACAAAAAACTCATTCACACAAAACTTTCTTAACTTCAATGCAAAGGCCTCAAATGCCCAAAGAACTTTCTCATGTTTAATTAAAGCCTCTCGCATTGACACAGAACGCTCTCGCATTTTGAAGCTGAGAAAAGAGGAAAAATCAAATCAGAGCTATTCCACAAGCAACGAGCATAGCCAGTACAACAATTTTGAATGTCCTGAAAAAGAAAGATGGACCAACAACCAGACATCAAATAGGTTACCCTAGGAAAAATTTGAAAACAGGAAAAACAGAAAACGCTCTCGCAGCCACACAGAACGCTCTGACATTCATACAAAACGCTCTCGCAGCCGCACAGAACGCTCTGACACTCGCACAGAACGCTCTGACACTCGCACAGAACGCTCTCGCAGCCGCACAGAACGCTCTCGCAGCCGCACAGAACGCTCTCGCAGCCGCACAGAACGCTCTCGCAGCCGCACAGAACGCTCTCGCAGCCGCACAGAACGCTCTCGCAGCCGCACAGAACGCTCTCGCAGCCGCACAGAACGCTCTCGCAGCCGCACAGAACGCTC
>CM074977.1:24532173-24558458 GCA_037576825.1 Pangasius krempfi
CGCACGGAACGCTCCGACACTCGCACGGAACGCTCCGACACTCGCACGGAACGCTCCGACACTCGCACGGAACGCTCTCGCAGCCGCACGGAACGCTCTGACACTCGCACGGAACGCTCTGACACTCGCACGGAACGCTCTGACACTCGCACGGAACGCTCTCGCAGCCGCACGGAACGCTCTCGCAGCCGCACGGAACGCTCTCGCAGCCGCACAGAACGCTCTGACATTCATACAAAACGCTCTGACACTCGCACAAAATGCTCTCGCATCCACACAGAATGCTCTGACATTTACAGAAGCGTTTTTTAACGAAAACCAGAATTATTCCGTAGTGTATTCAGGTAACCTACAGCAATCACACCAGGTTGTTGCACCGCCACATGCTTTTAAATATCAGCTTCTCTCAGGTGAAGAGCGTGAACTCTTGCAGCGAGGACACCAACGGATCGGCTTGCTGGGACGGAACGGACGATGGCGATCTACGGAACGTCGTCACGACTCCGGAAAACCTCTACCTGATGGGTAAGACACTTAGGTAAGGAATCAAACACGACAGGACCTGCTGTTATAAGAAAATGATCAATGACAGGTTGGTGTGATGCCACCGTATGCAAAACGGAGTCGATTATTTTCCTATGACAACATGTTCAAAAGTGTTTTATTCCTTTTATACCGCAGCAATTTTCAAGGATTTAATATCGTAATTAATTAAAGAAACCGTCGTACTTTTTAGATAATTTATAGTTAATGTTGTGGAACGTTCATGAGACGTGTTTAGCCGTATATTTACTGGACGCTCTGAATCGTACACACTCAGGTATGGAGTTGTTTGAGGAGGCGCTGCGACGCTGGGAAGAGGCAGTGAGTTTCCGCAGCCGTCTGGCTGACGACGAGGCAGAATGCTCTTCTGTAAAACTGGGAGCCGGAGACGCCATCGCCGAGGAGACCGTAGAGGTATCCGATCTTTATAGACGCATGACGAAGCTACCTGATACTTCAGGAAAAACGTGTACACCTATCCGTGAAGATTCAGCCGCTTATGCAGCTAAACCACTGTATTTACCCAGGTTTAAAGGAATCAGCTAGGTATTACACACTAACTTTGCACGTCTTAAAAAGAGCGCGTCACGTTTTCAAACAGGACATCATCAGCGGCGAGTTCATCCGTAAGCTGGAGTCTCTGCTGCAGAGGGCGTACCGGCTCCAGGAGGAGTTCGAAGGAGCGGTGGGATTCACGGATCCGGCTTCACACCACAGCGGTGAGTCGATAAATACAGATAAATACACCGGTGCTGTTAACGGAGTGTGAAATCTAACCCACGACTAACATGTCTGTCCGGTAGAGAAACACACCGAAGGTTCCGTGAGAGACGATCTGGATGACTCGTGCTGGAGAGACACCGTGAGCATCGGCTCCACTGACTCCTTCATGTCTGCTGCAGAGGTGAACATCGTCAGAATTCGTTTTTTTTTTTAAATACAGCGATGTCGTCCTTGAAGCCTGACTCGTTCCCTGTCTTTCTCAGCTGTCTGAGCATAAGAGTGCCTTGGGTCTCAGCTCTCTCTGCCGTTACCCGTTCTACGAGGAGGCTCTGCAGATGGCAGAGGACGGGAAAGTATCCTGTAGAGTTCTCCGGTGAGATCCAGAACCAAGATCACATGAGAGACAGTTGATATAATGCCTCGTTCAAACAAAATACTCTGACGCGCCTCAGAAACGCTCGTTGGCTCGTTGCACCTTTCGGGTGTACGCCGAGCACAACGTAACATTTTCCTCACACTTACAGAAATTGCTCGTCTTCGCCAGCGTTACCTGGTTCTCACGTCGTAATTTTTCTGTGCGAGAGGTCAAGCGAGTGAACGCGAGCGCGCCTTGTAGGACGTGCAAGTGCCTTTCGCGGGAATGGGAGAGCGTTTTGATTGAATGTGAGAGCATCTTTGTGGAAATGTGAGAAGTTTAAAATGAAATACGATACCGTTTTGGGAATACGAGGGCGTTTTTTTGAGATCCGAGACATTCCGTGTAAATTTTGTGGGAATTTGAGAGCATTTTCCAGTATGTGAGAGACTTAAGCTAGAAAATGTGAGCGCACTTTGAAGAAATTTTAAATGGTAACGGTTGAATAATAGACCATCGTGTCTACGTTTATTATATTCATTATATTAATGGAGTATTTTTTGATAACCTGCTAATCTGCTGGATTGACAGGTGCCTGCTTCGTAAGATTAAATTCTTTTATACATGAACCATTTTTTTTTTTTTTTTTTTTTTTTTAATTGATCCATTAAATTTTTTCATCTAATTAAGAACTGAGATGCTTGAATGCCTTGGGGACACAGATTTCCTCGCCAAGCTGCACTGCATCCGCCAGGCTTGTCAGGTACAACAACGTTTTCTCCAATCCACTTAATTAATCCACTAAAAATAGCTTTCTAGAGGCACCCGGGCACGCTGTGTAATGAATCGCTGCTCTGTTAAGGTCATTCTCCAAGAAATGTCGACTCGGAAGTTTCTGGCTGACACGGGCAAAAAGATCTTGTCCTCGATAATCGTGAAAGCCAGAAAGGTGAGATTTTGTTTCAATCTATGACCCTGATTGATGCTCAGTAGCACTATGCCTGCTATATAGATCTTTTTTTGGGCTTGGCAGAACCCTAAGAGATTTGAAGAAGTTTACGAGGAGATGATTGGCTTCCTGGAGCAGAGGGAGCACTGGGAGAAAACCGAAGCCGAGCTCTCTACCAGAGGAGTAAGACATTTCTCACAAGACTCACTAAATCAAGCAACTTGATATCATGTTTCATTCATTTTTTTAACCCCGATAGGTGAGGCATTTAAACTTCTACGACATCGTCCTCGACTTTATCCTCATGGATTCTTTTGAGGATCTGGAGAATCCGCCCATGTCCATCATGAATGTCGTTAATAACCGCTGGCTTAACGATGCCTTCAAAGAAACCGTACGTCAAAATCATTCGCGTGCGTTCACCTTCAGGTGCGTTCTGTTTTTTGTTAAATAGCTCAGCTTATTAATGTGTTTCCTCCCTTTCAGGCGGTGGCATCAAGCTGCTGGTCTGTTCTAAAGCAGAAGCGACAACATGTGAAGGTACAGTTTCTGATAACTCTGGCGATTGGTATTCGTCAAATATCGTCAAATCCTAATGCTAGTCATGCTAGCTGTCCAGCGTAGTAGCTAAATATAGCTTCCAGATCTAAACAAATTAGAAACAAATTAAATACTATAGTAATTAATGTGGAAAATTGGTTGTTTGGTTTATGTTATGTGCTTGGCTTCATGCTAGCTTCATTGGAAAATTAGGAGGTCAAGCTAACTGTACTAGCAACGTGCACTCACCAGAGGCACCAACGATCTCTGCTACTTCCTTCCAAGCTTCGTATTTCGTCATAATGCCTCAAAACGCGTTTATTAAGAGGTCAGACATGACAGATGAGATGAAACCATGGTTACAAG
Source organism: Pangasius krempfi (assembly GCA_037576825.1). Classification (NCBI taxonomy): domain Eukaryota; kingdom Metazoa; phylum Chordata; class Actinopteri; order Siluriformes; family Pangasiidae; genus Pangasius; species Pangasius krempfi. Next base: position 24,535,650 of record CM074977.1, read on the forward strand.
TTTTTCATCCATTTCTGTGAGTCAAACAGTAAATGGGAACTAATTAATAGTAATACTTTCTCGTCACTACGTAAAATTTTGCGTAATTTTAATTTATTACCTGTGAACCCTGCAAAATCCACCATCTTAAAAGTAATCAGAATCCAAAATGGCTTCCTCTTCACCTCATGTTCTTCCTGCATAGAATAACATGTAACGTTTAGCTACTTCAGGTATGTTCTGTCAGTGTAACGTCAGAGTATTTAACACTTCCGAGCTAGCTAGCGACATAGCTATTTATATTCAGCTGATTGACCAAACACATTTTTTTTTTAATTTATTTCAAGCTGAACAATAAGTATATAGTGATACCACGTGACCCTAGTGTAAGCAGCATTGGTAACCATGTGGTTGATATCAGCCAATGGGAAGCTGGCCACAAACGCCATAAACGCATAAAAGCGCTGGTCATTATTGCAATCAAATTAGCGGCTGGTGGTAATTTATTAACGAATTACTTTGTTTTTTCAGGATCAGGACGGCTTTATCGCTCACTTCTACGCGGTGTGTGAGCACATCAGCCCCGAGTTAGCATGGGGTTTCCTGGGGCCTAAAAGCTCCCTGCATGACTTCTGCTGCTTCTTCAAGGTGCGGTGTTTAGACAGCGTGTTTCAGCTCTACGCCATATTTCAGCTTCACGCTTTAACGTTTGGTTCCGTTCCCACAGGAACAGGTGCTGCTCTTCCTGAAGGACATCTTTGATCTGGAGAAGGTGCGTTACTCCAGCGTGGACACTCTGGCTGAAGACGTACTGCACCTGTTGTACTACCGAGCCGAGCTGCTTCTGAGCTACTCGGCCTCTGACCGCACCCCCCATGCTAACGGCTGCGTCGGTACGATGTCCCGACTGGTGTCCGGCGCCCTGCCCGAGACCCAGGTGCAGTGAGAAACTCTCCACCGATTCGTAATTTCATCCGTCCTTGAAGAGGAAGAACAACGTCTTTTACAATCAGTGCATTGTTTTTGACTTCTCTATATCGATAAAGGTCAAAGTGTAGCATGTAGTGGAGTGAAACTATTATAATGTGCTGCTCTGTTTGCAGTGAACACACTTGGTATTTGTATGAATTATTTATTTCATATCTGTTTTTATTCTTGAAATGAATGCCATTGAATGATCCCAAAATGTGAACGAGTGCCCCCTTCTTGCTTTTGATGAATGAACCAGAAATTTGGGCTTTTAAGAGTCTTTTTTTTTTTTTTTTTTTCCTTCTTTCCCTTCTTTTTTCCCCTCACCAAGACTGCATACTGTATAGCAGCGGAGGACGGAATGTTTTAAATATCACATACTGGTCATTTTGTTGTGACAATAATAAGCCTTATTGTTAGCACCTGTATTGTGTTCTCAAGTTTGAAGTGAAGTTGGGTGTGTTATTTTTTTTGTTTTTTTTATTGAAAATTTTAACAAATTGTAAGACAGATGGTTCTTTAGTCGTGACTTGACTTGGCTGGGCTGAGGGACTGTCATTGTGTCAAAAGGGGTGGAGCTTAAGTTAAATCAGCCATCTGCAAAATTGATCATATATCATAATATAATATAGCATACTAGCTTTTGTTTCATTTATTCATTTCAGTGCACTGTACCAAAAATACTGTTTTACAGTCAAATTTAGCAACCTTTACACTACTTCAGCAAGCTAGTTAATGGTACGTGTCACTAGTTAGCACTAGTTAACTAATAATGATTGCATCGATACATTAAATCAGGAGTCGAGTTCACTGATGTTTGCTAAATTACCGTGGTGAAGTTATACACTCAGATTCGTGATTAATTAATGAAATTTAACCTAAGCTCCACCCTTGATAATACTTTAATGCCAGGATGTGAGCTAAACTGCCTGTTCAGTTGTTAAGCTAAATGCTAAATATTTATTCTAAAGGAACTTGGATGTATTTTGTCTAATTACCAAATTATTTTTCTGTAAAAATGTCCAAAGATTGTGCTGCTACAATGTCAAATTTATGAGCTAATAAAAGGCCACTGGAAAGTGTTTCAGCTGTGAGAAAGACTGTTATGAAGCAAAATTTTAGAACTTGGAAATCATTTATGGAAAGATTTTTTTGTTTGTTTGTATGCCACTGTACTTAAAAGTAATGTGATATGTGTTGAAGAGTCACATAAAACTTCTTTAATGTTGAATTTCAATATTACTTTTGGGTGTCACACCACAATAAGGAAAACAGCGTAAACAGGGTTTTTCGTTTATACGGTTAAACCTCCCACCACAATCAGACGTCAATCAAATAAGTCCGCCCCTTTGTACCTTAACTTGTGTATAACTCTCGATTTACGCTATACATCTGTCTGAGTCATCCTTTGGTCACGAGTTGAGATCATTGGTCATAATATGATATGATATATCGATATGATAATTTGCTTACTGGCGAACATTTTAGTGCCGTTTTAACCAAAGACATCCAATGACAAAGCTCTGAGAGTGTGAGAATCGTCTAAAATCCACTGTTCTCGCTGATGTTCCACAACATTAAATGTAACTATAATCGGATAAAAGGTATGATGTGGTGTTATTTAAAAAATTATTAAATTGTAATTGTTGGTGGCAGGTGGTATAAGGGGAATAAAACACTCAAGGATGTGCTGTTATAGGAAAACAATAAACTTCAGGGGTTTTAACAGTAACTCCGCTTCATCACAACTGATTATTTTCCTCAGAAATTTGTTTTAAGTTTTAAGATGTTTTTGTTTGGCTTTCAGTGCTAACTAATGCTAACTTTAATGCACAACTCTTAAGTTCTGTCCCAAATGACGTACTACACACTATGCCCTCACACTATACACTATGTACTCTACCGTCACTATGGAAACATTAACGTTTTTTTTTTTTTTACTAACCGAAAATATAAGCCGTTTCCCAGTCGACGGCAAATGACGTCAAACCTACGTAATACGACGCAGCTAGCCTTACCGAATACCTAGAGTCAACGAAAACGATTTTTTTTCATTTTATTGTTTATGTCAATGTTAACGTTTATGCCCAACATTACTTTTTTTTTTTTTTGAGTCTGAGCAAATGTGAGCCAGCGTCAGCGCCTGGTAGCCCCGCCCCTCTTCCTGTACGTAACAGAGCTGCGATCGTTTCGTTTTGTCCATTTTCGGTTGAATAAGTGCATCATCCGGGTACTTGGACTGCACTACGTCTTCTTGTTTCAGTGTAAACTCAGTGTACTCACACTACTTACTACAAAATAGTGCATTAATATGCGATTTGGGACGCAACTTTAGCTTGCTAATCCGCCCCGACCTCCTCCTTCTCCAACACCCCCCCCCAGTAACCGGAAGTCGTGATTTTCTGCTCGCGCGCCCCCTGTCGGCGCGAGGCCGCATTCATGTCGCAGTTGGATTTTTCCGCCTTGTTGTCGCAGCCGCGCGGCCATATTCTCCCACACGGCTTCTCCTCAAACATGGCTGATTACACGAGTGTGGCGCCGCCGTCTTCTAACGCCGGCGGAGGAATGAACGACGCTTTTAAAGATGCACTACAACGGGCGAGACAGGTGAGTGACTCACTTAACGCAACTTTAAACATATTTCCAGTTTTAAAATCAAACCTGGAAACGCGGCGTTCCTTGTAACTTATTTAAAAATTACAAAGCCGCTAGCTAACTGCACGGGGGGGGTAACTCTGTGGCCACGTTCCAATTAGCGGTCTACTGCATGTGCAAGTGCACTACGTAGGGTATGGAACGCGTACGCTTATACGTGTATATGTAGTGCACTACAAAGTTAGCATGGATGGATTCGGGACGCGGCCCTTGTCGGTTACGGGCCTGCTAACGGGATAGCGGATTGCAACAAAGGAGACGCTTAAGGCCCGGGTGTTTCAATATAAGTCAATATAAGCAGTTTTCTCGTTTTTAATGCAATATTTATTAATAAAATATTCAATGTGTGGGAGAAAAAAATGATGTAGCATGTTTCATCAAATAGATTTTTTAGTTACGGCTAAATTTAACTCGAAGCTATGCTAGCCAGTTAGCTGTGAGTAAAGCTAACTAGCTTGCTAGCGTTGCAACCGAAGAGCTCAAAATGGCCGAAATGTAAAGTTATCATAAGTTGGCTAACACAGCTAGCTCAATTAAAAATAATTAAAATATAAAAAATATAGCTAGCTAGTTAATTAGCTACAGGCTAATTTACCCACGACCTCAGACGGAGGCCTTGTTAGCGCGCGCGCGCCACGACAACTTGCCTTAAGCCGTGTGTTGCATTAATTAATGTATTTTTTTCCCTTTTTTTTTCTTTTCAGATAGCAGCTAAAATCGGAGGTGATGGGGTTAATCCACCTCCTGCAGCCAACGAGTTTGCATATGGAGGGCAGAAAAGGCCTTTGGAAGACGGCGGTAAGTTCCCCCTCAGTCTGTTTTAGGAACTAAAAGAGTTCCGGAACTCTTCTGAACCAGAACCACGGAGTGCTGATGATCCGTTTGAACATCCGAATCTTTTTAGAGAATCATTTGAGGTGTACCGACTCTTCTGAATCGTATCGTTCTGGGTGATGTGGAGCTATTCTATAAAATATTGTAATAAAGTATTAAGGTTTACACTTTTTCTTGACTGAGTGGCTACTCCATAGTGACAAGTAGCTGATTAGGCATTGCAATACTATACTTTATTTTATTTATTTTATTTTTTTTAATGCACTGATGTTTTCTGGCAATGAGTTTTAACATATCGCTCACTCCTAGTGCTGGTCTTAAGAGTAATTCATTCAGTTTTGTAAATTTGCACACTGCTTGACTTCTCCCTCTTTTACCATGATACAACTCGGAAGGATTTGGCTGTTTACTGATGCTCATCGATCAACACATCCTACAGTATTTACAAACCTCTGACACTGGAGACTCCTTCCATAAATTTTACATAAGCGCCTCCTTACAGAAAACCTCTCTAGCTGTTAGTAAAGACAAGATAGCGTATTAGAACGAGCACCTTAATATAAACCTGTGCTTTTGCAGCTGCTTTGCAGTACAGAGCTGCTTTTGTAGAAAACTAATCAACACTTTCTGAGCAGTCGTATGTGAGATTTGGTGTAGAGTGTTCACATCGCCTCGTCTTTTGTTTTTACTTTACAGATCAGCCAGAAACAAAGAAAGTCGCAAGTGACCGTAAGCGTTTTTTTTTTTTCCTCCCCTCTCCAGTCGTACCTTTTAAAAAAAATATTGCTCATGGCCTTAGTGTTCTTTTGAGTATTGGATATTGTGTAACTCGTTTTTTTTTTTTTTTTTTCCCACAAGCTTTTGCTGCAATGGGTGGAATGGCTGGTCTTCCAAGGTATTCGATATGTATTTATATAGTAACTAAACCTTAACGTTTAGAGTGCTGTTCACACTTCTCAGCTTTTGTAAACACGCACGTCTTATCACACATTAACGCCTGATCGCTTCTCCCAGGCCTGCATCAGAAGAGTTCAAGGTTCCAGATGGCATGGTTGGCTTTAGTAAGTAAATTTGTAAAGATTCTAAGATTTCTGGCTTGTTTCATGAAGTTTTGCAGAGGATTAAACTTTGAGTGATTTTGTCTAGTTATCGGAAGAGGAGGAGAGCAGATTTCAAGAATACAACAGGAATCGGGATGCAAGATACAGATCGCTCCAGGTGAACGACCAGCTAATTTAATCTTTCCATGCCCCCCCCCCCAAAACAAGCCTTCAAAACAAACTTGTTTTTGTTTCTCTCCCTCCTTACAGACAGCGGCGGCATGCCTGAGCGCTCTGTGATGTTAACGGGCTCTCCAGATTCCATCCTGTGAGTGTGTGTATTGACGCAAGGCAACACGCGAGTTTACACCCCATGATGTGAGAAATGAGAGATTTTTCTGTATTTATTAACAGAACTGCAAAGAGGTTGCTGACGGAGATCGTGGAAAAGGGCAGGCCAACTCCGTTTCATCACAACGACGGGCCTGGAATGTCGGTTCAGGAAATTATGATCCCGGCGTCCAAAGCAGGCCTCGTCATCGGAAAGGGGGGGGAGACGATCAAACAGTTACAGGTGAGAGAATTACACGATTGTTGTTCGTTCTGTATTTATTCATTTGTTTGTTTGTTTGTTTGTTTGTTTATCGAAAACACACAAACCTGGGTTCTGAATTGCAGGAGCGAGCCGGGGTCAAGATGGTCATGATTCAGGACGGGCCTCAGAACACCGGGGCGGACAAACCGCTCAGGATTTCTGGAGATCCCTTTAAAGTTCAGGTAAGTTCACCACACAGAGTTAAAGGTCTGAATGTCCGAATGTCTCCGTCCAGGTCTGTTAAACGAACACTTTACTTCCAGCAAGCTAAAGACATGGTGATGGACCTGATCAGAGACCAGGGTTTCCGAGAGCAGAGGGGCGAATACGGATCGCGGATGGGTGGTGGAGAAGGTTTGGATGTAGGTCATGATTTTGGAGAGCTGAAAAGTTTATGCTTGCGGTTACTATACTGCGTGGCGGCGTGTAAAGTTTGTTTATTTATTTATTTATTTGTATTTGGTTTGCTGTTCCTTGAGGTTCCCGTGCCGCGCTTCGCAGTGGGGATTGTGATCGGCAGGAACGGCGAAATGATCAAGAAGATTCAGAACGACACCGGTGTTAAGATTCAGTTCAAACCAGGTTTGTTTAGGTTTATTCTAGGGTTACGCTAGTACTTTAAAAGAGCTACATATGTGGTATTGGTATTAATTCCTGTGACCTGTACCTTTTATCCTGATCCATAGACGACGGCACCACACCAGACAGGATCGCTCAGATCATGGGTCCCCCTGATCGGGCGCAGCATGCAGCCAGCATCATTACAGACCTGTTGCGTAGTGTGCAGGCTGGCGGTCCACCAGGTCCCGGGGGCAGGGGCAGAGGTCGTGGCCACGGTAACTGGAACATGGGGCCACCAGGGGGCCTGCAGGAGTTCTCCTTCACTGTTCCCACCGTTAAGACCGGCCTTATTATTGGCAAAGGTCAGTCCTGCTTTAGTACCAGTTTTATTCTAAACTGCTTGCTTAGAGAAAAATATCAACATACCAGGCTGTTTTTAAAACTAGTCTGTAGGCTTATAATAAATCTTTAGCTGCTACTTTTTTTTTTAAGCTTTTAGTAAAGCAATGAGGGTTTTTTTTCTCTTCCCATCCTTATGCAGGAGGTGAGACGATTAAAAGCATAAGCCAGCAGTCCGGAGCCAGAATAGAGTTGCAGAGGAACCCTCCTCCCAACGCCGACCCCAATATAAAGATGTTCACAGTACGTGGGACTCCGCAGCAGATCGACTACGCCAGACAGCTCGTCGAAGAGAAGATCGGGGTGAGTGACCCGACGGTACAATATCAGATTTTAAAAATTTTAAAAAAATGTTCTTTGAAGTTGTTTCTTTCATCTCGTGTGTAACAAATGGGTTTGTACACATGCTCAGGGTCCCGTCAGCCCTATGGGTGGACCTCATGGACCGCCAGGGCCGCATGGAGGCCCCGCGCCGCACGGTCCCCCAGGCCCACCTGGACCTCCTGCACCTATGGGACCTTACAATCCTGGGCCTTACAACCAGGGACCCCCTGGACCACAGTAAGACCTTCAACCTTTGGGATATGATAAGAGAGTTGTGTGTATCATCAGTACTCTCGTACTTGACTAGCTAAGACGTGTGCTTATGATGGATCTTGTGCGTTTTTCTTTGTTGCAGTGGTCCTCCAGGGCCGTACCAACCTCAGGGCTGGGGTAACGGCTACCCTCACTGGCAGCAGGGCCAACCCGATCCCAGTAAGTCGCGTTCTTTTCTGCGTTCATTTTGCCGTTACTACTTTTCATTACATTGTAGAATGAGGTAAAGAATTGTTCCTGACATGCTGTTTATGACGTGCAGATAAAGCAGCGGCGGACGCTAACGCAGCGGCGTGGGCTGCGTATTACGCTCAGTACCAGCAGCAGCCTCAGGCTCCCATGACGCCCACCACCGCCGCCGCCCCGGGCACGACTCCAGCCAACGGTCAAGGTAAACCTCCTTTTCTCTTCTAATACCCACCTCTGCATTACATAGGTCAGAGATCAAGTCCAAAGACTACAGCATCTGCAGTGTAGCAAGTTGTATGTGTAGTTAATTTCCCTTCTAGTTAATTTTGGGTCGAGCGCAGACTTTCTGCATGACGGTTCTCAATTAGTTTGCACCGTTTTTAACAGGTGACCCGCAGGCTCCAGGTCAGAGCGGACAGGCAGATTACACCAAGGCCTGGGAAGAATATTACAAGAAAATGGGTAAATTGTAGTTTTAGATTTTATTTTTCCCCCCCACACTATTTGAAACTTCAAGCTAATCAGCAGCAGGGATGTGAACAGCAGAGTCTTCTCCTGGCTGCTCTTAATGAGCCAAGTGTGTGTCAGGTTTTGGTCCCTACACTTAAGTCCTGCTGTTTAGACTCAAGTATTTTAGATTCTCTCCTCAGGCAGGTTGCCATATTTTATTTATTTATTTTTTTGGCGTGTAATGTACACACACACACGCTACTAAATTCTGTCCACTGTATAAATGAAGGTAATGTATCAGGCATGTAATTTAATACTTAATAACAAATTTAATTGTAGTATGTTAAGGAATGTCAACAATCCACTAGGCTCATTAAGCTACATCTGAGTAGCCTTCAGCATTCCAGCTAGGCCTAATACATTGGCTCTTGTCTGTGAATTACCCATCATCCTCCACATTGTTGCTGTTTGCACCATCAGACAAGGCTGTATTTGGGTGCAGCCATTAAGTACACATTTACAGAGAAACACAGCCACAGCGCACACATCTTATCTTCATATGAGATGCCTGATTACATTTCAAAATGACACATACATATATATATATATATATATTTGTAAATCATCTAACCTCCAGAGAGCTATCATGAGCTTATGGGCTCACCGTTGTGTTTTATTGTCCAGAAAACATGTTGACCTCAGGTACACAAAGCAACTGAGCTCCCCAAGGATTAGCAAATTGTGTAACTGAATTTAAAATTTTCGTTTCTATACCGTGTGCTTCTAATACAGTAAGAAAATCTTTTTGTGGTTATTCAGGTCAACAAGGCCAGCAGCCACAGGATTACACCAAAGCGTGGGAGGAGTACTATAAGAAACAAGGTGAGAGATGTAGGGTTTAGTGTTCGGTGTTCGCTCTTCTTCGGCACCGTGTGCGGGCAGCTGTGTTCTGTGTTACAGCCCTCTGCAGTAGAGCTGCTGTAAATACGCCTGCCCTAGAGCAAGCTAGTGGGGTTTCTGTCCCGCCATTTGTAGACTACGTGGCTGGGGTCGTTCCCCCTCTTACAAATCTTTTGTTTCTTTAAGCAGAAGATGATGAAAGTTTGCTTTGTTGTCCTGTATGCGAGTTTGTTCTGTCAGGTTTCAATTAAAAGTGCAATTATTTTAGTTTTTAAGGTTTTTTTGCCATCACAGCAGTTGTAGGATTTCATACCTTAGCCTGTAGCTCAATACTTTGTCAAACAGAGAGGCCAGTTACGAGTGCGATCGATCACGAAGACGATTCATTTCTTGTATTTGTGCCTTACGTGCTCGTGCTGCTTGAGCGCTCGTGCAACGGTGGCATTTTAGTAACGGAAGATGTGTTCCAAGTGATAGAACATGTTCTACTAGTGCAGACTTTTAATTAATTCGTAATCATTAGTAATAGGTTTGAAAAATGTTGTTATTTGACTGTTCTGTGGATGATGAAACTTATATGCCATCTTTCACACGTGACAGGCCAGGCAGCCCCTCAGGCGGCCGGGGCGAGCTCCTCTCAGCCCGGAGGCCAGCCGGACTACAGCGCCGCGTGGGCTGAGTATTACCGCCAGCAAGCAGCCTACTACGGCCAGGGCACCTCTCAGCCCATGGGAGCAGCACCGCCGGCCCAGCAGGTACACTCCTAATAACATCCATACCCCCGTCGTATAATGTGATTTGTGCTGTGTGTTTGTGCTTCCCCTGTTCCCCTTTCTCTTTATAACATTTTCCTCCACAGCTTCATCAGGCATCCAGGCAACCCAGCGACACGAGACTTAACCAAGCTCTTCTTTTCCCCTCCACAGGCGTCTTTATCTCTGTAATTAGGTTATGGGGTGGGGCGGGGTAGTGAGTCACTGTTTCTGCTCTTAACATGTTGTGTATTTCTTATGTATTTCTTCTGCACAGGGCCAGTAATGTGAAGCGGACATAAAGTAAATGCTACCTTGTCGAAAAAATCCTTTGTTAAATGTTTGGATGCAGACGCCTCTTGATGAAGATCGTAATTTCCTTGGTTTGCGTTTAAACTAGATTGCAAAATGGCTCCGGATTGAGAATTCTCCTCTTTTTGTTTTTTTTGTTTGTTTGTTTTTTTTTGCTTATTTGTTTTTGTAATTTTTTCTCTCTTGTATAAAATGAACTGTTTTTAGTGCGATAATATTGGTCATTCCAGCTCCTGTATCTCATTATGTAGTTCAGAACTCATGTCTATTCAAGTACTCTAGTGCTCTCTTTTTTTTTTTTTTTTTTTCCATGTAAATGCTCTCAGTTTTAAAAATGCTTGTTGTGTTTTGCAATAAAACATAATGAAACCTCCTGTGTTGGTAAGTGGGCCGGTAAAAAGTGGGGAAGGTTGACCTTGTTTTGTCTCTGTGTGTGTATATACTTTTTTTTTTTTTTTTTTTCTTCCCTCTCTCTCTTAAGTATTGTTTTTTGGGGTATGGGGCGGGTGCGTGAAGTGGGACACAATCCACAGTCTCTCTCTGTCTAAAATTGACGTTCTTTGTTCTCTCCAACTGTCTATACAGATTATTTCCTATTTCTTGGTGTTTTAGCTATGACATGAAAGACTCTAGTCTGGTTTATTGGCAGTAGGAGTAGGCAGGTGTATCTGAGGGAAGGTGTTGGTGAGGTATGCGACCCATGCTATGACTTCTTGTTGCTCATATAATGTGAGAAACTTTCCCCCTCACAGGCCAGTTTAGGACAGCGGTAAGCAAACATGTCAAAGCAATGTGAAATGACTGCAAGCTGCTTATTATTATTATTATTATTATTATTTTGTTAGTATGCTGTTTTTCCCCTCCTAGGCCAGGTGAGGTGTTTTGTATTATTACATGTATTATACAGTTGTGCCCCTTTTTCTGGCAAATGTCTCACGAATTTACAAAAACGATGTGGCCGTTTATTTTTTTTTTTGCCCACCCTGTTTGGCGTAGACTTGTAGGTGTGTGTTTTTAGGGCTGAGGAGGCTATGCTGTTACCACACCAGTGAAATGAGCCCTCCGTAAGTACCCAAAAAAAAAAAAAAAACCCCAAAAAAACACGACAGCCCCAGTTTGTGCTCTGCGAATGCATTGTCTTTGACCAAGTGTAGTGCCTAAAGTTGAACTGTTTACCCTGAATTTGTGAATTTGACTGTTTTTGGGGTAAGTATGTCTGGGCTGCAGGTTGATTTTTATTTTTTGATTGACTGAATCAAAAATGCTGAAGTCTCAATTGAGCCTGTGACTTTACCCTAGACTGCTAAGTTTTTGTCAAGCAATGTTTCAACTGTATTAATCCTTAAATTGAGCTTTTTTTTTGTGTATTTACAAACGAACTGAAGTTTAACATTGTGTAGTCAGGGCAGCACATGAAATTCAACTGTCTTTGCATTAGAAATCAGGGGTGGAAAAATCATAATTCTATTCTAATCGAGCCCACTGGGGAAGCGAAGACTCGAGTTTTGTGATTCTCGTTGCCCAGAAACCTAATTTAGTAGGCGTAAAAGTGATGGCTAATGCTGCAGCCATCAAGGAATGTGGTCATTATCCTCCTCTAACAGCGTTTCAGGCGTAGCGCATCATCATCATCGACGCGTCGCGCTAACCATCTTCTGACCAGATCCGTCTGTTATTAGTGAACGCTAGTCAACATGCGTAATGCGTAAAACCATCTTGCCTCAGGCGATGCGTGTAGTGCAGTAGAAGGTGACAGGGTTCAGGAACGCCATAGCTACAAACAAAATGAAAACTCGTTTTCCGAATGTCAGTGAAGGTGTAGGGTTTATTTTCTTACTCTGGCTGTTGAACCCCCAAACTTTAACTACAAACAAACCCCAAATTCGCTCGTCCTGGGAGCCGGGGCTACTGATTTGTCCATCCCTGAAAATAGGAAATGTTCACCTAGTTTCTTGAAAGTGCCACTGTATATCGTTGTGCAAGTGTTTCCTTTTGCCATTGCATTCTGTTTGACCAAGTTAATGAAACACTTAACATTCAGGCAAGTTGTTCGCATTTGCAAAATGATGCAAAATGTGTTGTTCGGATGTTGGCAGACTTTGTTACCATTTTCCAGGCTGTCCTAGTTCTTTGCCTGTGACTCAGTTTCTTTTGCGATTTCTCTCGAAATATATCGAATAACCCAAAGTTGATTGGCGGCACGATGCGCAGCGTCGTTCCTACACCTTAGGTTCTGCTGCGATAACACAGGTAAGCTTAACCTAAGACACAAAATTGTTTGACCTGTGACTCAGTCTTGATGTGAATCCGAAATTTTCTGCTGCATTTTCGTTAAGGAATTTCTCTAAATGTTGCACAAGGCCCAATGTTGTATTAATTGCTTTGTCATTGGCAATGTGATTTTTCTCCCAAATAGCATACATACATATATATATATATATATAATATATAAATATGCAGAATGCATTCAGGATTTCTGTACATGATTTGAAATGCTGTTTCCTATATGATCAATGCATATCCATACTGTTAGTGTGCTAGTCATTGTTTTAGAGCAATCGATGGCACTGTAGACTGTATTCCCTGTCTTTACCAATGCTGCATGCAGTTGGATATTTTTAAAAGAATATATATATTATTTTTTTAATCAAAAAGATCTGTTATGGCAATTCTAATTTCTCCACTTCTGAAGTGTACTCGTATGTATGCTGACATGGTTTAAACCCTGTGCTATTGTGGCGCTAATACAAAATGCTGCCTTCATTCTCGCTCACAGTGTTGAAGACGCTGCAGGCGTAGTTCGTAGAATCAGGTCCTCAGCTAGGGTTGTCCCTAAGGAGGAGTCCTTTGACTGTGTCCCTCTGCTGAACATAGACCGTTCAAGGGCTCCAGTTATAAGGTAAAGCAAAATTATACCATGAGGAAATCTGTGATTTGAAAAAGTGAAATGTGACGTTTAGGGCAAATGTTGATGCTAGCGTTTTCACATTGCTGATGAAATGGCTTATGAACTGTTCCATGATGATTTCATGCACACTTTTGCTGATTTATGGCCAGGGATTGAAAATGTGCATCAAATGCCAGATTAGCTGGATCATAAACCAGGAATTTATTATTATTATTATTATCATTATTATTATCATTATTATTATAATATATATTTTTTTGCATAGCACACTTGCTTGCTGTAGGCATTTCATTGGAGAGTGTTTTGTTGTCCGTTGCTGCATATGTTGTGGTATGCATGCAGTATGCCAATGTCCTTCTGAGCAAACTGTCCACAACAGAATTCATTGCGGGTGTAGAAAAGAAGACATAATCGGAGGCTATCTGAGAAATGGGGAGCGTGGCCGGGAGGTAAACACAAACGGTTTCATGTCATGTACTGTTGAAACTATGGAATGTATATCCTTTTGCATTTAGGGCTTTGTTGTTTTCTTTTGTATTTTTTTGCAGAGAATTGTTGGTTTTGACTGTTTAGCATTGTTGACCTGTCGTTCAATAAAATTGTAATGATTGGAAAGCTTCGCCTGTGGGTCGGTACTGGACTATTTTTTTTTTTTTTCTTACACTGTCACCATTTGTTGAATTCACTTCCATCACTGATGCATTAATACACAACTGTTTCTTAGTACTTTTTTTTTTTTTTTTTTGGTTGTTGTTTTTAAAACTTCCTGAACATATAGTCTCCCCCATTTCATGTACTACGTCTTTCCGCTATTAAAAATGATTACTTTTTGGACTACTACTTAAAACCATACGTCTACTTCATCTACTGTTTCTTCTAAAACATTGCCACTTCGGTTTCATCTTTGAATAAATTGCATTCGGCCGTGTAGCTAGTCTTTATCAACGATCCCTATCCCCACAGCAGCTATTACCGAGTGTCAAGCAACAGTCATTAAAAATTAAGAGGGGATATGTTGAGGGGTTGTGGTGGTGTTTGTGACCACCTGGCAACCTTTCTGCATGATGGAGAGGTTATTAAGCCTTCTCGAGTGTTCTGTAGCATATAAGGTGTCCCTTTTTTTAAACTATTGGAAATGCTGTGGGATGAATAGGTCCCGTTATATAAATGTGGACGCTGGAAGTGATGGGAGCGGTGACTGTCCGTGAGGGGAAACTTGTAAGTATGGAAGAGTTACTATATTGGACAAAAAAAAAAAAAGATGATTATTAACAGGGGTTAAATTGAAGGTGGAGCTTGACCAGTCCTTTGGTTTATGTCAAGCATTCTAGTTTTAAAAAAAAGACTAGTTGTACTTAATTGTTTAATCACATTTCACTTAAGTCAGTGTTGTTCTTCTAACAGCATCGAAAGCTACTGTTCTCATACACGCTTGGAAGAAAGGGTACTTAACTGTAACAGCTTGTTGCTTTGGTGGTACTCTCGAGCATTTCAGTATGTATCTTGTACATGTGCATATGCTATACCTTTAAAACCTTACTCTAAAGCCAATTATGGTCCAGTTGCACATCTTGAATCTTTTCTTAAAGCTAAATTATATACACATTTTCCAGCTGAAAGATGGATATTAAAGGTACAGAAAAAGCAACGAGACAGTTTAGTACCCTTTCTCCTGAGAGTGAAGTACGACGTATGGATGGAGTCTCAAATTATACCCTTAATTATTAGGACTAGAAATATGGCTGCTGTTCACCGTTCTAGCCTAAGGAAATCCTAAATCTAAATCGACGCCAAGTGAAGCGTCTCTCGTGGTTCTCCGTTTGTATAACTTTAAACGAAACGCTATACTCCCTTCGACACCGCTGAGAATTCAGGATGAGAAAAATTCTGAATAATTCATAGAAGCGCAAGTGCATGAGACGCACATCATTTCTTTCAGCAGGTGGATTTCAATGCAAGGTTGAGCTGATTGCATAATTTATATAGAAATATTTGTATCAAGGCTTGGTCCTTCATGTTTTGCAGTATTCTCATTCAGGAGAGCCTTAAACATCAACCATGTATGCACAAGGTAGGATATGACTTCCTGATACAGTTATTCTGGATGCAAGTGTATTTCAATAGACTGTCATTAGAATCACTTTCAACGGAAACGATGGAACAATTACAGGAAATACACTTGCTAGTAATACACTTAGACTGACTTACTTGTAATACAATTACAGGAAATACACTTGCTAGTAATACACTTAAACTGACTTACTGTCAAATTTTTGGAAGTTCATATGACACTGGCTCACCAAATAGCGTAACTTTGAAGAAACTTCTGATGTTGTGACATCCTTACCATCTGACAAAATTACACAATTTATCCCCTACCTCAAATGTAGCAACACACACACACACAAAAGCAAATATATATTAGTTTCTTTGGGTTATTTAATCACATAAACCAGTATTTGATTACAGTTCCTTCTTCAGGTAAGCTTCTTCAGTTAATGAGCCCAAGAGCTGCTTACATTCACAGGAAAAGATCGGTTGACTGACTGCAAACAGCCAGCAGTATTTACTCACCACTTACTCCTGAAAAACTATTAAAGACTGGATACTGCGGGCCTTTTATAATCCCGTGGTCATGTTTATCTCTCCGAACACCCAATTCTTTTCACAAGTTTATATTGCGATTAGAAACTGGTGTAGTGCATATACACAGAAGTACAGAGAGCCAATCTTCAAGATTGCAATCTTTAAGATTCTGAAGCTTGTTGCCAGAAAAGCGTACAAAATACATCCCATGCTGTATGAGCCACAGCCGACTGCGGGTGACGTTTCATGACTGCGAAACGTTTGCCTCACCTTTGAATTTCCTGGAATTTGAAGGCAGTTTGGGGGATTCTTTCGAAAACTTGTGCATGACTTTTCAGAAAATATAAGCTCACACATTCACTGTTTTTTCTTTCTTTCTTTAATTCATGTGTTTATGAGCTGTTGAATTCGGAAACCTACTGTATAGTGAACATATGGTTTTAACTGTTCATGATTGATACTGGTCAACATATTCGTACCTACAACACCATTCACCAGGAAAGAGAAACTGCAGTCATATTTCCATAAAACTCGATTGCCTTCCTTAACCCTTCTATATTTGATCCGTCAGGAGAACTTCCCTGCCCTCCAGGCACCATACCCATGATTCCGGGTGAGTGAGCTGTTAATCGTATTTGTCCATTTTATGCTGATCCATTAATGGTCTTGCTGGACTTCTTGCCATTAGATGAGTGATTATGGGTTTATGCACCAATAAATATAAACCATGTGAAGCCACTAGGACACCTGTCATAAAAAAAATAGTCCAATAAGTACAGATTGACAAAGCTACCAAAATTGGTGCCAATGGTGTAATTCTTTATTCGCAAGTAAGACAGTTTGACACTGTAACCATGAAGCATCGTCTCCAGGGTGGTGGATCACCTGACTTGTGCAGCCCTGGATTAAAGTGCTGGCTCCTGCCTACGACGCTTCCTCCATTTGTCAATAGGGAATATTCTAAATCCAACGAAACACCTTGGTATTGGTGTGGACTTGTTTGGTCTTTCCTTCACATTCGGTGTTTGTTCTTCCTGTTTCATTAATGTCTTCCATATGAATTTCTCCTCCAGCCTAATATACACTCCTGGCGCCAAAAAAAATTAAAATAAAATTGTTTAAAAAAGCCAAAAATAGCAAAATATTAAGTTTTTAATGGTCTTAGCAACAAATCATTGGTCAGAAAATGAGCAGGAATTGAACAAAGGCACTCTGGAGAGCTCCTGTGTCGCACATTTCCTTTTGCTGGAGTGAACTGTTTTGAGGAAAAGCTAGATACAAGGAAATTCCCTCATATAGTCGTCTTGTACGCAAAGGTAAAATCATGATGATGGTTAAAATGTTTGACATACAATTCAAACTGACACACGTCTGGGTGTACAAAATTTTCCAAAAATGTCTTCTGATATGTTTTGTTAAGACCATTAAAAGCTTAATATTTTGTCATTTTGGGCCCCTTTTTTTCCCTTTCTTTTTTTTCTTTCTTTTCCTTTTCTTTTTCCCCAGGAGTGTATATTGAATCTTCTCTTTTGCAGTATCTTCAACTCTGCCTGATTCTTCTTACATTCTTCTTACATCTTTTGCATTTTAAATACGTATAGTTATTAATGTTTTTTTTTCTTCTGGTTGACATTTTAAGACAAAGGCCCTACAATACCATTATTTTGGTGTGGGAGTTTTTGTCAGCAGTCTCTAATTTACACAGAATGAACATCCAGTGAGCGTCAGATCTGTGGGCTGAAACGAGTTGGCCAGAGGAAAATGGCCAGACTGGTTTGAGCTGACAGGAAGGCTACGGTAACTCAAATAACAACTCTTTACAACCGCGGTGAGCAGAAAAGCATCTCTGAACATACAATATGTCAAATTGAGGCGGATGGCTGACAACAGCAATAGAAACCATCGGGTTCCACCCCTGTCAGCCAAGAACATGAATCTGACGCTACAGTGGGCGCAGGCTCACCCGACCTGGACAGTTGAAGAATGGAAAAAGACCAGGCAACATCATTTATCTGAATGTACCCTTCAAGTAAACTACATTTTAAAGTAGTTTGTGAATGGGTTATCGGTCAACTGGCCACCCCTAACGAAATGCTTCATATGTGAAAGCACCCTTAGTGTTATGTTAGAGGGCTTATCTACAACTCTTTCCTATATATATATATATTTTTTAAAAAAAGTTCTTAAGTTTCTACCACAGCTTACAGCACCGATCCTCACAGCAGTTCTTTCTCAGACAGACAGTACTGACATGTTTAAAGTTCAATATTCCTTCCCCGCAGGTTTTGTGCCCCCTCAGGTACCTGCAATGTTGGCCTTTCCACCAGGTACATTTAAAAAGCATTATTGTCAAGTTCGTGCACCTTCAGTCACAGAGATTGCACTCACTGTTTGCGTGTTTGCGCCAGGGTATGTGCCACCTCAGATACCCATGATACTTCCCGTCCCTCAGAGACCACCTGGATGCCCGTCTGGACTGGAGTACTTAACCCAGGTGAGCGACTATATAAAGTCATAAGCTCATTGGAACAACGCTCAAACAGCGCAGAAATCTCCCAACGTTAAACGTAACTATAAATGGATAAAAACTACGTCCATCAATAGATTAAACATTGTAACTGTCTGCAAATTGCTGTGGTATAAGTGGAATAAAACACTTCAGGAGATGCTGTTGTTTTCTGTCAGGTTGATTGTGTTCCTAAAACAGCACGTCCCCCAGTGTGTTGTTCCTTACTTCATGTTTTATAGCATCACAAATTAAAGGAATACCCGTGAAACCTAATAAACGTTATGTTGAGTGCGCACCTGTAGTCTGTTTAAGAATTAAGAGTTTTAAAATTTTATTTCTTTTAATAACATGTCCTGAATGTCCTCCAGTTTCTTGTTGGAGCTTTCGTGTATACATTGATCCATTATTAAATAATAACTAAAAAAAAAAACCTGAAGGGTTAATTACAGTATCCCACTCAGGTTGACCAGCTCCTTGTCCATCAGAAAGCGGAACTAATCGAAGGTAGAGAACAAAACTCTTCTTATTTTAATTACTAAACTCACACCATATGCAGAAGTGAAACTTTTATTTCTCTGGGTTTTTTTTTTTCCTCTCTAAGCTGTTTTGGGTTGGGAGACCAACAATCAGTACGTTGTGAAAAACAGCCTGGGACAGCAGTTGTGGCTTGCCTTCGAAGAGAGTGACTTTTGCACGCGGATAGTTTGCGGTTCTACGCGCCCTTTCGTCATCCACTTCCAGGACAACATGGGACAGGAAGTGCTCACTCTCACACGGCCTTTGAAGTGCAGCAGCTGCTGGTTTCCATGCTGCCTACAGGAGGTGCGTGAAGAGGAGGACTTAATTAAGATGATACATTTTTACCATGCAACGAGTAATTCAAAAAAAAAAAAAAAAAAGTATTCGACTACTCATATTTTCCGTAGTCAAAGCCAAAACTGATTCAGGACTATTTTTAGGCTATTTTATTAGCTCCGTTAAACTGATAAACAGCAAAGAATTTATCAAATTGCGCTTAAGTTAACAGCCTTACCCAGGCTACAAATTACATTTCCAGCTTAAATGTTTTTTACATTTTTTTGGCTGCACAATGAAAATAAATAAATCAGTGCATCATATTACACCCTTTAAGGACATACTACTTGTGGATGACCTGGCGGATGTGGCTTAAATAAAAAAACTGATTCTGAAACTGAGAGTGCGCAGCATGGAAGCTCATGTCTGTCAGCAGAGCCCTAGTTTACCTCATTATAGCTCAATAACTGGGCTTTCCTGAATGGATGATGTGAAGAGGATGTGCTACAGCAGTGTCATTTCCACTTTTTCTTCCACCATGTTCAACTCCGGTCCCCGAAAATGAGCTCTTTGAGCTAGCATTCACCGCTGATCTGACTCTAAACTAGCCAGGTGGGATTGGATAGCGATGTGCAACCCGCGGCTCAGAAAGTGCTCTTTCACACAGCACCGGTCCCGAATGAATTCACTCAGCTACAGTGTACAGCTTTTATTTAGCTTTAAGGCATAACAGAAATAACTGCAGGAGACATTACTTTGAGAGCACCAGTCCATGCAGTTCAGTTAAAGCCAATTCACCACTTCGTGCAGTTCAATTAAAGCTGATTAAAAAAAAAAAACATGACTTTTCCCAGCGTCTTACACAATATGCAGTTGACTGTGCAGACTTTCATTTCTCCAAAGCACATATTATTTTAGCTGTAGGTCTAGACGTCAGGTGGCAGAGATGGCGACAGTTGTCCTTATTTTCAAACAGGCAGACAAAATTCAAAATGTCAAAAATCAGGATCAGTAAACAGGCAGGAGTCAGGTGATGTACAAACAGAGCAATGAAGGCAAAGACATAAACCAGGAGCCAGAAAATGAGACGCTAACCCTGAAGCGAACACACTGAAATAACGCTTGCTTTCGATAGGTATGGGAGCGTTTACTTCACAACAGGTAAGTGTACTGAAGGCCCTTAAATGCTGTGATGGTGAGAACCATGTGATTGAGTTCAGGTGTGTGTAATTAGAAGCATGGTGAACTTGACTGGGTGAGTGTGTGTTGGGTGTCTGTAGGCCGTGATGCAGTCTGGAGGATGTGGTTGATAGCAGCCTTGTTTGTACTGCAGAGCAAAGCCGATTCCGACGTTGACGTGACACTAGTCATAAGACCAAATTTTGCTATTTTGCATTAACCACCACTGTTCCTTCAAACAGGGGAAACATTCAAATCAGGTAGCAAGAAATAATGCATGTAGCGTTACATAATTTACATACAGATCAGGACACAAATGTGTAGGTGCATTTCACTTCCAGGTCCACGTCTAGAACAAATCACCCTTTAAATAGTACTTCTGTTTCTTCTCCTGACTCTATAAAAACAGACTCAATGTTGCTAACATTTACGGTTTATCCGTAGCATTTTGGTGCATGGTGCGCACGCATTTCTGATGTACGAACACTAATGTATCCACTCCATAGTCCCCTATGTACATCATCGACACACTGTTTGATTTATTTGCTGTAAAACATCTTGGTGGCTATGAAGTATTTTTAAACTATCCAATTTTTGGTGTAATAGCTGTAGCTGGCAACCCTTGTGCTCCACTGAAAATGTTCATAATACGTGAGCATGGGGCAGCGTGATTCCTGTCCCAGTGGGCCTCTATTAGCACCTGTTGCAGTTCCCATTTTTGACCACTAGGTGCAATAGTAACTCTAAAAAGGACCGTGAACACATGAGCAAATCATTGGAACATCAGCTTATAGCTGCCAAGCAGTGACATTATTTAAAATGGTTGGTCACTCCAAAGACGTCACTGGTATTTTAATGGAATTTAAGTTGTGAATGAGGACTTTATAAAGTCTGCAAAATCAAAAAAAAAATCAAGGTAACAAAATCAAAGCTTCAAGCGGTACGTACAGCTGACTTTGTGAATTTTTGATGTAATATCAAGCTCTTAAAGGAGTAAGATCATTAAAATCTAATTCATGCCTCTTTTTTTTTTCTGTCTGTACTCTAGCGCACAGGTCCTTAAAACTTCTTCCTGTTTCCTGAAGGTAGTTTCCGATCCCCCTTCCTCTCCTGACGCACTTATTTCTCTCTATGTCTAATCCAGTATGTGAACTGTTCTCACTAATGTCCTTCTTAGCGAAGCCTGAAAAGTAACTCACAAGACTCACAAAACTTCACTAATGTTTTAAAATATCTCCTAATGTTGTCAGTTTTACAGAGAATCGTTATTTATAACTCCATATGAAATACACTGTGTGTTTCAGCTCGAGGTCCAGGCCCCTCGTGGCTCTGCCATTGGGTATGTGATGCAGGACTGGCACCCGTACCTCCCCAAGTTCACCATTAGGGATGAGAGGAAGAGAGCCGTGCTGCGGGTCGTCGGACCTTTCTGCGACTGTGACTGCTGCTCAGACGTCATTTTTAAGGTTGTGTTACCGAAGTACATCACACCAGAGGCTTTAAATTCCACGTCTGCGCTGCACCGAACTGCTTTTCCTGCATTCACCGCTGTGTAACTGTGGCTCTGGGTAACTGCCAGGCACCGCACGATTCACCTGCTAGCTTATCTCCGAGGTTTTATTCTGGTATTTTGAGATTTCTTTCTTTTTTCCTGGCATTTAAGATTTTATTTTGGAATTAGGAGATTTTCTTTTTGCATTTTGTGATTTTCTTAAGGCATTCTGGCATTTTGAGGTTTTTTTTTTTTTTTTCTTCTTCTTCTTCTTTTTGCCATTATTTATTTTTCCATTTCTAGATTTTCTTTTTGCATTGGGAGACTTTCTTTTGCCATTTCCAGGTGTTCTTTTGGCATTTCTAGTTTTTCTTTGGCATTTTGAGATTTTCTTTTTGCACCGCACGATTTTGCTTTTATTTTCGCATTTTGAGATTTCTGAGGTTTTCTTTAGGCATTCTGGCATTTCTGAAATTGTCCTTTGGCATTTTGGGAGATTTTTTTCTTTTTGGCATCATTAATTTTGCCATTACTAGATATTCTTTTGCCATTTTGAGATCTTATTTGGACATTTTATTATTTTTCTTTTGCCATTTTGAGATTTCCTTTTGGCATTTCAGAATTTATTTTGGCAATTTGCGATTTCCTTTTTGCATTATAAGATCTACTTTAGGCTTTTTCAGATTGTAATTTGCCATTTTTCAGATTATCTTATGTCATTCTCTGATTCTCGAAGACCCTCCTGTAATGTTTTCATTTTTTTTTTTTTTCATTCAGGATGTCGCCTGAATACCTAATTTAGTAAAAGAATTAATCTAACGCAGGAAAGCGCAGGAACCATAATTAGCGTATATATAAATAACGTTATTTATACATTGAAAACTATATATAAATTCACTTGATTATGTACAGTATATGATGCTCAGCCAATAACCTAATCATTACTACAGTATTTTTTTCCCCTGGTAGGTCACGTCCCTGGACGAGGCTTCAGAAATCGGTAGGATAAGCAAACAATGGACAGGCTTGGACACTGAAATGTTTACGGACGCAGATCATTTCGGTGTGCAGTTTCCCATGGATCTGGATGTTAAAATCAAGGCTGTTG
>CM074977.1:24562327-24586723 GCA_037576825.1 Pangasius krempfi
GGGAACGCAAGTTATTGCGAGGGAACGCAAAATATATTTGCAAAGGAACACGTTACTGTAGTGAGAGAACGAAACAAGATTGCGAAAGAATGCAAGATAATGCAAGGGAATGCGAAACTATTGCGAGGGAACGCAAAAACCGTTGCAAGGAAACACAATTTTTGTACAAAGGAATGGAAAAATTATTGTGAAAGAACGGCACACTATTGCAAGGGAACGCAAAGCCATTGCTAAAATTGTACATTCCCTTGCACAGTTGTTCCCATAAGGGAACGCATAACTAATATGAAGTAATGCAAAACTGTTGCAAAAGCGATAGCTGTGTTGTAGCTGTGTGCGGTACAACGGAACATGGTCACTGGAGTTCTCGTGAACATTTCAGCGATATTCTTCCGTAATTTGTCTCCGTGGGGAAAAGAAAAAATACCTAGGACATGACCTCAGCATCCTCAGTGATAGCTACAGGCATCGTAACAGTAACTCGCCTTCACATCATCACTCCATCATCGATCATCATGTTCCTATAACAGAGCACATCCAAGTGTTTTATTAGTGTTGTTACCGTAAGCACTGTTACCAAAACACCAAACACTTCATCATTTACCACAATTACCCATATGTGACATCCAGGTCCACTCTAGTAAATCTATTACAAATAACATGATTGGTTAAAGTTAGGTCTTAAGGGGTGGGGTTATTAGACATAACTATTCCTATAACTTCAGTGTTAGTGTTCTTAAAAGTCCTGAAGATCCAAGAAACCTAAAAAAAAAAAAAAAAGAACAACTAAACATCGTCCCAGAATGCCAATCTGAGGTGACCTTGCCCCGAGAGAAAAAGAAACACACAGCATGCAAATTCCAGAACATTCCTAACAACAATCTTAGGAGTTAGGTTACATCAGGGCTAACCTCTGTTCCCAGGCTTATCGCTTATCATCACTAACCCATTTTTTTTTTTTTTTTTTTTTGGATGGATGGATGGATGGATGGATGGATGGATGGATGGATAAATGGACATCTAATTTTAATTAGATGATAAATCATTTTAATTTACCAGCCATGAAAAATGCATGTAAAAAAAAATCACACTCCGTTAATTCATATTAATTCATTCATACTGCGGTTTTCAGCTTTTGAAATTTAAATATATCTGAATAGCATGTTTAATAGCAAGCATCTGTTTCAAACTGCCACGATGCCGAAATGGATGGATTTTTTTCCCCCTGGAAAGATGCAACATTCATACCATAGACCTACGTCTAGGAAATCACTGAACTAAAAACCTCCCAGCTCCTCCCGGAGCATTTTAAGGATTGACACGTCCTTAAAGATGGCGGACTTCGACCAAGTTCCGGGCTGGAGGACGCAGATTCAAGCCATCGAGTTGGAATCATATTTTGGGATATTCCCACTGAGTCGGTGCAGTTGGATCAGTTATCCGATATGAGCTGATTCTTACGGCTCTCAAATGGCTCCTTATCACTTAAAACTGCACAAAGTTGTCGGTCTTTGCGTCCGTGTCGCTTTAATTATAATTATATCGATCCGGTCTTACTTAAACATAGCATCATACTGACCGTGCATCATCGTTCTTCTTCATTAAGCACTTTCTCCTGGTCAGGGTTGTGTGTATCTGGATCCTATCCCAGGAACACCAGGTATTAGGCTGGATTTCACCCCGGGTGCCAGTTCACACCTAGGGGCAGTTTAATGATTAGCCAGTCCACCTACTAGCATGTTTTTGGATGGAGGGAGGAAACCAGAGAACCCGGATGAAACCCCACGTGGACGTGAGGAGAACACTCAAAGCTCTGCTCAAACAGTAACCTGAGTTCAGTACGCTGAACGGATGCTGGAGCTGTGAGTTAGCAACACAATTCGTCAATTTTGGAAGATTAGCAAAGCAGGGTTTACTCCCAATCTTTCTGTTGTTTTTTTTTCCCAAGGTTGAGAAAAAGATGAAGATGATGAAACAAAAAAGACTAGAGTTTACAGTATCTTGTTTTCTATTGGCCCACAGGCGGCCTTTACGACTGCTGTTAATAGCCACCTAGATGAACCGAAAGCAAAGCGTTTCAAGCAAAATGACCTTTCCTTTAAACAGTGTGCCCTTTTGACGCCAGGGCGTTTAAAGTCTGAAAAACTCTGCTGTTGGGTCACGTCTGAATTTTTCTCACACCAGCAATCTTAATTAAGGAAATGAAATGCAACGAGAGAGACATCTGTGCATCGTGACAATAACATGCCCTACATTGCCCAGTGAAAACGAGAGATTAAGTAGAATTAAATATAAGAAATGGAACTGGACTTTTTTTAAAAAATCAGGATTCTTTCAGGTCCTAGTGCTCTTCTACTCAAACAGCCACATTTATATTTATATATTTATATACACCTTGCTATGTTCGAGACGGACCCCAGTGTAATCAAGACATCTTTTGCAACAGTGCACATTTTTCCACACACACACACACACACACACACACACACACACACACTCCAAACACTTTTATATCAGCTTCCTATTATGCCCAGCACTGAAAGACCCCCTTTTAAGCCTCCCTGCTCGGTTTTCTCCTCCCCCTCCCTCGTGAACACACAAACATCTGGTTTCTGTGCTCCCAAGTTCACGTTTAAACAGGCTACGACCATTCTCATTGTTTGTCAGGGTATGTATCCTTTATCACTTTGCGTGTTTTTGCACTAGGAATGCGTTAAAGAGTCACATAATTCACATTCTTTTCCCTCCTTCCATCTCACATCAGGATGCAGGAAATGGAGGAGTAACTTGTAGTTCTGGTATTGTCTCCACAGAAAGAAAACTTCCACTGTGTGTCATGGATCCAGCTGGTGAGTCGATGTAAAAGCTCAGTGTAATGGTGATTATGTACAGTATTGTATATTTTAGATTATATATAAACACACAATGTGCCTTGCATAAGTATCCCCCCCCCCTCCCCCCACCAACCAAAATTTTTCCCACATGTTCTAGTGTTTGAATCTTGCTTACTTCTCTGAATAATTTAATTTCACCCCCTGAATTTTTGGTGGAGACTCTCTTCTAGGCGGAGTTGCTGTTGTGCCCTCTTTTTTTTTCCCGTTTTTATTCACGGATTTAATGTTTAACCATCTGAAAGAAGTTCAGAGTTTGGTAGTTTTTAATAACCATACCCTGATTTATATTTTCCAGGACTGTCTCAGGCTTGTTTTTTTTATTTGCTCCTATATCTTCATGATGCTGTTTGTTGAGGCATGTTCTCTGACACTCTGGGTTCTCCAATGCTGTTTATATGTGTAGTCCAACACACAGGTCATTTTGCACCCAACTGCATTGATCTCCAACCAGGAAAAAACTTTTCCAATCCCAGTTATGGACAAGTGGCTCTCCCGCCAGGTACGAGGCCTAAACGCCCGAGTCCGCTAGTTGCATCTGCTACGAGGAACTAATGCATGTTTTTTCATGGACTGTCATTTTAGGAATCTGAAAAATGCATTTATTTAACATGACGTTGCATTTAGGCTTTTAGTTTGTATTAAAGGTTTGTAATATTGCCACATTTTTCAGTATTAATTTGCAGTCGATTAAATTTTCACTATGTAAACTTTTTGTTTTATTTTACAAATTCTATTTTACAAACGACAACGACGACAACAATAATAATAATAATAATCATAATGATAATATTTTTTGTCTTATTATTAACCAACAACAATAATGCAATAATGATTATCAACATATTTATTATTTATTAATTATTAAAAACAAATAATTATAACACAATAATGATTATTATTATTATTAGTAGTAGTAGTAGTTATATTAGTAGTAGTTACTACTTGTTATTACAATATTGTTGTTTTTGTTAATAATAATAATAATAATAATAATAATAATAATAATAATAAAATTTTATTTGTATAGCACTTTTTAACAATGGACATTGTTACAAAGCAGTTTTATATATTATATAAATTCAGGATATAAATTCTAAATATATAAATGTATCCCTATTAATAATAATAATAATAATAATATTAATATTAATAATAGTTGTTGTTTCAAAATTGGATGTTGGCAAAAGTTAGTACCATTCATTAAGAGTGCTAGTTATCTGAGGTTAGTTGATGTGTAAGGAATAAAACACTTGGGGATGTGCTGTTCTGGGTAAATAATCACCGACTGGATGGTGTGATGAGGAAAACTTACTGTTAATTACTTTACTTTTACTTATACCACAACAAGTTGCCATCGATTACAACATTTACTAATGAACATGCCATACTTTTTATCCATTTATAGTTACTTTTAACGTTGTGAGAAGCTCTCGGTAGTGGATTCAGACTTTTAGACCCTCTGATACAGACAGTAGGATTTTTATAGATACATGCAGTGTATACTGTAGGGTTTTTAGCTTGTATTTTATAAATAAATGCACCATATTTGCAGGCTACGTTCCTCCTCAGGCTCCGGCGATGATGCCGGCTCCTCAGAGACCGGCCGGATGTCCACCTGGGCTGGAGTACTTAACGCAGGTGAGGTTCTATGTTAGTAACGTTACTAACACGCCACCGTGGTCTGAAAAGCCGTGATGGAAAATGAGAGCTGATTGTATCAGTGATGACTAAGCAGAGCGTCAGCACCATGCCTGGTCCTAGATCTCACTCAGTGCTGTTCATGTGTACACAGCGCGTAAGCTTCTGGTGTACTTCTGTGAACACTGTGTCACCTGACGCCATTAAAAAGTGTGTGTGTGTGTGTGTGTGTCTGATTGTTCTCTATATGGGTACCAGATCGACCAGCTTCTCGTTCACCAGAAAGTGGAGCTGGCTGAAGGTGAGTGACTTTAACTTTGTGTTAAATGTTAAACTCTAAAGGCTCACTGTACTTTTATCTGCTGGGAAAAAAAAACCCAAAACACTTACTAATGGAAAGTGGCCTTATGTCTTCCCGCTAAACCAGTGAAATTATTAATAACCCAAGATGTCATTGCGATTATCCCATCATAATGTTACTATAACGTCCATTTCTACAATCTTTAATACCAGCTATTCCCAAAAAGTGACAAAAGCCAACGCAGCGTATGAAAACACAATTCCTTGCTCTGCAATGCAGTTTTTATAGGTTGGGAGACCAACAACAAGTATCTGGTGAAGAACACACTCGGGCAGCAGGTCTTCTTCGTGGCCGAGGAGAACGACTGCTGTAACCGGAACTGCTGCGGACCGCTCCGCTCCTTCGCCCTCCACGTCCAGGACAACATGGGCCAGGAGGTGCTCAGGCTCACACGTCCTCTGCGCTGCAGCAGCTGCTTTTACCCCTGCTGCCTGCAAGAGGTACTTCATGTTCTGAACACTCGCCACCTTCGTAATGAACGGTCTCCGGAAGTGAGTCAGCATCACGGTACTTCAGAAACAGAACTCACCCAGGAGGCATCAGAAAGCTGTGTATAAAATGTGAACAGGAGCAGTAAAGCAATAAAATACTGGTTTAGAGAAGACAAGTTTATAGCTGCTATAACGTAAGTGATACCGTAAATGAACCTACAACATTCAAAGTGACTGTAAACAGATAAAATGTCATTCTTTCATAAATATAATATTTTATAGGAGGAATGAGGAACATAATCATGATTATTAGAGGAACATAATCATCACTACACCTATTTTACACGGTGATCCAGGTCCAAAATATATATATTTCTAGCCAAAACTACAATTCAAATAATATCTATTGATGAAATTAAAATCATTCGCTGTAGCGGATTCAGTCTTGTATGTATATGTCACATTAGAGAGCTAATATAGAACATAAGGTGTACTTTCTAGTTCTGAATTAGCAAAGTTTAATGGCGGAAATGTTTATTTTTCACTTCCAGCTGGAGGTGCAGTCTCCACCGGGCACTCCTATCGGGTACGTGGTTCAGACGTGGCACCCTTACTTACCCAAGTACACCGTTCAAAACGAGATGAAGCAGGACGTTCTGAAGATCGTGGGACCTTGCTGCACCTTTAAATGCTGTTCCGATGTGAATTTCGAGGTATTTCTGTATGTGTGTATACTGTATGTGTGAGTGTGCATGGGTATTAGCTAGTCCAAACCACAAATTTTCACACTGATTAGCACATTATTGAATTAGTGTTTAACTATTCAGCTACAGAAGCTATAAGAGTTATAAGAGTTTAAAAAAAAAGTTGATAGCTGGTTACAAATAAGCGACTTGCTAGTGTGAATTCAGGGTTAGCTATAAAGCATGTAACATGAAGTAAAAAAAAAAAACACATGCTATATGACGTACTATGGTGTTTTTTGTTGTTGTTTTTTTTTTTTTTTTTTTTTTAAACCTGAGGTTTTGTCGATGGATGAAACGGCGTCTGTGGGCCGCATCAGTAAGCAGTGGACAGGCTACATACAAGAGGCTTTCACGGACGCAGACAATTTCGGGATCAAGTTCCCTCTGGACCTGGATGTGAAGGTCAAGGCCGTGCTTCTCGGAGCCTGTTTTCTCATCGTAAGCCTTTCTCTGTCCTGTTAATTCTGTAAAATAGGTTTGAAAAAAATTAAATGTAAAAGTATGTAAAATTGAATGCTACTTCACTTTTCCCTCTGTCTGGCTCTCTGTAGGATTTCATGTTCTTTGAGAATAAACAAAATAATCACTGAGTGGGAGGTTCCATCCCGTGTAAGTATTCACATTTATATTGAAATGTTTTGATTTTCGGACGTCATAGTCATAGCAACTTGTTCCTTCTCACTCTGCTTTTCTTTCTGTTCCAGTTTCCTCGTCGTGAGCCGTCCTTCACGCGCTTCACGTCTTTGCTGGACCTTTTAACAATTTCTGAACCCAAATATATATAACATGAGAATATATATATATATATATATATATATATATATATATATATATATATCTATATATATATATATATCTTTCTTGCTACAAATATGCAGTGTATCTTTAATACACTGTACATGTACATCGTGTATGGGACTTCTCATTTATATGTGTTTTTGTGTTATAAGCTGTAGATGGCTCCATAGCGCAATTTTCCTGCGCAGCTGTCCGACTGTCGTTGTGCCGTCGTGTCATTGTGTATACACCGTACACGTTACGGTGACCAAGTTCTTTAGACAGAAATCTTTTGAAAGCAAAGAATCACCACTGATTGGTTCAGTCTGGCAAAGACTAGGCCTCAACTGGTGCCCAAGAGACCATTACAATCAGATTGCTACACCTTTATCCAACAGAAATACCAAAGAACAGAGGTTTTGTGTTGAAAATAGATAAGTCTCTTAACACTTATATAACGTACACAGCCTGTCTCTAGGCTGACTAGAATTGGGTGTTTTTTTCTGCCAGGGTGCAGAACACAAGCCTGCATCCTGGGGTGTGACTGGTGGATGCGTTCGGTTTGATCAGCAATGGAGGATTTGTCTAACGCAGGCGTCTAGAGAGGCAGCCGTGTTCCAAATGAAAGGCCTGACTGATGCTCGTCGCAGGCGTTTCACCTGCCCCACATCGGCCCACCTGTGGACTATAGACTCTGTCACAACTTCCCATGACTACTATCCACACTTCTAACAAAGCTGAGAACATTTTTGAACCTGTGCATGATCTGGAAGTTCACAAAGAAAACAGGAAACATAATGGCTGCGCAATCGCCGAGACCGAACTCCCGATCTCGTGCTGACTCAGATACGCCAAACTGGAACATAACCCAAACTAACCAGGCTAAGATTGGACAAACACGTTCAGTATTGGAAAAGGAAGACTAGTGGGTTTTACTACATGGGAAGTAAATCAGGCCAAAGGAATAGCATCATTTAAATAATATAAAGAAAATGAAATTTCTATTTCCATATCTCTGCGATTTATACAACTTAGCTAACATTAGACAAGTATATATGTAATCAGTAAATCAATAAAGAGTTATTTACTAGCATTTACCAGAATTTGGCTGAAAATACTCAGCAAATAACGCCACTTTTTAAAAAAAAATTCCTATCAGTAAACTGTAGCGAACGATACAAAGTTTGCTCTTTTGACGTATTTTTGAATGAAAATTCCTAGCAGCGTACCCCGAAGTCGAAACGCAGAGCTCCTGCGCAAAATGCGTGAAAGTTTGGCTCTTGCGTAATTGAAACGTACGATGGAATACGAAGAAGCTGCATCTCCGGTGTATGAATCCAAGTGCACTTCACTAATGATAGTAGCTGTAGCAAAAGTTACACTTAAAAACTATATATTTTTTTGTTTATTGTTTATTTTCATATATTTTTAGCGGTTATTCTCAATGCATGTAACAAAAAAAAACAAAAAAAAAAACAACACACACACAATAAAGAAAGAAGAATCAGTTGTCCTGTGTCTTCTAGCCTCTTCATGTAGACATGTTGAATTCTGGATTGCGATGCATCATATATGTATTTATATCTATGGTTATGATTTACGTGTGTGTATATATACATATACAGTCAAGGTCCATAAGTATTTGGACGGCGACACCATTTTCGTGATTTTGCCTCTGATTTGAAATGAAGCAATCAAGATGTGACTGAAGTGTCGACTTTCAGCTTTAATTCAAGGGCTTTAACAACAACAACAACAACAACAACAACAACAACAAAAAAACGGAATTACAGCCGTTCAATCCATTTTCACAGGCTCAAAATGACCAAAATCGTGTCACTGTCCAAATACTTATGGACCTGACTGTATTTATATAGTTATATAGTGTGCAAACGTCTTAGGCACGCTATTTTTTTTTTTTTTTTTTAGCACAAACTTTGTTATAGATGTGTATTTCATGACTTCTACATTATTGATTCAGTGCAAAAACCACTTTAGATTCCAAACGTTAGTTTTTCCAGCACAGAATGAAACGCTACAGAAAAATGTTTGTATGTCGGTAAAGAAAGCAGCGGATTCCATAAGAGACACTTTTCAGATACACAAATGGTACACTCACAATTCACAATTACATATTCAAAACATTATTCATTTGTAGCCTACTCATTAACGGCCTCAGTAAATCACACTTTTCAATCTTGTAATAAATCTCATCCAAATTCTTCATCAACATGTCTAATCGTCTAATATCGTATGAACACAACAGACTGAGTGAAATTGACTGTATATTAAGATTAACAACTGAATCTTCTCTCTCTTAATTTAATTTTTTTATTTATTTTATCTGTTTTTGCAGTAGTACGACATATACTTCATAAATATGTAGAATAAATGATTCATGTCAGGTATATGGGGGGAAAAAACAACAACGTCCTAACAGTCCCCATTTACTTGATATTCCTGAATTCACCATTTTGTGTGTGTGTGTGTGTGTGTGTGTGTGTGTGTGTGTGTGTGTGTGTGTGTGTGTGTGTGTACTTGCATGTGTGGGTGTGTGGGTGTGCATGTGTAGCTATGTTAGATACCAAGCCCAGTGTCATCATAATGTCATGATATGGCATACCACACATTTTGTTAGCTATCTTCTTGACCAGCCTCTACACACACACACACACACACACACACACACACACACACACACACACACATACACACACACACGAGTAACCTGCATTTCTGGTTTTGTGTCATCAGAAGGAAATCAGTCATGGATAAAGCTGGTAAGTGGGTTTCAGCTCAGTGTCATGTATATATATATATATATACACACACACACACACACACACACAGTTGAGGTCAAAAGTTTACATCCCCCTTTCAGAATCTGTAAAATGTTAATTATTTTAACCAAAAGAATCATACAAAATGCATGTTACTGTTTATTTCGTGCTGACCTGAATAAGATATTTCACATAAAAGATGTTTCACATAAAAAATGTAGTCCACAAGAGAAAATAATAGTTGAATTTATAAAAATGACCCCGTTCAAAAGTTTACATCCACTTGATTCTTAACGCTGTGTTGTTACCTGAATGATCCACAGCTGTGTTTTTTTGTTGTTGTTTTGTTTAGTGATAGTTGTTCATGAGCCCCTTGTTTGTCCTGAACAGTTAAACTGCCTGCTGTTCTTCAGAAAAATCCTTCGCGTCCCACAAATCCTTTGGTTCTCCAGCCTTTTTTGTGTATTCGAACCCTTTCCAACAATGACTCTATGATTTTGAGATCCATCTTTAATGGTTTTAACAACAAATCATTGGTCAGGAAATGAGCAAGAATTAAACAAATAGATAAAGGAAGTTAGCATGCAATAGCTAATGTTAAACGTTTAAGCCGTGTGGCCCTTGATGGGCAGATAACCAAATAATCACTAATCTTTTAAGAAAAAAAAAAAAACATCCCAGAAGATATTTTTGGAAAATTGTTATTTCCAGACATGTGTTTGAATTTTACATCAAACATTTAAATCATTATCATGTTACCTTTGCGTACAAGAAGAGTATACAAGTGAATTTCTTGAATAGCTTTTCCTCCAAACAATTCCCTGCAGCAAATATAAATGAGCAAATAATGGCACATTTGCATCTGCATTTAATTAATTCCTGCTCATTTTCTGACCAATGATTTGTTAAGACCATTAAAAGCTTAATATTTTATACACATATGCTATATTTTTAGCTGCAAACAATATTTGCAGGCGGCATGGCTCCTCACGGTCTGGAGATGAGACCATCTGGGGGTCCGCTTGGGCTTGAGTGCTTAACACAGGTGAGATCGGATGTTATTAAAAAGAATACGTGAAGACTGAGTAAGATCTGACCCGAAATGATTCATGTGCACACAGCGTGTGAGCATCTGGTGTACTTTTGATATGAACTGTGTCACCTGACACCATTAAATATGGGTGTTTATGTGATTGTTCTCTTTATGGGGATCAGGCCGACCTGCTTCTTATTACCGAGAGCCAGATTATAATAAAAGAGATGGTTTATTGCATGCAGGAGAACAACAGTTGGACACAGCTGGCTTTTATACTGATAGGTATGTGCAAAAGTACACGCTCTAGACCGTACAGCTAATACCTAAGGCTAAGATAGGAGCAAGCACAAAACATCGTAACCCAAAGAACAGGCATGAGCAAACAAGGCCAGTTACAGAAATCACATTATTGATCACATAATTGATCTTACAATGAATAAATCATGTATCCATTAACAAATAATCCCACAAAATGGAGCTGGTCCATTGGGTCAAATAGATCAGCCGTTCAACAAGAGTCTTCATTCATTCATATCGCCATACATTTCACATTCTGATGAAATACTTAAAATAATTTCCTCTTTTGAGTGAATGTTTATTTGACAGATATATGTTGCGGAGTCGTCAGGGAGTGTGCTCATCGCCCCATTTAACTCCATAGACTTATGACTGCACCTAGTGGTCAAAAACGGGAACTGCAACAACGCTAATAAAAAGAGGCCCATTGGGACAGGAATCACGCTGCCCCATGCTTGCACTTTGAGCGTTTAGTTTATGAGTAGGGGAGGGGCAGCGGACATGATTTTAGCTCTTATGTGTTCGTCTGTGACAACGGTGACAGAAAACACACCTGTTGTATCAAACGCAGTTGAACAAAACGGCTCAAAACAAGATTCTAGACTGTATACTGGAAAACTCTGTGTTATTGACTCTGAACTCGATTAATCAAAAATTCTCTAGTAGCTTATAGAATAAGTAAGGTATCATAGCGTATCGACTTTTTTTTTGTCATTATTGAGGTCATACTGCAGCTTCAGTGTAATGAAAACAAAACTTTGCTCTGCAATGAAGTTCTTTTAGGATGGAAGGCCAACAACAAGTACCTGGTGAAGAACTCACTCGGGCAGCAGCTCTTCTTCGTGGCTGAGGAGAACGACTGCTGTAACAGAAACTGCTGCGGACGGCTTCGCTCCTTCGTCCTCCATGTCCAGGACAACGGGGGCCAGGAGGTGCTCAGGCTCACGCGTCCTCTACGTTGCAGCAGCTGCTTTTACCCCTGCTGTCTGCAAGAGGTACTGCAGCATTGCTGCGTTCCAGTACTGGTTTTTATCATCGCCACAAAGACACCCTCTTTGGGTTTTTTTTAATAGTGTGAGGATGACCGATCTGAAACTCACACACTTCAATTTCCCTTCGATTTCAAAAATTCTGAGATAGGAATAAAATTCCTACTACATTCCCACTTCTATGATTGGTTGTGCTCAACCAATCCTCTTACTGGGATGAACTGTTAATTGTTAATCTATCATCAAACTCAAACACAAAATTATTTTACAGTTATTGCATTCTTACGCAACGTTAATAAAAAAAAAATTAACTATTAAAGAAAATGTACTGATGTATGTATTGAAATTTCTAACGGTGATGTTTTTCTATGTTCACTGCTTGAAAAATGCCATTTATTTCACCAAAATGTTTGAAATCTATTACTCAAATAACCCTTTAGTTCCAAGAATATTTGTATTTTAGTCTCATTTTAAAATAATAGATTTTTTTCCCCCCATATTATCTACAGGGGGCATTTATATTCGGCAATGGATTTTGCCACGTATGTTTATAAGCGATATAGATATATAGATATGAAGAAAGATATACATATATTAAATATTGAGGTCATAATCACATATATCATAAGATAAGTTTTTATCCTACTGAATGTCCTAATGAAACTTTTTTTTTCACTTCCAGCTGGAGGTGCAGTCTCCACCGGGCACTCCTATCGGGTACGTGGTTCAGACGTGGCACCCTTACTTACCCAAGTACACCGTTCAAAACGAGATGAAGCAGGACGTTCTGAAGATCATGGGACCTTGCTGCACCTTTAAATGCTGTTCCGATGTGAATTTTGAAGTAGAGTTCTTTTTGAAAACACTGGAACCCCTCTGGTTAACATTTGCACTCTTCATGAAAATGAACGCAATGAGTGACGCTTACCCATAAGCCTTTTCTTTGTGTCACAAGTATAAATCACTCTGCACACTATTTGCTATTATATAATCAAGTTTCCCTATTTTTTTAAAGGGCACCAATATTTTACATGAATACACATTGTATATTCTTAATGTAACAACTAGACAAGCAGATTTTTTTCCTAAATGATTCCTCGGACCATTCCTACGGAGCGTGTGGTCGGATGTTTCTTCAGTTCCTCGCTCTCGACTTTAGTTCCTACCTGCAGTTATTTCCTGTTTAAAAATGCAAACACGGACTCAAAATGTATATCTTGTCATATGCAACCTCTCATTAAATGTGTATAGAGTCATTTCGAAGAAAACAATAAAGTTTGGAAGGAAGTAGCCTTCCAAACGATCTTTGATGCTGCAGGTGAGTGTACATCGCTAGTAAGCTTACTCTGCTAATCTAGTGAAGCTAGTAGCTAGCAGTGCACGTAGCATGCTAGCAGTGCTTACAAGTGATTTGCCCCTTGCTAGTTTGAATGTAAGAGCTAGCAAGTGATTTCAAGCATACAAATGTCATGTTGTACAGAAACCACCCTCCCTTTCTTTCTTTCCTTTTTTTTTTTTTTTTACCTCAGGTTTTGTCATTGGATGAAAAAGAGTCTGTGGGCCGCATCAGTAAGCAGTGGACAGGCTTCTTGACAGAGGCTTTCACAGACGCAGACAATTTCGGAATCAAGTTCCCTCTGGACCTGGATGTGAAGATCAAGGCTGTGCTTCTCGGAGCCTGTTTTCTCATCGTAAGCAATTCTTTGTCCTGTTAATTCTGTAAAATTAGTTCATTATGTTCAAAAATCTCAAGTCACTTTTTCCTCCACCTGACTATTGGCTCTGCTTTATTCGTTAGGACTTCATGTTCTTTGAGTATTAATTTAAAAAAAATTGGAGCGGGAGTTACATACTGTGTATTTGTTTCATGTGTTTTTGAATTATAGCCTCTAGATGGCACCACAGCGCAGTGCTTCAGAGCAACACACACTATATATTGCCTGACGTTATTTAAAGATAACAAGTTTTTACTTTTTAAAGCAAAGAATCGCTATTAATCTGGCCACTTTGGCAAAGACTAGGCCTTAATTTGTGTCAAAAAATACATAACAGACTGACTGCTACACCTTTAGTCAACATTAATGCCCAAGAACAGAGGTTTTGTATAGCAAATGGATGATAGTCAGCCCCATAACACTGCCACAGGGACGTTTACAATGTTACAATCTATGCTTGTTACTAGCTCGACTAGAATCGAGTGTTTTTTCTGCCAGAGAGCAGCACACAAGCCTGACATATGTTTGAAGCACCATCCTGCCCTCATCCCGTTTGGGGAAAACAACAGGGGTGTGACTGGTGGATGTGTTTGGTTTGATCAATAATGGAGGATTCGTCTAACAGAGGCACATAGAGAGGCAGTCGTTTTTCAAATGAAAGGCCTGATTGATGCTCGTCGCAGGCGTTTCACCTGACCCACATCGGCCATCTGTAGACTCAAGCAACCAATGGATCAACCCGTAAAAAAATCCCAATTTACCATGTTACCACTCTTTCCAGTTTCTCAACAGCATCCATGATGGGAGTTTGTAGGCCCTTGAGTTGGACGAGAACAGAAACGGCCCTGCTGTTGGTTTACGTCTTTAATCGACTAGCATTGGAAGCATCCACAAAGCAAAAGGAAAACATAATGGCTGTGAAATTGCCGAGATTCAAATTCACAAACTGCCAATGACTCAGATATATCGGAACACCTCAAACTCAAACCGGAACACCTTGTAGTGTTAACATGCCCAAACTAACCAGGCTAAGTAGCTCCTTGGAGGGTTGATCCCGATTTAGACCTTGTCAGTATTGGAAAAGAACGACTGGTGGGTTTTACCACATGGGAAGTAAACCAGGCCAGAAGAAGAGCATAATTATCTTTGATTTTCCAGCTTGAAAGAAGTGCTGATGTTGTATCCTTGCTTTCTATTCAGCAAGGACACAACATCAGCAAATATACAGTATATTTTAGTATATTTAGAAATTCCAGCTCGAAAATGGCGAAAACTGCACTTTCAGGTTTGAAAATGAAAATTTCAAAAATCTTTGCATCCCTATTAAATATACTAACGGATGTTAACTACGCATACTGTATATATTTGTCTAATCTCTGCAAACTTGAATGTACATATACACTGTCAGATTTAATTTCACATTAACAAACTCAAAATATTACTAATATAAAATAGAGTGAAGGAGGCGGAGCTTCGTGGTGGTCAGTTCATATCAGAGAGTTCACTTACGCAACACTTGCGCAAATGTCAATCATTCCTGATTCATATGCTGAGTGACTCATCAAAAAAGAAGCCTGGTCATATGGTGTATTTTTGAATGACAAACAATGACCATCTTGAGACTCAGGAATTATAGTAAAAATGAAAAAATAGAGGCGGAGAAAGAAATTAAAAGCCAAATATTAAATAATCGAACTATCCCCAGCCTTGTTGTTTGAAGTTATCTTGTTGCAGGAGGGAAACAAAGCCTACCTTGCCACTTGTAGTGATTCTTCTTTTGAGTCTTTGCTTAATAATTAATTGAGACCACACATAAATTTTTGATCCTGGTTACGTACAGCTGAGTGTCAGCATCGCACCATGCCAGAGGTGCTTGAAGGTACTTGGAGAAAATGAACAAAAAAAAAAAATGAATGTACAATTCTTTCCCCAAAATTTTCATTTGTGGTGTATGAGGATTTTTTTTGCCTGGTGCTGACTGTATTATAAGGAGAGAAACCAATTTTTTTTGAGCCATGGGTGCCAGAATACTTCCTGCACTTCCTGTAATAGATGCTAGTGTCAGGATATGAGAATGACAGCACACACACAGACACTCAATTAGATACTGACACACAAGTGACGTGAAAATGAGGGGACGTTGCCGGGGGGACAAGTGCTCTGTTGCAAGAAAATAGAGACGTGTGTCAGCCTGTCAGGTGGGTGTATACGAAGTTATTGAAATACTGGAATATACACTCACCAGACATTGTCATGTACATGGAACTGGTTTGAGACGAACTTGTGACATGGTTTTTGTGCTGGAAGTAGGCACTGTAAAGCTCACGTGGTCAGCAACAATACTCAGACTGCGCGTTCAAACAATGCTAGATTGATAATATAGATTAATCTAGATTAATATAGCGCCCAAGAAAGTGTTCCTCACCACCATCAGCCTGAACTGTTGACACAAGGTAGGTTAGGTCTATGGTTTCATGTTGTTGACGCCAAATTCGGACCCAACAGGAAGCAAGGTTCATCAGATCAGGCAACGTTTTTCCACTCATTAAACTGTCCAGGTTTGGTGGCCACTGTAGCCTCAGATCCCCAGTCATGGCTGATAGGAGTGGATGTGGTTTTCTGCAACTTGTAGCAAATTAGGCTAAAAGTTCAGCAAGTTCTGAGATGCCTTTCTGCTTACCACAGTTGTAACGAGTGGTTATTTGCGTTATCGTAGCCTTCCAGTCAGCTTGAACCAGTCTGGCTGTTCTCCTGGGCTTCTGAACTTTTTTTTTTTTTAAAACGTCCAGATTCGGAGCTGCTATGTGGACGACACCTCAGTAAACCATTTGATGAGGAGAAAAAATGTGTAAAAAAAATTGCACAAGTGTGAAAAACGACAGTCTATTACGAGATATTGAGTGTTACTCTGGCTCACTGTGATAATAATGCTGATCGTTACTCTAGAATTTCACAATGCATCCCCCAAATGGCCTCATTTACTCAATTTTCAGCTCGCTACATTCCTCTCTCACGCCGTCCAGCAGCGTGAGCTCTGCAGAGGAGAGAAAGTTGCCTGTCTTTTATTTATTAATCGCATTCCACTAAACCAGAGTGCCCGGCCCGTTGTACTCGAGCCTACAGCGTGGATCCAAGCTATATCAAATATGCATCAACATTCAAAGCCAGACTTGCTCTGCCAAACCCAGGCCCTCATTTCACCCCAAACACTGCTGTCAATCAAATCAGCCAGGCTCGTCAGAGGCGTCAAAATCAATATCTGGAAGAAGACGAGACTAACAAGGTGCAGGTGCGATCCTTTCTACTTCACAGCACAGTCTATAATACATAATAAACAGGTATAATATCCAAGCAATGCACAATACACTTACCACACTCCTGTCCTGTCTGAAAATATTTATTCACGGTATATCGAATAAGGCATTTTCAAAAAGGGCAATGATTTCTATGTCTAAAAAAAATCATAATTTTCTTACTTAGCCTGAAATACAGTCAGAAATGATAAAGTACTCAAATTCCTTACTCGAGCAAACGTTCAGTTATTGAAATAAATTCAAATAGAAAACTCTTTCAGTTTCTTACATGCTTTTCTACCACCTTTACAGAGATACTGGAGATTGGAGAAGCGGTAATCAGTTCCCAAAAAACTCATCTGGTGGTTACGGTTTCTACCACAGCGCTGTTGAATTCTCGATTCTGATTGGTCAGAAGGTTTTCAGGACAGAGGAGTGTACATTTTCCCAAAATAGTTTTGTGACTTTGCGTATAACAGGACCTCATCTCCACCTCAGCTTCTTGTGCAGGAAATCTGTTGGGTGTCTTAATAGCAGTCGTACATCGAAAGTGCGTTTATCAGCGTGATGTACTTTATATCCACTTTTCCCGGCTCAACACTTTCAGCCTGCCACTTGCCTGATGGCAAAGAAACCAACTTATCGCTATGCCTGTAATTGACAAGTAACTTTGAGAGCAAGAAAGCGTTTGCTTGATTTCCACGAAAACTAGCGTCTCGATTTAGAGCACAACCATCTGTGTTTTTAAGAGCACATCTTTAAGCTTTCAATCACTTTAAAATCCCCATGAAAGGGCAACGTGCTGAGAGATGGCTCTGTTAGCGTTAAGAACTTCAAAAAGCCCTCACTTTTTTTGACTGGAAAATGGATGAAATAACTGCTATGTAGAGAAAGTTTTGCTTTACGGAGTAAAACACTTGGGGTGTCCTTGGGGTTGCTATAAAAGAAAACATTATAAGTTTTTGCACTGGTGTAAGCTATCCTACTAGCAAATAAGCTTTTAGATTAAAGTGGCATAGCACCCTACATAAATCAGCATAGTTAGCTAAATCCTGATGCAGAAATGCCAAACAAATAGCGACATGTAACAGAAATTGTAGCTAACATTACACTTCATTTCATTTGAATTTATTCACATTTTTTTTCCCGAATGATTCTCATGCCAGCTAATTCTTAAAATTGAATGCTAAATGAACTGAATCCTAGTTTGGGACATATTGAACTTCCTTCGAAAGACTCTTCCAGTCAGCTATAATGATACCCCTGATACATCATTTGCTTATTTTTGTAGAGTCAGCCAACAAGGTAATTAGTGAAGTCTCTTTACAGGCGTCAGAAGCAGAATATTCTGGCAGAGTGGGAAGAAAAACCCAACATAGCGGGTCCTCCTCGGCCTCTTACATAAAGCCACCAGATGCCCGCTTTTTTGGGTGAACGCTGCGTTTTTGATCCCCAGCTGAAGCTGACGAATGAAGAAGGCATCAGAGGCAGTGTTGGTGTCTGAACTGACTAATTACGCACCACTAACTGAGGAAGACTGCATTAAATCTAGATGAAAAGATGTGTACGTCTTTGACGCTAGAAAATTCTGAGCAATCTGCTACATCCACTACAGATAATGAAGTTTTGCAGTCATGAACTGGACGTATAGGAAGGCTGGATTATTTTCCTATTAAAAAAAATAATAATAACACTGAATGTCAGTAGAAAGCAACATTTTTATGTGACCTACTCCGTCATTTCAAATCATTTTGACCCAGAACCACATTGTTGAGTTTCATGCAGTATATTGCTGTGTTTTTTTTAATATATATATTATAATATTTTTAAATATTATATGATAGCCAGTGAGATGACACTGCCAAGATTCATCAGGGTTAAAATTGTAAAAGAATGGTTCAAAGAATCATTTTCACACATGAATTGGCTCCTCTGAGTCCTGACCTTAAACTCAGTGAAAGTCTTTGCGATGTGCTGGAGGAGACTGTACACAGTGCTCACCTCTTTCATTGTCAGTACAAGATCTTGACCAAAAATCGATGCACCTCTTGATAGAAATAACATCACAACATTTATTTCCATCAAGCTGTGCAACAGTTTTTTGTTCTTTATGCTCTCTAAACCATTCTTTCACAATTTTAACCCTGATGAATCTTGGCAGTGTTGTCTTGGAATATGGCCATGATAGGTCTTTCTACATGGTTATTAAAGAACTAAAAAGGTGCACACTTCATCTTTTAAGATTAAAAGAACTGTTGCCAAACATAGGACATGCTAGAAACATTATAATCACTCTAATAATGATCCATTCATAAACAGTGACTTTTTTTTTGGCCGGGCAGTGTAGTTCACTAACTTTTTAAATCCAGATTAAAACCATATTTGTTTAACTTGTTTTAATGTCATCCATTCTGTTGGGCCAATATCGGGCCACTATGGCCAACAGAATTTCAGCCATATTTAAATACACCTTGCCAGCATTGGTCATTGTCAGTCATTCCATCAGCCATTGCATTGGGCCTAATGTCAGACATTCCACTAGGCCAATGTTGGGCCACTAGGGTTAACAGCATTTTTGGCCACTTTTAAATCCAGCTTGCCAGTGTTGGACCAACATCTGCCAATCCACTGGGCCAATGTCAGCCATTCCATGGGCCTAATGCCAGACATTTCATTGGGCCAATGTTGGAGCACTAGGGACTTTTAAATCCACCTTGTCATCACTGGACCAACATCAGCCATTCCACTAGGCCAAAGCCAGACATTCTATTGGGCCAATATCAGCCATTCCATTGAGCCAACACAAGATATTTCATCGGGCCAACATCAGCCATTCAGTTGGGCCTAAAGCCAGACATTCTATTGGGCCAATTTTGGGTCACTAGGATCAACAGGATTTCAGAGACTTTTAAATTCACCTTCCCAGCACTGGACCAACGTCAGCCAATCTAGTGGGCCAACATCAGAGATTCCATTGGGTCAATACTGGCTCAGTGTAATTTTATCTGTTGGGCCAACATCAGCCATTCTGACATCAGCCAATGTCATCCATTCCAGTGGGTCAACGTGAGCCATTTTGTTGTGACAATATAAGACATTCTGTTGGTTCATTGTCCATTGGGTCAACATTACCCGTTCTGTTGGGCCAACCTCAGCCATTCTGTTCAGCCAACAGTCTTTAAGCTACCTTTAAATCCACCTTGCCAACATTGGCCCAACATTGTATATGGATGCCAACATAGCCACTCATAATAGATGCTGGGCAAATGCCAGTTTGCTAACTGTTAAGTGTTCATGTTCTATAAATAAAACTAGCAGGTGAGCTTGCAAGCTAGCAACAAATGTGTTCTATATCATAAATATATAGAACTATTAGTTATTAGCAATTTCATGCAGTCTCACCTAGCAATTTGAAATAATTCCAACATATATATGTACGTTAGCAAACAAGCAATGTTTACGTCCAGGTAGTTATCTAGCTAGCAAGTAGCCAGTTTGTCTGTGGTTTTATAGCTATAAACAACAACAACAACAACAACAACAACAACAAAACCAACCCATTAATATGAGTCATGCTGGAGTTGAGATTGTATTTCTGCTCAAATGGCACAGAGGTTTTTAAAACAACTGCATGCTAATTAGGTTTTATTCCCACAGCATTGCTCCAGAACACCACATCGAGGTGATAATGCATAATAAAATGGCACTTCTGTAAATCTGCTTTAGAAAGAAAGAATAAACAGTGGTCAGCTATCTGAATCATTACCTTCATCGACTGTCATTGTACCATAAAAAAGAAGTCCTCTGTGATTTTAATAACCAGAACTAGCTTTTAGAGATGGCTTTTGAGGGGACTTGTGCTTACATCCTTCAGTCTGTGGGCTTTTAAAGGCAAATTATTTTGGCTGGTCTGATGCACAACAGTAATTTCTGATGCGTAGACTCAAAGCCACACACTGGAGTATGTATGTCCCCGTTTACCGGTGAGAGTCTGGCAGTAGAAGAATAGGAATGGCTCGTTCAGGAAATCAGTCATGAGTTACAGCAGACAGGGACATGTCTCCAGACATGTCAATATCCATTAGACTGCTTTTTATATGCAAATGGACAATAAAGTCCAGAACAGTAGAGGGCCATTTGACAAAAAGGAGGAGAAAATAAAAAAACGATAACCCTGAGCAATCAGACAGGCGTCCACGTTAATCAAGCTGTTTATGGGGATGAGAAAAAAAAGTGAGGTATGAAATATTATGGACCATTTAAATTGTGCCTATAGAAGCTCTGGTCCATAATCTTGGACCAAGTAACAAAGACAACACCATCTGCTCAAAAAGGATAAGGATAAGCATCCTGAAGTGTTTTATTCTTCTTCTACCGCAGCAACTTGCCAACGATTCCATTTTTTATTGACTGAAGAATGACACGCTGTCCTTTTTATCTGTTAATAGTTACATTTAATGTGTCTTGTTACTAAGAAACTAGCAAAGTCCTGAGGACTTCACCATGGTGGAAAACTTAATGACTATTACAAAGCACTGACACTGGAGACTCCTTCCATAAATGCTTAAAGTTTTACAGAAAACTTCATGTGAGGGTCGTCCAGTTCAAGAGGTGTATCAATAAAAAGCGATATAATCTTACGGATACGATCGAGTGCGAACGTTTGCACACACTCAGAGCAAGAAAAAGGAGAAGACA
Source organism: Pangasius krempfi (assembly GCA_037576825.1). Lineage (NCBI taxonomy): Eukaryota > Metazoa > Chordata > Actinopteri > Siluriformes > Pangasiidae > Pangasius > Pangasius krempfi. The sequence goes on from CM074977.1 coordinate 24,583,983, forward strand.
AAACAGATTATAATTCGACGTGTATTAATTTACTTAAAGACGTGTCAAATGGTGGAAAACACAATGAAAATTGGCATCTCCCTTTCTGAATGCGATATTCTCTAACTTTTATGTGCACACTTTGCCTTTAACCTTGTTCATATTCTCTGAAACAGCTTTTGGATCCTTACAGTTGCAACATCGCTCAACTCATGCTCTTTGACACATCAGTGATATTTATCCTGGGATCATTGGGTGTTTCTGCTCTTTCAACACCACACACCCTTGCCCTGGCTCATGTCCCTGTGGCACACACACTCCATGCCTTGCTCTTTACACTCTCCTCCATCCCGTCTTCCCAGGGGGTTGCTGAGCTCCAGCGTGATCATCTGCTTGCTATATTTTTTGCAAAAAAAAAAAAAAAGAAAAAAAAAAAGAAGTACCTTTTAGTTTTCTCCATTCCAAAACCACGGGGAAAATTTTCCACATGGATGTATATATTACAGTTAATTTCTTTAATGCTGTTGGCATGCGAATCATATCAGAGGTAAATTTAACATCTTGTTTGGTGAAAAATGGCTCATGTACAGTACATTTCAGTACTGTTTAACTCTGTAGGAATTATTTTAGCCATGCTGATTTCAGCCATTGTGTTAAAATGTCATTTGAAATGAACAGTAAATCTGTGTATGTGCTCACACACTGCTGCGCAATTCAGTGGAAGGCAATTTTACATTCATAACACATTGACGTATACCTTTCCCTTTAGTATGGGTGGAACAAACGGGAAAAATTCACATTAGGACAAACGCTCAACCAAGCATCATGATTTTCAAATGCAGGAACTGCTAGAAAAATGATTGCTCTTAGCTGTACGATGTTTATCAAGAATAATGGAGAAATACAACTGTTTCAGTGTTTGGCAGGTCAAACAGGAACGCATGAATGGGGTTTAATCCATTTAGTAAGAAGTTTTTTTTACTCCATTCAGTACCAAATTATTTAATGAGTCAAGATCATTTTAAGATCTTGATGTTCAGAAAAAACTGCATACCATTTCATTAGAAATGAATCATATGTTGTTAACTGGTAAATATTTCAGTGTATTTGTAATTGATAATTGGGATTTTGGAATTTCATGCAGGCTTTTTAAGACCATTGGGCTAGTTTAGATGGCAAATGGGTTTCTAATATGGAATAAGGAATAAAAGACATGGTGCTATGCTGTTACAGGAAAATAATCCATGACAAGTTGGTGTGACGTGTCCCACATGATGCGGACTTACTGTTAAGTTGTCCTTAAAAAAAACAGATGACCCTGATGAGGAAAAAAAAAAAAAATGACTAGAAATTTCTACATCCGTCAAACGGCCCATTAGGATCCATAATTGCTTCGTGGAAATTCAGCCCTCTGATTAGTAAATAATTTATTGCTGATAAGCTAATGAATTAATGAGATGGATTAAAGGATAAAGTTTAAGGATAAAGATTTGCAGCGGAGTGTAAGGGTGCACCAATGCCATTTTTCCTTTTCAGATACGATTTAAAGTTCTGAGCAGAAACCAATAGAAACGGCTGACCCCGTACTGACCTCCTCTTGTGAGTTAAGTGTAAGATCCGAGGTGTGATAAAATTAACAGTGAAGGGGCAGGACGTAAGTGCGTCAGTATACGGGGCAAGTGGATGCCAAAAATCAACCTAGAACATTTATACCCTGCTGTTCTTGCCATACTGATGTCTAATGACATGATGGCGACAAAAATTAGATCAGAAGGTTAAATGAAATGGGGAAACTGTTTGGTTTTGTTGTTTTTTTAAATCACAGATTTGTAAGATGACATGGAAACAGTGACTCATAACCTACCAGAATATCCTCACACCAATAACCATGATGAGGGAAAAAGCCAGGCGAGTGTAACGAGGCATCAGTCACAGTGGTGCAAATGATACGTTTCTACACTTCGACACTGAATGTAATCAGGAGAGCACAGTAGATGATATGGACGGGAACTGACGAAGTCTGTGTGTGTGTGTGTGTGTGTGTGTGTGTGTGTGTGTGTGTGTGAGAGAGACAGAGAGAGAGAGAGAGCAGAATTGTGAAATGAGATCCAGCAAAGTAGATTTGCTCTGTGATTTCATTCAAGCGTACGTGTGTGTGTGTGTGTGTGTGTGTGTGTGTGTGTGTGTTTAATGCCGTTAAAGCACTAAAATGGAGGCGAACTAACATGAAATCCTCACCCTGCCCCATCTCTGTGGGCCAACTGCATTCCATTGAATGGGTGATAAATCCTTCGCTGAGCTAACTCCATTTCACGCCTCGACACATAAGACGGCATTAAACGCAGCACCGTATCACAATTAGCCCAATTTTATTATTCTGTCCAGAAGACATGAGTTTAACCCCTGTGTGGTATTTACAAAGTGCCCCAGACCATCTCTTTAGATCTTATTGTATACAGTTATGATTGATATTGAGAAAAAAATGGATACAAAGCCTTGAAAAACTTTCTCATGCCTGTAACACTAACTAATTACAGAGTGATGTGGAATTCTCAAATCTGATTGGTCGGAAGGTGTTCTACAACTGCATAACACAGGTTTATATTACTGTTATGGCACTTGTTCTGATACATTATTGTATCTTTAGTACCAGCAAACACATTAGAATATTAGCACATTATATATACATATATATATATATATATATATATATATATATATATATATATATATATATATATATATATATATATGTGTGTGTG
>CM074977.1:24586823-24600686 GCA_037576825.1 Pangasius krempfi
TATATATATATATATATATATATATATATATATATATATATATATATAAAACGATGTGTGCAATTGTTAGTATGTAAAGTTTTCTGTAAGGAGATATTTATTTAACTTCTACGGAAGGAGTCTCCAGTGTCAAAGGTAAAGCTGTACTTTTTCAGCCAAGTCTTCAGGACCGAGGAGTTTACAGGTTGCGGTTTTTCTCGGTAACATGACAAGCTGCGTTTTTCACTTAAGAGAGGCTGATGAGAGGCTGAAGTTATTTGTGAAAAATGTTAGTTGTGCTGTCCGTTTTATCTCCGTACCAGTGTCACTGTTGTGAGCTGTGAATTGTTTGCCCAGGAGGGGACTCACACCCCTCCCCTTTCCCATCACCCTGTTCACCAGCAGCTAAACACAGAATCATGATACTCTACACACAGAAACCCAACAGTGTCCTGATTAATCTTATAACAGATTTGCGGTGAAAAAATAATTAATTTGTTTATACTGATTGAAAATGTCCGCAGGCAGAATGGAACGCCAGTGAGAAAGGTTTAAACTTAACTATAAATGGATAAAAAGTACATATTGTTCTTGAATAAATAAACAATGTATGTCTGGGGTATAAATGGATAAAAAGTACTATAAATGGATAAAAAATACATACTGTTCTTTAATAAATAAACAATGTATGTCTGGGGTATAAGAGGAATAAAATATACTGTTTTATGAAAAAAAAAAATCAAGTCAGGGATAAATTTGCTTCCCTGTCAATGCTTACTTTCCTGTAACAGCAAGCCCCCATGTGCATTATTCCTTAATTGTTGCTTTGCTAATTGCTAATTGCTAGTTAATATACTCTGCTAGGGGTTATTTATAATGCTGAACATATTAGTGAAAATGAGTGAATTAGTGAAAATTGCTTGAGAAATGCACTATAAGAAAGGAAAACGCTACCTGATGAAATAATAACAGTTCCACATACACTTTATATCTTCTGCTCCTAGTCAAGTGTGTGCTGCTGAGAAAGCTGGGACATGATGATACACACTCTGGCTCATTAACGAGTCCTCCGGGAGGCCCGAATGTGCCCTGACGCAGCGGAAAAAGCAATGTCACATCGTGAATTACCCCAAAATGCCCATAAGTTTAATAGGACTGAGATCCCAGTGGGGGTGTTCAGGCAGGTGTGAGCCCCCCGCGCACATTTAAATGAAATCCTACGCAATACACTGTTCATTATTTCCTTGTACTGCTCAGATGAGAATAATGTGTCCCTCCACAGGGCCTGTCAATCTGCCAAGCTGGACATCGGACTTTTGACAAGAATTTCCTGAGGTCTGACAAGAGCTGCCATTAAAGAGGAATAAATTTGCTGAAGCCTCAGTGGAGTGTGTGTGTGTGTGCGTGTGCGTGTGTGTGTGTGTGTGTGTGTGTGTGTGAATGTGACATGTCCACATAATAGTTACACTATGTATTGACATTCTGTATGCACAATAATATTTATACATGTATTCAATGTTTTATTTCATGGTAAGATGTCAATCAACCTCAGTGAGTGGGACCTCCAAAATATTAGTTGCTCGGTTTTTCATATTTGCCTGATTTTTAGGAGCAAGAATGCACTGATTGTAACATAAAACTCACACATATTCCAACATTACCAATGTTATAAGGCTCTGGTTGGGAATAACTGCACAAGATTCCGATTACTCTATTCCAAATGAGGTGTATACTATCATTTTTTATTCCGATTGAGCTATCAGATGGATTATTAATGGCTCAAAGTCCATAGTGGAGGAAAGAGCACAGGCAGGCCACAGGTAACTTGAATATTCCATAAACTAAACCATAATCATAAACCAAAAGAAACCAAAAACCAGGATGTACAAGAGATGAGTAACTTGGAAACTAGGCTCAGAGTTACGGGTGACAAAAGCATAATAAGACAGTTTTTAAGTTTACAGACACAACAGGGTATAAATCAAGAAGTAACACAAAACAGGTGAGCACAATCAGTTAACAAGCAAATGATAGGACAGGGGGTGGAGACTGGACCAAAACTGAAAGAAAACCAAACGTGAACGCATGGTGCTTGTCAGCATGGGAACCGGGACATGACAATTTGTGTCACACTCCTGTAGCTATACATGATCTTTCACACAGTCTATTTGCCGAGTACGAATTTGAGTGAAATTCCTACTATTGGTTTGTTTGCCATTTGATTTGGTTTGTATTCACACTGCACATAATTAAAGGAACCAAAAAAATTGGATGAGATTGGATGAGAGGTGTGTACAGCTGAAAGCATATACATAAAACTCTTTCATTCATTGGTCAGAATTGCGGTGATGGAAAACGTTTAGCAGGTGCATCTCCAAAAAAAAGTCTCTTGCAATTGTCAAGCTGTTCATAGGCATTAGATTTTAATTCTCTGATCTAATATCACGACTAGCCGTTAACGGGATAATACTACAGTCCCCATTTTATTTCTGCGGTTAATTATGTTGGCTATCCAAAAATATTGTTTGCCACATAGCAAAGCTCCAAAGTGGGTTTTTCCCGCTAGAGGAATGGGGAATGTTTTGATGGTGCTGCCTTCAGACAATTCAGCTTTCTTAATTCAGATATACTGAAAGCAATTAAAACTGCATTTTGCCTAGACTCTAGCAACCCCCTGGAATATGATAGCAACCAATTAACAGGCTAGCAAATTCCAGCTGAATTCCTTAGTAACCACATAGCAACTCCCTATCTACCACCTGGAATGACACAGCAACCACATAGCAACCATAGTAACCATGCCAACCGTAGTAACACCCTGCACCCCCCCTGGAAAAACATGGCAACCACATAGAAACACCCTAGAAACCAGCTAACATAGCGACCACATGTAATATCACATGTAATACCGTAACATCTACCTAGCAACATCATAGAAACCACCTTGAGTAACTTTGCAATGGCATAGTAACACCCCAGCAACCACCTAAAATACCATGGCAACGACTTACTAGCACATTGCAAACAGCTAGCAACCTAATCTAGCAATCTAACAGGAAAGCCGTTTAATGTTTTAACCTTTAGCTATAATCTTTTAAACATTGAATGTTTTAACGTTTAAACATGGTAATGTTTTAATATTGTAACGTTTTTAACATTTTACAGTTGATTATTATTCGAACTGTTCCTTTAACTTAACAAGCCTCAATTTTTATCACATGCAGATTTCGTGAGCTTTGTCTGAGCTGTAATATTAGAGCAGCTTAAGACACAATGTCAGCAGGATGGGCACAGCAGGCCTGCTTCCTAAAGGACGTGTTTTCTGACGGTGCCAAGATTTAATTAATTTCGAAACCTGTCTCTGTGCTAGGTTTGATAGCGCTGCTCGCTGCACCTCAAGGAGGTACTTAAGTGTAAAGACGCTCTCCATTCCTGGGCTGATGCCACAGAATAGTGGAGCCCATCTGCTCTGTTTCTGGCAACTACATATGTTCTCCTCACTGCTTATCATTACTGAGCACTCGTTTCAGAAGTCTTCCCGAAAAGACGTTAGCTTTAGGTACTTCTACCATCACTTTGAGTTCACTACAAATAGCTGTCCTGTTTCATCTGTTTTTAAAAAGTAGCTCACACTTGAAAAAAAGAGATAAATCCACTTCATTTTAGCAGTTTGACAAATCTTCAATATTATTATTATTTTTTAAATTTAAGCTTAATTTCCCATGAGTTCATCAATACTGACCTCCATACATATTTCTGTAGATCTTTTTTCCCCTAATTTATCTATTTTTTTCTATATTTTTAACGTTATCTTTTATTTCATCCTTGTGTAATCTATTACTATTATTATTATTATTATTATTATTATTATAGCTACATTATGGTGGAAACATAGATGTTCCTTCCTTATCTCACGTACCAAAAGTCGTGATGTAAATCGTGTACGTTAAGATATTAATAACAAAAAAACAATTTCCAGTCTTCAACTGTCCAGTTTTGATAATTCTGTGTCCATTGGAGCCTCAGACTCCAGTCCTTTGCTGGACAGGAGTGGAACCTGATGTGATCTTCTGCTGCTGTAGTCCATCTTCCTCAACATGCTGTGCATTCTGAGATGCTTTTCTGCTCACCACGGTTGTAAAGAGTGGTTATTTGAGTAACCATAGCCTTCCTGCTAGACTGAACCAGTCTGGCCGTTTTCCTCTGACCTGCTGCTCACTGGATGTTTTTTTTTTTCCATGTGGTTTTCACACCATTCTGTGTAAACTCTAGTGACTGTTGTGTGTGAAAACTTCAGGAGATCAGCAGTTTCTGAGACACTCGAAACAGCTATTCTGGCACCAACATTATTTTCCTGTTTGTAGGGGTGCAATTTTTCACTTTTGCACACCTCGCATTAAATAAAAATCTATCTCAATACAGCTTAATGTAATGTACGTGTATACGACTATTTGCATTAGCTTTTCATATAGTGAAATTATTTTTGGTTCAAATAGTAACGTGCTTCCTAAGATACACCTCCTAACACACTGGTGTCTTAACAAACACATGATATTTGTCTGATATTAACTGATATCCATTGCTATCCCTGTTCCAGGAAAAAATATAAAGAAGCAAAAACATTAGACACCAAATTTGGCTGATCGCAGGGCAAATTGTTGTTATTTGTCACATGTATCATATTAGCATCATATATAAACTTTACTTATTCTAACAGTCATATTAATCATATAATACAGTAAGCTTGAATTATCTGAGGTTTTTTTTCTCAGGAATGAAAATGAACACTGCGTTAGAAGTGTATGTATTACCATGTGTCTAATTTTCCTGGATGAATTAAATAAGAAAGTGTCATGAAAATGTCAGATTCCTTCGTTTTTACCAGTTCTTGGTGGACTTCTGGACGCTACAGTACAAACATAATCACTATATTCGACATCCACATAATAAAATCTCAGACCTCCCCCGCTGTCCTCGTGTACAAATTAGAGTTCTGTCCGATCCAGCGCCGCCGGTGTCTCGTGCTCTTGTGTAATTACCCCGGTGGCACCCGGGGCCCTGGCAGAGTGGTGTGTAATTGGCACTCCTGCCTCCCCCTCAGGTGAAGCCATGCATTATAAATGTCATGATACGTGGGCGACATGGCAGCCGGTGATCAATCTGCACTGCACTTGTCATTTATTCCTGTCGGAGGTAGACACACTGAGAGCGTGGGATGCCTCGTGTAACATTCTGCATCATCGCATCTTATTACGCCGGATGAAATGATCACTTGTGCTAAGTAACTGAGCGCAGATACGCGCGGCTATGTAATTATCTATCTGCATGCGACGCCCACACACGCCGGCGCACACACACACACGTACACATCTGCCGAGCTTACAATACTACCAGCAATTAAGCCTGAGCGCCAGCCAAATGCGATTTGTCATGTCAGATTTCCTCAGGGATGCTCAGGAAATCGGCCATGTCTCTCGGGGGGATGTTGGCGCCTGATTCGGAGCGTGTCATTTCCACAAGGTCGTTAATAAATATAAGATCAGAAACGGTGTCCGATCCAACCGGAGCTGAAGGTCATGAGTTAAAAAAACAAAACAAACAACCAATATATCAATTCAGATGAACATTAAACGTGCAGTGATGCTAATGCTAACAGCAGATTACAGCAATATACATTCAGTCTGAAGGCCTGAAGTGTAAATAAGAAACAAACAAACATACAACATGATATCGATAACTATAGCTTTGCTATTTTTTTTTGCCACAAGTCAGCTATCTGAAAGGTTTTACTAAAAAATAAGTAAGTAAATAAATAAATAAATAAATAAATGTTGCCGATTATTACTAATATAATGCTACTGTGACAACATTTTCAGTTCAATAAGTGATAATAACTTCAAATAGATGATAATGATAGCTAGAGATTAATATCTTTTTGCTAGCTAATGACAAATACATTTTTATTACTTACTAAGTATTTATCTAGCTAACTAAGATTAACCAGTAATCTGTAGTTACGTATCATGTGCTAAGTTAGCTAGTGCTAGTGTAAACTTAGCATGAGTAAAAATGAACTCTGACTAGCATTAACCGAATATAAGTTGAAAAAGTTCTGTTATGATAATCACCAACATTTTTTTTAGTCAAACCTTTCAGATACCTAAAACCTTTTCAGTGTTTTAATAGTTGATGGTAGTTAGCTGGCTAACATCTTTGCTGAAAAAACAGCTAATAGCAGTCAAAACATAGGCCGAGCTAGATAAGCTGGTAGCTATTCAGTTATTGTTCCCACTTCTTTATTATTAGACAAACTTTTCAATCAATATTTGTGAATTAATAATTGGCTTACTTATTTTTCAGCAGCAATAGCTGATATTATCTAGGTAATTAATATGAACCAAAACTGGAGTTACCTAATGTGAGCTAAGTTTGCTAGCATGCCAACGTTCTTGAGGCTAATTACCATTAAAGTTAGATGAAAATAAACTGTGACATTTTGTAAATGGGTGCTGCTGTGAGTGTTAGCAAGTTTAAATACACAACAACATGATCTTTTTTAACCTACTAACAAAACCGCTATATCTCAGGAGAAGTTTGTTAATGAGCCCTTGGAGGTTCAAGTGGTCTAGTCAACATCAAGTAAGTAGAACTTTGTTTAGTAAAACAGCAAAAAATTTAAATTATTATTTGATTTTCTATATCCCAATTTTATATAGCCACCTACTCAATCAGTAACTTCAAGCTGATGTATCATCATGAATATTTTGCTAGCTCATTAGCAAGCTAGTTTGACTGTGTACACGGTTCAGAGAAATTCACATGCTTGCTGCCAAGGTCGAGTGTACTTCAATAGACCCCCTTCTTCATGAGAGGAAGTCGACAGGCTATTAACAGCAGTACTGCAACGCAAGCTCGGATATAAGCCTTGAAGTCATCTGCTAATTACAAAGCTTTAATAAACCATCAATCCTTCCAAGATTGATGCGAATGCTGAAATGTTTCTTGGCATTTCAGCAGAGCCAACAGTATTAGACAGCAAATTCAGATAAGGTTAAAAAAAAAAACACCCCACAGTGATTGACATGCTAAAGCTAACCACACACGACATGTTTTAGCCTGGTGGATAATCCGCAGAGAATCCACCCACTGCAGTAAAATCTCACTTCATCTCTCAGAGCTCTCGGTGTTCAGGCTCATATTAAAGGTGCAAGTCTAATTTTAGAGGCCGTGTTTCTAGAATACCGCCTACGCAAAGGCGATATGCATTTCACATGGCTGAAGGTAATCACGAACGCAATTTATTGTGAATAGGAGCTGAATTAGTCATCCGTAGCAGCATGTACTCATCAAAGTGGAAGAGAAAAGTTATTTCTGCTACAGTTTTCTGAGAAAATGTTGGGAAACATGTTTAGCTTGACTATGTCTGTAATCTTTCTAATTAGATTTTCAACCCTATTGTCAATATTAACTTCATTAAAACAGCACAACAGGAATTTAATCACAATTTTGATAAGGATTTTAACAATTCAACCGTTGTTTTGTTGCTCTCGATATATCTGGTGAAGTTATTGCTAATTATTAAAGCTAAAGTTTGATTGCACCGTAGCAACACGTCCCTGTCATTTACATGCTGTGCACAAAGAGAACGGCTGCTAAATCATTTCTTCTGGCCTGTTGGGGAAACTGGAGCGCTTTTACTGAAATTGTTGACTCTGAGAGCTGCAGTCTGACCTCTTTGCCTACTGAGGGAAGAAACTAATTAGCAGAGAGAGAAAAAAAGATTTGGATCCCATACAGCTTGTTTGGATCCATTGCAAATTTATAATTTCAGTACAAATGACTGTAGGGTTTATATAAACACAAATGTGTCCTATTTGCATAAATTTTAAATAAAAAAAACATAACTTATATACTGCGTATATAAAATGGTAAATAAGAAAGTGAAAAACTGTCATATAGCTGATAAATTGGCGTCATAAAGCTGACATTAGCAACACATCATATAATGTTTTTCATTAAGGCTGTTTTGGGTTTTCTTCTTCAACTCAAGGTCATCCTTGATTTTATATGACAGCTGAATTAAACCAATTATCTCGCCATTGTGCTGCGTCCTGAAAGGGAAGGCAAGCTGCACCAGCTCTGTGTCGAGCCGCCATGGATTTTTCTGTCGGAAAGAAAGAATAGAAGGTGCCATCTTGGTGCTGGTACTTAATTTTATACATTCAAGTGCAAATTTTGCAACCATATTTAAGCCACCATTTCTCCCTGCTTAGGAAATTGTCATATGTGAAGCTGTAATTCCTAAACCTGCCACTAGTTCTAACATATGGGTTGGACCATAAATCAGTTTTCCAACATTACAATTGTGAGACATTCATTTCAAACTATACTGACTTCCTCTCGTTCAGGGGTACTCTAATCTAAATCTTTGTTGCCCACTCACCAATTTTCCCCTGAGCTGAAGGTCCACACAGTAGGATGATTGAGCAAGTGTATATCCCATCAAGTACAGAACTATATAAAGAATAAAAACTGCAAAATGTTCTGAGGAACTACATACAAAAAGTGTTTTGTTTTAGTGTGAACAGTGACACCTTTTTTCTTTAACCAAGTCCTTAAACTTGGGCACAAAAAGGTATAAGGGCCAGGTGGAGACAATGGAGTAAGTGTTCATTGGTGAGTCTGCTGCAGAAGGAGGTTTTCACCATATTCATTGTTGAAAATCCTGATTCACAATTGTATCTTGAGGCGAACATGGTGAGAATATGAAGGGCCATCTTACGGAAGAGAGGGGCATTTACATTGGTCACTAGTTTTGTCCAAAAAGTGACAGGGTCACAGTGAGCCTCATGCAGAGCAAGGTTTTCTTGGAGCTCAGTCAACTCAGTTTGTAGGCTTCCAATGTTGGCCCTTGGACATATTTTCAGTGCTTCCATTGAAAATCCTGTAACATGTTTCACCAGAAAGGGGTTTTCAATTCACAGAGGAACTTGATTTCCCAGGCAGAAGTCTTTAAAGCGAGATTTAAAAATTTCAATGAAATTAGAGTGACATTGATGGTGATGTTCTCCTTGGGTTTGTTCCAGAAGCTTTGGGAAGTGAAGAGGGCCCCCCCACTGTAGGTCATCTCTGAATAGGTCCAGCTTCCTCTGGAAAGCACGCACAGGCGTCATGAGATCACACACTGTGTTACCTCTGCCTTGGCGCCTCACATTCAGGTCATTGAGATGGGATGAATCGTTCCAAAATCATTCCAAAACCCTGCCTTTGCTGAGCCACCGGACATTGGTGTGGAGGAGCGTCATCAAATTCTGCATTTACCTCTATCAGGAATGTAAGCAAAAATTATGCTGCAGTGCAGATGATGCTTTCAGGTAGCTGACAAGCCTCATCACAGTATTCATGATGTCTGAGTATATTTCACCCAGACTGGCAGACAACACTATCTGATGGATGATGCAGTGGTAGGCTATCAGGTTAGGGTGGTGATCTTTCAAGCGCTGCACTAGTCCCGTCTCTCTCTCTTCCTATCACGGATGGAGCTCCATCAGTTGCAATAGACACCACATGTTTCGAGTCAATTCCTCTGTCACTCAGCATCTGCATTATGGCTACATAAAGGTCCTTGGCTCTTGTGTGTCCATGGAGGTTTGTCTGGCCTGAAACATCTTCACAAAACTCCCCCTTCTGCTCATCAACAGCCAGTGAGATGCATTCAGTCTTTTTGACAGCATCACTAAGTTGCTTGAGCAAATCATCTGCAAGGATTTCCATTCTTCTTGCTACTGTGGAATCTGAACAGGGTATCTGATTTACTTTGGCTATCTTTTTTGTTCCTTCAAACGTAGCCTCCAGCACTTCACTCACACATTCTTTCATTACCTCTACATCTGAAAAGGGCTTTTTGTGTATGGCTAAGACCCAGGCAATTCTTAATGAGGTCTCCATTGCCCGTTCTTGTTGTTTCTTTTTTTTTTTTCTTTCTTTCTTTTATTTAACTATAATACGACTTGTTACTTAATATGATCCTAGGTCCCTGGAGGACTAGTGGTTAGGCCACAGCACTCTCGCCGCTGGGGTTCGATTCCCGGCCAGGGAACCAACAGTGGGTGCAACAGTGTGCTCTCAGTGCCGGTCCCAAGTACGGATAAAATTGGGGAGGGTTGCGTCAGGAAGGGCATCTGGTGTAAAAACTGTGCCAAATCAAATATGCGGACCAATGATCCACTGTGGCAACCCCTAACAGGAGCAGCTGAAAGAGGAAAAACAACAACCTGGTATGATTCTCTCATCTGGTTAGGTTTTTGGTTCTGTCGGTAATGTTGCTCAAAATACTTAGTTTCATACTGGTTAACGTTACCACTCTTAACAATCAGCACTGTCTCGGTGCAAATTAAGCTCGTAGGTTTGGTGCTTCCATTAGGGAGAATAAATGCGTACTTGTTTGTCCAGTCATCTTTAAACACATGGTTTTCACTGTCAACCTTCCTTTTCTTTGGATCTGACAATTTGAAACAGGCCATTTCCAAAGCTTTTCCAACTTTTACTAATTTGCTAAGGCCACTTGCCAAAACAAATTAGCTACCTGACAAACGCCAAATGTTGTTATGTTAGGACCAGAGAGTGTGGAAATACAGCATGCTGTTAAACTGCTCTGACTGGATGTTGTTGTCACATGCCAACGGTTAAGCACAGAAGGGGAGCGAAGTACTAAAGTACTGGCTATCCTTTTGCTTGTTCATATGATTCTGTTGCAGACATTTAACATGCTAGTTAAAAGGGTCATTCACATCAAACGTTTATACACATATGCTTACACAAGCACTTAGCCAGGTGTCAGATAACTAGCACAAAGATTTCGCTCTTGGTACAGATTAGACTGTCCATCTATTGAGTACCCCTGGCCTACTGAGTACCCCTGCTCTAGCTGCTTGCATTATGTTTTAAAGACAACAAAAATGTGGTCACGTGTTTATTCCGCAATGTGACATATCTATGATTAAAACCAAAAATCTGGTTTGCATAATAGCTGGACTTTGGATTTATCCATCGGGTATAGGGAGTCAAATCTGGATGCTTGCATGCAGTCGTGGATGACAGCTCACTTCCCACCCCGCCCACTAGGAAAACATAGCTTATCCAATTAATCCTCATTTGTAAGGACAGAAATAAAAAAAAAAAAAAAAGTTTTTCTGAAAAAAAGAGACGTTTTCAAAAATATCTGTATCAATATGTGTAGGGCCTGAGATTTCAACAGTTCTCATTACAGTTGCTTATTGCAATTGAGTTACCTTGGAGGAGCTCGGAATAACATCATTTTCGACCTACAAAGTGAGAATAAATCATGGATGACCCCATGTTAGTCTTTTGTTAGCAACTACATAACTATCTAACTGTGAGGAGTAACGTATATTTACCTTCTCAAAATGCTCAAAATAATATAAGTTAATATTTCCCACAAAACCGCAATAGCAGTATAACGTTGGACAATCTTGATAAACAGAGTGAGACTGAATCAAATCGAATTTGTTTGACAGAATTATGCAACTAGCTGGAAAAAAGTCAAGGACAGTTTAGGAAATAAGCTCTGCAACGAATGAAGGGAACAATCAGTAACTTGGATTTTCATTTCTAAAGAACATCAAGGTCCCTAGTTTCAATAAAAGAAAAAAAAACAGTCTGTACAAAATACACAAAGTGCAATGCACAAATGCCCTCGATGAAAAAATTCATCCACATTTTCCGTTTTTTGTTTTGTTTTGGGTTTGTTTTGGGTTTTTTTCGGGGGGGGGGGGCGGGGGGTTGTGGGGGAATGGGTTAAGATTGCCACGACATAACACAGGAAGCAGGAGAGAAATGCAGCTTGAAAGATTGGAGCTAAGTCCAAAAACCAAAATCAATATTCAGTGCAAAGAAATCCCAATCACAATCCAGATTAATAAACAAAACTAAGGAAGCAGCCTGAATAGCAGATGTGCCACATGAACAGATTCTTTCTTTCTGTCTTTCATGCTTTCACTTCTTCTTTCATTCTTTCTTTCTTGCTTTCAGTCTTTTTTTTGCCTACTTTCATTCTTTCCCTCTGGCCTTTGTTCATGCTATGGTTCTTTCATTCTTGCTTTCATTCTTTCCTTTATACTTTCATCCTTTTGTTTTCATTCTTTCTTGCTTGCATGTTTGCATACGCTCTCCTCCTTTATGTATTTCTTTCTCTTCCTGCAAAAGAAAAAAAAACATGTGTAATCAATCAATATACAGTGATATATATATGATATAGTGAAGTCTTTAGGACAGAGGAGTTTATGCTTTGTGGTTTCTCTGTAACCGTTTCTCTTTGTCTTATTAACCCCAAGAGAGAGAGAGAGGGAAAAAAAGACAGAGAGAGAGAGAGAGGCTAGTGAGAGAGCAAGAGAAATAAGAACAGGAACTAGCTTGTTTCGCAAACAGTCTACAACATTAACAACTACAACTATAAATGGATAAAAAGTATGCTGTGTAGTTTTTTTTTTTTAATAAATAAAAAATTGAATTGCTGGCACATTTCTGTGGTACAAGAGGAATAAATTCAACTGATTTAGAAAATGTTGAAATGATACAATCAGTGGCTCTTTGGCTGTTCTGGGATTTGAACCCACATCCTCCTGCTCAGTAGCTCTCAATCGTCCTGCTTCACAGTGATGATTTATGAATTTTGCGAGCACAGGCGCTAATGCATTAGTCAGAGCTGTTTTGCTGTTTTAGCTTGTACACGAGTATTGAATTTTTAACATCCAAACAAAACACTTCATCTATTTCAGCCAAGAGCCGGAGTGCTTTTAAAACCATCGGTTAAGATGGAACACTGGGTCACAACACATGGACGCCAACAAGCTAATTAATTAGTTCAACAGAGATTTATTTTTTTCAGTGAACAGGATTTCTCGATTGATTTAAAAGAGCCCTTTGGAAAGGAGCAGCGAGGAGGCTTTGGAGCCAAGAAAAAAAAAAAAAACACGTCCGTGTCTTCTCATGTCACAGATTATTGGTGATGTTGCATACTGCTGTTTCCTTACACACTTTAATCAATCAATACAGGAACCAATAAAGCTTTCAACTGACAGACTATATAATAAATGACTACAATGATGTAGGGTACAAAATGCACAATGACTTTAAATCAATGTGCTTAAAAAATTCAGGGTTTGTACAGCCTTTTTTTCCCCTCAGAACTTTCAAGGTTACCAGTTAACAAGACATTTCAGCATAACACAATAACACTGAACAATATTTAAGATGACATTAAGGTGAAAATGAGTTTCTTTCATTACTATGGATTTGAAAATTGCATTGGCTGATGAATTTTTTAAAATTTGAAGCAAGGTAAACATGTTGAGCTACATGATTTAGCTATATCTTTCCTTTGGGTACATTCTTTAACATTCTTTAGCTATAACTTTCCTTTGGGTAGATTCTTTAACATTCTTTAGCTGTAACTTTCCTTTGGGTACATTCTTTAATATTCTTTAGCTATAACTTTCCTTTGGGTATATTCATGAACATGATTTAGCTATAACTTTCCTTTGGGTAGATTCTTTAACATGATTTAGCTATAACTTTCCTTTGGGTAGATTCTTTAACATGATTTAGCTATAACTTTCCTTTGGGCATATTCTTTAACATTCTTTAGCTATAACTTTCCTTTGGGTAGATTCTTTAACATGATTTAGCTATAACTTTCCTTTGGGTAGATTCTTTAACATGATTTAGCTATAACTTTCCTTTGGGCATATTCTTTAACATTCTTTAGCTATAACTTTCCTTTGGGTAGATTCTTTAACATGATTTAGCTATAACTTTCCTTTGGGTAGATTCTTTAACATGATTTAGCTATAACTTTCCTTTGGG
>CM074977.1:24625056-24653646 GCA_037576825.1 Pangasius krempfi
TGACATACAAACATTTTTCTGTAACGTTTCATTTTGTGCTGGAAAACTAATGTTTGGAATCTAAAATGTTTTTGTACCGAATCAATAATGTAGAAGCCATGAAATAAAAATCTATAAATAAGTTTGTACTAAAAAAAAAAATAGGGTGTCACTTTGTACTTTTCACTCGACTTTTCTAGTTCTCCACTTATTTTTTGTGTACTTACTTAATTTTTTACTAAAATATCTCACTTTTTTTTGCTATTCTATTATGCACTGCGGTTATTTGTACTACTTCATTTATTACTATATTGTCTTTTATTCCTACGTTGTAGTGATGTATCTGTTTGAGCAAGTTCGATCTTATCTTGTCTTATCTTATCTTTATCGCTCAGAAGTTTATCACATTATGGAAAGAAAAATGTGTTTCCCTTTTTGTCCTGAATTCCGGCTTGAACGTTACGCACAAACAAAACATTATTCCATTATTCCATTGACTCGTGATTTATGCCACTATCGCTATTATGTAATTAGGATCCAGTATATATAAACAGTCAAACTAGACTCGATGCGCTACGAAGTGTGTGTTGTCATAATAAACAACACAAGTATAGTCAATTACGGATCATGATAAAGTTTAACTTTAAATGTTAACTTTAACTTTACTTTTTAGCTACATTAGCAACCTCGAACACCAAACACGTTAGCCTGATTGGCTACGTTTTTGGATTTTTTAAAATAAATAAATAATAAATTGCTAGTGTTGGGAAAATTGCTGTGGTGTAAAATAACAAATAAAACACTTGTGCTGGAAAACTTCGAAACACATCGAGCCACATGACACTGTGGATCATTTTCTTATAACAGAGTTTTATTTTTTACATCCTATATCCCAGTCATCAAGTCAAGTCGAGCTTTAATGTCATTCTGCTACATGTGTGGACATATTTCGAGAACGAAATGTCGTGTCTCGCAGGACCACGGTGCTACATACAAGTAAACTTTTGTACAAACTTTTTTTTTTTCCCAGCCCTTGGGAAAATCTAAAAACTGCCAGATGGGAGTGACTCCAAATGTGAACATATTGCAGGAAGGCAGCTTTCATTATAGTTTATATTTTATGCCTTGATGTACATGTTACTGTCAAAAACGTTTTTTTTTTTACTTCTTTCCAATCACCATTCATGCAAAGTTGCCTATTTTAGAGCGCTTGCTTTCATCGATCACGTTCGGCGCACCGTTCCGTGGTGTCACTGTGAGAAGACAAAATGTGTGTAGATAAATCAGATCAATTTTTTAAAAAGCAGTGAAATGCTACTTAAATAATACAAATAAAATCCAAATACATTTACAGCATTTGGCAGATGCCCTTATCCAGAGCGACTTACATTTATCTCATTTATACAACTGAGCAGTTGAGGGTTAAGGGCCTTGCTCAAGGGCCCAGCAGTGGCAGCCTGGCAGTGCTGGGGATCAAACTCATAACCTTCCAATCAGTAGCCCAACATCCTAACCACTGAGCTACCACTGCCAAATAACAAGTTCCTGTTCCATGATAGTGCATTAGCTGCAGAAATCCTCCATGTTCATCAATAAGGACAACAGAAATGCACCGTGGCTCATTGTGATAACATCAAGCCCTTTAAAGAGACTCAACGTGAGGCTTATGTGCTAAGATTGATGACCGACGAGACGTTTGGGATGGCCCCGGCTCAAGCAAGGGACAGTCGGACAAAACCGATCTCAATTGGTATCGATTGAAGTCTGCTTGAGTGCAAAAGAGGCCAAAAAAGCCTCTGTCAACTGAAAAAGGAATGCAGAGAGACAGAGAGAGAGAGAGAGAGAGAGAGAGAGAGAGAGAGAGTTAGCAAAAGCTTGACAAAATCAATACGTTTTCATTCCAAACTGCGTCTCTCGCCGTGCCTTGAAATTGTTTGGCATCCAATTAGACGTCCAAGAGAGACGAGGCGAGCATGCTGAGGACAGGCCACGTCAGCATATGAAAATCTGGTTAGTGTTCGATTTGCATACAGCGACGAAATCAAAGATGAAATCAAGTGTTGACCAGAATGAATTTATTCTGATTGTAACAGTCTTTGACATGTCTAAAACCCGCCAGTAGGAGGGCAGCATAGGAGGACACGCAGCTCACAGGATAGCTACAAATATGATTATGAAAAACATAAACAAAACATGCTGAAGGGCAGAAAAATCTCAAGAACTGTTTGTGTTTATGTGACACCATTTCCTACATGAGCTGATTCACGGATCAAGCTGATTGACGACGTAAGCAGAACGTAGTCACTTTCTTTAATCGTAGGTCTATCGTTAGAGGATCTTCATGTAATCTGTGGTCTGTTATACAATACGACCAAGATTCTGTTGGGATCTCGTACAACGTGCCAAGTTATAAACTTAAAAGACAGCTGACATCGAAACATTAACCAAAAACACCATGTCATGTTTTGCTTCCCCTCCTGTAGCTATCATTAACAATATTAAGTCTTTTTCGCTCGGAAATTTATCACATTATGGAAAGAAAAATGTGTTTCTGTTTCGGATTGTCCTTAATTCCGACTTGAACGTTGCACACAAACAAAACATTATTCCATTACACTCCAAGAACCTTGGCTGACTCGTGATTTATGTCGCTATCGTTATTATGTAATTAGGGTCCATTACAGAGTGACTGTAACGATGTTATCTAATTACACAAAGCCTAATGAGGTTTCACCTGCTTTTCCTGTGGCTCCATATTTATCTTCATTTACCTGCAGATAGCACTGCACTTAGAGAATTTAACTGTAAAAATGGTTAAACCACAGCTCTTTAGAATTCTGGATTCTGATTGGCTGCTGCTCTGATGGTAGCTCCGACTGTAATTCGAATCACAGGTTTATATTAACGCTTGTTTTAATATGTTATGGTTTCTATAGTAACAGCTCCTTCATGGGGACTTGTACGGTGGAACATGTTGTTGTTTAACATTATTATTATTGACATGGTTGACTCACAAGTTCAGGATGGAGGTGTTTGTTTAAATTTATGAATATTTTCCACCACAGGAAAGTCTTCAGGATTTTGCGGTTTCTTGGCAACGAGTTGCATTTTCTTTTAAATTCCAGTGATGGAGCGACAGTTTATAGCTGCTATAGCATAAGTGATAACTAACTAGGAACTAACCTGATTGGCGGATGTTCCACAACATTAAATGTAACTATAAAAGGATAAAAATTATGTCATTCTTGGCAAATAAAACATTGTAACTGTTGGAAAATTGCTCTCATATAAGAGGAATGAACACTTACTTATGGGGGAACAGTAACCCAGTAACTCAGTAACTCCACTTCGCATCGGGTCGCATCATACCACCTGTCGCTGTTGATGTATTTTCTCTTTTTCCCTTCCCTATCTACTATGCGATTAGGATATCCTTCTATAAACTATACTTATGCTATCATCATTTTTGTATTATCTTTTACTTTCTTATGATCATTACAGCTCCTGAGTCCAAACCCAGTTGGTTTTAGGCTTTAGCTCCAAATTTGAGGTGATTTATACATAATTCATGGGTAATGCTGCGAGCTCGCTGGAGGCAAGCCAGGGATCAAGCCGATTACGCCAACGACATTAAAAGCCTTCATTATTTCTGCCCTTATTCCCACAAGAGTCTCTAGGGGCTTAAAATAAATTCATATTTCTTCAACCAACAGATAATGACAGGCTAAGTGACTGCCAGTAGAGAGCTAATAAGGTTCTTTGGAAATTAGCCTTGAGGGTGTCACAAGGACATGCGCTCCAACACTTTTTTGAGCTATGTGACATTTGATATATATATATATATGTAAGGCTAATCTTGGTCATCATTCACTGATTTTTTTTAAATATATGTCAGAGCACACCAGTGGATTAAAATGTAGGTCAACAAATGACTAGCTTTCCATCGAAGAACACTAGGACTCATTTTAGCAACAAGCTAGCCTAAAGCCACCATAGATAGAGACTCACTTTATTTATTTATTTTTTAATGAACCCAATATTAATACTGGGTAGGACCTTGTTTGCTCTCAGAACAGCCTCAATTCTTCATGGTATGTATTCCACAAGGTGTACGAAACATGCCTTTGAGATTCTGGTCCATCTTGACGTGATCGCATCACGTTCATGCCGTGAATCTCCCATGTCCCACAGACACTCTACTAGATTCAGACAAGTTCATGGAACCAGTCTGAGATGACTTTGTGACATGACTTTGTGACATGCTCGATTTATATTATGATGCCAAGAAAATATTCCCCATGCTATTACACCACCACCAGCAGCCTGAACTGTTGACACAAGGCAGGTTGGGTCTGTGAATTCATGCTGTTTGCCAAATTCTCACCCCAATATCTGCAGCAATCGAAATCCATCAGCTCACGTGAAGTTTTTCCCCACCAAAACAGTTTTGACACCAACTGTATTCCTGTTCTTGACAGAAAGTAGTGGAACCCTGATTGTAGTCCATCTGCCTCAATGTTTGATGTGTTGTGTGATGCTTTTCTGCTCAGCACTTTTGTAAAGAGTGATTATTTGAGTTACTGTAGTCTTCCTGTCAGCTAGAACCAGTCTAGCCAATGTCCTTTGACTTCTCTCATTAACATGGCATTTACGCCCATATTTCGCAACAGTGTGCTTCTTCTTGTCTTGCACTGATTTTGACTGATTTGTAATAAACATTATTCTTTTACCATCTGAATCCTTAACATACTGTAATCAGTAGTTAATTTTTTTTCACTTGCAACTATCTACAATTGACCATTTTTTAATTTATGTCATCACATAAATCCATAACTTTTACCTCTTAACTTTTAAAGCAATGAAATTAAAGCTTTTAGCATTGGATGTCCCTGCATTCGTGCCAACACAGTAACTGAAGATAAACTAATTAATTCAATGAATAAATGTTTATATTACATAAAGTTTGGAGAGAGAGAGAGAGAGAGAGGTCAAGTGTGGTATTTTAGAACACTATGAAAAAGCTCATATCATACATTATCTCAAGGATACCTTAATGGAAAAAAACCTCATCCCGCAAAAAAAAAAACAAACTTGGCACAGGTCTGTGTTACATCACCCAGTCATTCATCACATATCGGGTCAGTACAGCACTGCCTCCGCGAAAACTAGCATTGTGTCCTTCAAGGAGATGAGGCCTTATTAACCCATTTAAAAGCGAACAACCTAGTTTTAAAATAAACAAAGATGGTTCGGTTTACTTTCAAATATTCTACCCAAAAACACTGTTTCCTTAAGTCCTTACAAACGTCTCGAATATGTTCTTATCTCCTGTGTTAACCCTGTGTTAAAGTGTTTAAAAACATATTTTGATTATTTATATAGTTTTATCTTACTTAAAAAAGGTAAATTTGGACCTTCTTTAAATATCACTTTTATTGGTCATGTATAGGAATACAGTGAGTATTAATACATTTTATATCTGTAATAAAAAAAATTTAAAAACAAAACTACCCACTAACACGTGCTTCATCTAAGATATGTGAAGCCAACCTCCGCATCTGCTGCTCATGCTGTGTCACAGGGCGGCGTAACACACTCCGAGGAAAGTGCTATCTACCCTCTTCTGCATGCATGATCTCACGATTGGCTATGCGCACGATTGGCTAATGTTGCCGTGATTCAGACTGACAGGGGAAGATATACCCAAGGCATGCTGCATTGAGACTGGCAAATAGTCGAGAGAGCAACGGATTCATTATGTAGGCATCCACTGTGTGGAACATCTTGGATAAAAGACCTTCATCAGATGTGCAAGCTGAAATTCTTCAGAAACTTTCCCACTTTCTTCAGAAGCAGTTTGCCGTCAAAGCTGATGAAGGACCTTTGTCCGAAACATTCTGTTTCTCCGGAAACTTAAATGCTCTCTTTTCTGAGAGGGTCCCTAAAGGCTGGAAACAAATCCATATTTCACAGACAATGGACAGATAATATCAGGCTAACTCACTGCCAGCACCGAGTAAACAAGGTTTACTGAAAATGATCCTCACAGGTGTCAGGCCCCATCACTATTTTGAGCTCTATGATATTTGACAGCAATTTAAAAAAAAAAAAAAAATCAAATTCTATCTGACAAATTCAGTTGCAGTAGTTTTTTTTTTTCTTTAAAAATTTAGCAACCGATGAGGAACTCACAGGTGTCAATTCACCTATGAACACTTTCTGACCAATCAGATTCAAGAATCGAATTTAACTTTAATGGTTTGCTTTTTCTCGCTGGAAACTTTTAAGCATCTCTTTCATTGTTCGGACTTTTTTCAATAATAAAACACATTTTTCAATATAATTATGCTTGACCAGCAAAAGCTGTTCAATCTGGTAAGTGTCCTGATGTAGACAGATACCCAGTCGAATTTTATTATTAAATTGGTTCCCTGTAATGACTGATATGTTTCAGGGATGTCTTAGACGGCCCCAACTCTTACACCACATCAATATCTATCATTTTAAAGAAAGCCAAAGCCGCTGTGTAATGCGGCTCGTACCATCTAATCTCATTTCTTACGTTATGAGATATTAGAAGAGGGCCAAGCGCATTGCATGGGATCCATATTACCTGATTAATTCTCCAGATCAGATTGGATTTAGCAAGGGCATTGGGTTACATTACAGTATTAAGTGACTTAATGTAGTCTGTGACCTTAATGTTATAATCAGTCAAAAAAGATCTTGAATATCTTGAAGGGGATATATGTTACACCTTAGAAAATGTTGGCTTTCGCAGAAGAATTGGGAAAAAGATATGAATAAAATATATATCGCACGTCCATCCTCATATTGACTAGGATGTAACCGGGATTAGCATGTTGCTCATTGTCACTCTTAGTGCTAATTGTCACTCTTGCCTTTAGCAGCAAGAAATAATTGAATTAAAATATACGCTCTCTCTCCTAATGATTAATTACAACCCTTATCTCATTATATCTGCTAATCTTCCAGCCCTGTGTCCCGCGTTCTCCTTTCAGTACTCCAACCCCAAGCCACATTAATAACATTGCTAACATCAGCTACTGTAAGTAGAGCTAATTCCACAAACGCATGAATGTGTTGTATTTCTAAACTGTAATAAATGTACGCTTATACTGTAGCATACATATCATCGAGCGTTTATTTGATTTCAGATCCATTTCACTTGCCGTAGCTATGTACGAAGGCTAGTTCAACTCTTCCAGTGTACACTGTCAGCCATTTTGAATTTCATACGACTTTCTCAAACATAATGATGCCATTTCTTGGAATTGGAAAGAAGGTCGGTGTCTCAGGAGAGGTGGACTGAGCGAGGAGATCTGCAGCCAGACCCTACAAGCAAAGAGTAGCTATGCAACATGAATAAGAGCAGATCGGAATTCATGTGGCTTTTTTCCTCCAACGTAAATGAATACTCACGTCACTGTTGTTTATGCGTTTAAGTTTGGTGATTTTCTTGATATCTGGTGAATCAATTCAAGCAAAGCTGGAAGGAACTTACTGAAACCAAGTAGTGTCCGAAACAACAAGAAATTTTGGGAGATATTTGGGTTTGATATTTTTTGACATTTGCTGTTATTTAACTGTCAAGACACAAGAAAATCGGAATTATATGAAGCTTGCAACGTAGCCTAAGAGACATTTTTGTATTAGACCGGCACTCAGCGTGAGCACAGCATGCCCTCAGGTGACGTGGACAAAATCGACCTCGAACAAATATACCTGTCCTTGCCTTTAATCTTTCTCCAGGAAGCCGACCCCATGTGCTCCCTCCCACAGAGCTGTGTGGCTTTAGAGCTAAAGTGTAAACAACAAGCACCTCCATCTTCACTACATCCTTTAAATGTGATCAGATCTTGAATTTAACACGCCACCATGACGAACGTTTTGGTGTATGTGAATCGAAGGGAATGTTTTCCAGTCGGTGTCCCTCAGGAGTTCATTTTAGGTCCTATCCTGTTTTTAATTTATCTCAGTGGCTCCATGAAGCATAGCCAGGGGGTCAACTGTTTTTCTTGTTGTTGTTATAATTTTGTTATAATGGTGATCACAAACCAAATATATTATTATTATTATTATTATTATTATTATTATTATTACAACACACATTTTTAGCATCCCTGTCAATGATCTGTTGCTATAACAAACCTTTCCTGACTTGCGATTTAACAATTTGGAGCATTCTCTGACAGACTGTAGCATCTCACTTGCAAGTTTATGTATTAGTTGTCAGTATACAACATGGCAGTCATACAAAAGTATAGCAATATGTTTCAATTCATCTTCATTAATCACTTCAATCCAAACCCCAATACCTCAAAACTAATGCTCTGTGGCACACACACACACACATTTGAATAACGAGCCTAATATTCGTACAGTTATGTAGATTACACCGTAATTATGTCCGTGGAATTTGTTTAGCAAAGCATCCTGAAAACCGATAAATCAGATATTTTCGAATTTCAATTTTATAATCATTTCACCGTAATGTATTGTTGTTTTGGTAAAGCCAAAAGTGAACCTCGTAAATGCCTGAGCTCTACTTTAGCTCTACTGTTAATAAGCTCTTGCTTATATATATATATATATATATATATATATATATATATATATATATATATATATATGTTTTTGTGACATATAAGCCATCCTGAGTCACTTCCTGAGCTCCCACTCTTGTCAGGATCAGAGTACCCACGCTCCCCTGCGGCGAGGCGCTGATTGCCTCTGATTGGCCGCAGTCTTCTCAGTGAGCTAAACTTCACCTCCTTGTCTCTGAGGGACCGACGGCTCTCTAGCAGGCTGGCCATCCATCAGCGATCTCAGTCTCAGAATAACTGCTGTACGGATGGATTAGTCTTAAATATTTCATCCTCTTATTACAACGGAGATCACTTTCATGGATATGCATATTAATATATTGTTGATTATTTTGCCCTCCTAATATCTTGCATTGTTTTGTTACCTGTGCTAAATTAAGGAACGTCTATGAATCTATTATTTCATTTTTTTGAGATTTTTTTTTTTTTTTTGCATTCAACTATATGTGATCCCCAGTCGTCAATGTGTTAACACCAGTTACTGAAAGTTCGTGAAACATTCGTACAATTCATGAAAGTGTTGTTACAGCGCTCTTGAATTCTTAATTCTGATTGGCCAGAAGTTGTTGAATCATTTCCTATAACAGTAGCTCTGACAATAATGTAGCTAAAAATCACATGTTTAGAGTACATTAATATGCTCGTTCTAATACGTTATCGTTTCTATAAACAATATAAAAAAAAATTCTATATCGTACGTAGCGGCGTACGCAAGGGCTTGTACCGTGGACACTGATAATAAATAGATTTTTTTTTTAAATGTGTTATTTAGCAAAGGAAAAGTAAAATCGTTTATCTTCATGAGGAGATGTTTATTCAACATTTTTATGAAGGAGTCTCGAGTGTCAGGATGGAGGGCTTTGCACTTTTCAGTTTCTTATTAACTCCAAGAGAAATAAAAAAAAGAGAGGCTGGTGAGGGAATGACGTTTTATAACTGCTGTAGTGTAAGAAAACTTGTTTGACAGATGCTCCACAATGTTAAATGTGAACTGTAAATGGATAAAAACTACAAAGTTGTTCATTCGTAAAATAAAATAATACGTAATTGTTGGATAATCGCTTTCGTACAGGAAGAATAAAACAGTCCATGGTTCATACTGTAACTCCGCACCACTGCATCAGTGATTATTTGTTATTTCTTACCTGGTGTATCCAGGCCCTTTTCCACAAACTGTCATTCACGTAATGTATACGTAAGCAAATTTTGTGCATTAGCACTCCTGAGTCACAGCAGCCTGGACATAGAAGAGGTAACCCACTGTAAGCGTGAAATAAGACAAAGCCCATGGTAAGCTTCCACTGGCATATTCACCATCAAATTAAACACATCAAAACTAGTACAGGAAACCCCCAGATGCCACGCAGTTTCAGCACAGCGCGATTAAACCTGACGATCCTGCACACGGACCTTCAGCTCCTCCGCTGTGGTCCACCCACACTCCGCTCTCCGCCTGTCTTTCTTCGTCTCTGAAGGCGTTGACATCTCTTCCTGTCTCTCTGCGCTAATGAGTTCCTGGCTAGAGGAAGAGGAGAGGAGGAGGGTGGCATCTGCCTGATATTCGATGAGCCGTTAGGTTACGATATCGCTCTTGCCAAGTCTCCCGTCATGGCTGCTGTCACTGGAGTAAACATCCACCGGTACAGCACTGTCAGGTCCACAAAAGTTACTAACACTAATGAACCAATACCGTCTATAAAACCGCAGTGCTGTTGAATTCTGCATTCTGCATTCTGATTGGACAAAAAGGTGTTGATTAATCTTCTATAACAGCAGCTCTGACAATCACAGAGTTTATATTAATGCGCTCGTTTCTATAATAACTTACACAGCAGAACTTGATTCAAAACCGTACTGGATCTGGTGAAGTTTTCTGTAAGGATTTGTTTAACATTTATGGAAGGAGTCTCCAGTGTCAGTGCTTTGTAACAGTTAGGAAGTCTCCGCCTTCCAGTTTCACTAGCGACCCAGGGGCAACAGCCCAGTCAGCGCTGTGGTTAATTAATCCTTGACTTACATCCAAATTTCCAGATGAAGGATACATACTAAAGTACTAAAGAGATCTGCCCTTGGTGGTACCTCCCCAATGACCAGGAAAGGGACAGTTACATGTTCTTTTTTCTTACTTGATATGGCTAATGCAAATGTGAAACATCTTCACCTCGCTCTCTTCTCTACAATCCATAATCTGAAGTCGTGACTTAAGTCACCCAGGCTGAAGCTCATCATTAGCTCCCTTTGAATGGGACACTTTATTTATAATTGGCTGTCAGGATATATTCAAATGCCAGCGCAGCCCCAGCCTTCCTGAGCCTCTGAAATCCTCTCCACTTCCAGAGCTGAAAGCGTTTGGTGGAACTTGACAGAAACGTTCATTAGTCCACTTGTCTGGTGGCTTAGACGGACCGACTTTAGTTCTGCATGCTTTTTTGGTGGAAATGAAGTCTTTTCATGGAGCGTTAGTCATGACGACACTGAATTTGTAATGACCACAACGCTCTTGCTAGCAACAAGTTGCTGAGAAGAGCAGCGTCTGATGAAACTGCTGAAATGGCAGTTAAATGAGCAACAGGGCTGAGCTTTTAGCACAGAAATAGCAAATGTATATATATATTTTTTAAATGTGAGTAATTAGCATCCATTCTTCTTTGCATGATCTTCAAGAAATTTTAGATGATGCAACTTCCTGTTGAAGTTCCTGTTCAGGTAGCAGGATTAAGTTTTTTCTTTCTTTTTTGTTTTGAGAATGATTAAAATACGCTAAATGTAGTTAACTATCATCCATGCTAATGACATAACGACATTAAGGACATTCTAATCATTTCTATAAAATGCTTATTTTTTTCCATTAATATTTTACTTTCAGTATATAATCTATAACAGGGTTGAACTTTCAACGTGACCTTGTCAGGCAGTACCACAGTATCACTGAAAAATAACGAAAATAGAACGAGAGACTTTTCTTCTTCCCATGATCATTAGGAAATTTCGGAAGACGCCACTTCCTGTTGTGTAGAATATTTCACACAGAGTTGAGTGATTGGCACTAAAATGGCCATTTTTTTCACCTATAATGCACGAGTTATGGAAAAAGATGTTTCAGGTAGGAGATGTTACATTGTTTGTATTTAAATTATGAAATATGAAATATGCACAGAGGTTGTTGAAGAAAAAAAATCTTACCCTTTACTAAATATACATATTTGTAAATGAAACATCAGTGCAAAACAAATGGCACCCCAGCAAGCACTCTTATTCCTATTGAAGCATTGCAAGCAATACTTTTGACAGCTATCTCATCAGATTTCCTTGCATAACCATCTAACTGACAGCTAGCAGACACACTGCTAATGATTTTTTCATCAGTTTGTCAGAGTGTTTGTACTCACAGCAGAGATACACTTATTTTAGAATCAGTTAAGGTTCGGTTCAGCAGGTTTAAAAAACAAACAAACTCAGTTTGAGCTGCAGAACATTCTCTGTGCCGTTTTTCTCATTTTTTGTCATTTTTGTCATTTTTGTCATTATCATCTGCTGCTTGATGCATGAAGAAATTCATCTCAGGTCTCATAATAGCTCATTAAAAGCAATCTTCTTCTCGCTTCTTTTTGTGCAGTCACTCTCAAGGCTAAGAGCACTCTAAAGTAATTGAAGGATTTATTGGCCATTTTCTCTTTGCGTTGCCTGCCAGCACTTCTCTACAACACAAATAAACAAAGTATGGGGTCAGAGCACGATATATTTACAATTCATGATACACAAGTTATATGTGCTTATACTGAATATTAAACTTTGACTCAATAAATGAACGCATATGTAGGTATACACAGTACAATAATATTACTTTTCTGATCAGTCACGCTTTGCATTAAAGTATGGAATACCACATCGGGGTGGTGCTGTTGTAGGAAAATAATCAACGGTATGGTGGTGTGATGAAGCGGAGTCACTGTTAGCTGATCATTCTTGTGTTTGATTCCTCTTACATTATTGCAGTTGATTAATTAAAGGGCATTGTTTACTTTTTATCCCTTTATAGATTTTCATTAATCAACACCTTCTGACCAGTCAGAATGGAGAATTCTACAGCCGTTGATGAAACAGCAATGTGTGAACACATCGCATCACATCACATCACATCGCATTACATCGCATCGCATCGCATCACATCACATCACATCACATCACTGCACATCGCTGTGCTTTCAGGACTGGAAAAAAAATGATTGGAAAATAGAGATGCTGAAAAGAAACGTGAGAAAATCTGTCTGCAGATTATTTAAAATATTTATCTGTTTGTAAGAAACATGTATATTGTGTCAGTCCAATGATATCTAGTTCAGCTCCCCCGAGTAATGGAAATGTAGTTGCTGATTGTGCTTTGAGGACATCAACAAAGCCGATGATGAAAGGATGTGAAATGAAGCCGGAGTCTAAATTCCCCAAATGGTCCCCGGTGCACTTTCAAAGCATCTGGCTGACGCCTGCATTGACTTAGTGATATCGGCTGTATGTTTAATACCAAAGTGTGTGTGTGTGTGTGTGTGTGTGTGTGTTCGCTTATAGCTGTAGCTCCAGTCATAGATAAACGTGCTGTGCCTTAGGTCTTACCAAAGAGTCATCTATATTAGTACATAGAGGGATGGGCTTAGTGTATGGAAATTGGGGCAAGTCACAGCGTGCTGGTTTGTGCCGTCGGTTCCAGTCTGACCCACTTTCATCCCTTCAGTCCAGCCAAGCTCGATCACCCAGAAACAGCGAGGCGACGCTGATCTCCATCTGACGCTCGCTCTCTCGGCTGTAGCCGGGATTTCCACTGGGATTTGAGATGAGATGACCCTGGACATCCTCGTGAAAATCTTGCAATTTAAAATAGTAGACCAGAGCGCAGGCAACACCATTTTGAGTGGTTATAGTATATAGTTTATCTGTTTATAGTATATAGTTTATAGTATATAGTATATCTGTTTATAGTATATAGTTTATAGTTTCATCATAAACTGAGAGATTTTTCATTACAGACGCACTCTGAGAAACATGCGTAATTCCTAAAGTTGTGTCAGTATTGAAGTGAGGAAAGTTACAGGTATTCAGAGTCGGGTTACGCACCTGCTCAAGTCCATTTTCTGTGCTGTCTGTTCAGGTTATGCGAGTCATTTGCGTGTACTTCATACCTCAGAGATTGACAGATTTTTCTTAAGTAGAAATATTTGAGATGGGATTTTTCAAAAACACACACACACACACAAATCAGGGATAGAAAATGCGGACTGAACAAGACTGAATATAGTGTGGGTTTTTGTTGTTGTTATTGTTGTTGCCAGATGTAACATTACGTAACATAAAATCAAGAGACTGAAACGTAAAAAAGGCTAATACAATGATATCTGAAACAATGAGATGATGGCAAATATTGAAAAAATTGAGTATATTGCCAGTTTGTTGCTACATGAATAGTTTTAGCTGTAAAGATCATATTAATCACTGCAAATTTCGTTTATAACTGAGCAAAATGGCTTCCACTCTGCAGCTTATAAACTAGCACTTGATCCAGCACATCCTATTACTTTGCATTTTATTTGTTCATATGGTATCCACATAGTTACTTGATTGCTACCAAATTGAGGTTATGAAATCTTAAAGTGTGCACTATTTCATCATGCTTTTAATTTGCTATGCAAATAATGCTGATGTTTTTTTTTATTATTATTCCCTGCACTTTCCTGTAAAGAAAACATACAAAGAGTTTGAAGGATAAGCTGACCAAGCTCATGTGCTAAGCCTATGGCTCACTCAAAGTGTTGTTCATAACTTTCTTCTTTTTCCTGAAGTTAATAAGACCAAGAAAACTCTCTCAAAGCTTGTCATGTTACTGAGAAACCGCTGATCAAGCAGAATCGAGAAGATAACCTGCATTAACTAATCATGTAGCTAGCATGAGATCTGTTTTTAATGAGGAACGCGCAGATTACTGCGATTACATGTTTTATACACAGGCTCGAAATTTTTCCACTTTAATCACTTCAGTGACAACATGCAGGAAAACCACAGTGCAGTGTTGTTAACGTACAAGGCTGCGTTTTTGTTTTTCTTTTTTACGATAATGTATACTGTTTGATATCCAATAAATATGACAGAGTCACTTAATTCTCCAGCCTCATTAAGGAGATTAAGGGCTAGATTTAGCTTTGCAGGGTGAGAGAGCTTTGGTTACTAGGCTGTATGCTAGCGTCGTCGCTAATGAGCTGCTCCAAGGCATCCTCCCATCGCACAATCACACGAGATTAGCAGAGACGTCTGCGTGCTCTTATAGCTTCAAGTAGGCAGGCACAAAACGTACTAATTAGTTTTCCTGCCCTCTATTTTTACATGGAGGCTTCCTTTCTTTTTTTCTGTGCGCCGAAATATTGTTCAAATCCTTCTTATCTTTTCATAGCATAAACTTTTCCAATTATATCTTAAACAGTTAGCATTACAGGACCTTGTGTTAAAAAGTCCACATCACTGACCCCATTTTATTCTTGCTTTCAAATCTCTTTTTGTAAAAAAACAAAAGAACTAATTTTTAAAATTGCGCATACGACATCCCGTCTTAGCATGGACGCAAGAATAAGAAGGTATTTTTGTAAATCCTGTTCCATTTATGAACAGCCATTTTGTAAACCTTTTCATCATAAACTGTTATAGAAAATGGCTGACTGGGATAAAATTGAGCGAAATGTGTTCTTGATGAAACACTGAATGTAAAGACTGATTTTCAGAGGTGTATTTGTGATAAAATGAAAAATAACCCTGTAATATTCCAGTCATCCACAGATGGCAGACAGATGGCCGAGCAAGCCGGAGACGAGGCCTGAAGTCACCGCATGGTTCACTCCCAGTTCTCACCTTTTTAGCCCACACATTTCACACAATTCCACGTCCTAGTCATTGACGCTGATCTGTCAGGGTGAGGAAAGAAAACATGTGGAAAAGCGGTTTAATGAGGCGATGTTAATATGAATTATGACTTTTATAATTCGAAATCAGAATCGCATGTAAATGAGACTCCGCCTCTGCTTTGGGCAAACTCCGCCCCCATGTTGGAATTGTCTATGAAGTGGAACGATATGAAATATTTTGCTGGTCCTTCTGACAGAACTGGTGTAACTCAGCCAGGTTTGTGGGCCTCCTTGCTCAGACACACTTTTTCAGTTCAGTTCACAAACGTTCTGTGGGATTCAGGTCAGAGCTTTGTGATGGGCACTCCAATTCTTTCACTTTGTTGTTGTTAAGCTGTTTTGTTACAGCTTTGGAAGTTTACTTAGGATCATTGTCCTGCTTCAAGGCCCAGTTGCGAGCAAGCTTTAACTTTATGGCTGATGTATTGAGGTTTTGCTTCAGTATTTCTAGACATTCCTCCTTCCTCATGACGCCATCTATGACCAGTCCCTTTTCCAGCAAAACACCCCTGCAGGCATGATGCTGCCACCCCCATGCTTCACAGTTGGGATGGTGTTCTTCAGATTAAAAGCCTCACACATTTTCCTCCATACATAGCACTGATCATTATGGCCAAACAGTTCAATTTTTTGCTTCATCTAGCCAGAGAACACTCCTCCAAAAGCCTGGTGATCACCTGCAAACTTAAGTCTGGCTTTTTTTTCCCGGTCTTGAAGTAGTGGCTTTTTCTTTATGCGATAACCTTTCAGGCCACAGCGATGTAGGACTCTCTTAATAGCAGATGCACATACTTTGGTACCTGATGCCTCCAGCTCCTTCAGCAGTTCCTTTGTTTTAGTCTTTCCTGATGCAGTGTCTGTGTGGTCCCTAGATGTTTATATTTGCATACAGTTGTTTGTACAGATGCTCATGGTACCTTCAGTTGTTTGGAAATTGGTCTTAAGGAGGAACTGGACTTGTGGAGGTCAACATTTTTTTTTCTGAGGTCTTAGCTGAGTTGCTTGGATTTTCCCATGATATCAAGGGCAGAAAAGCAGTGGTTTTAAATACAGCCACATGTGCGCACCCATTTAACTCTTAATTATGACAATTGGCCAATCAGAAGTTTATAAAAGTCATTACATTAATTTCTGGAATCTTCCAGACTGTTTAAAGAGAGACTGTCAACTTGATGTATGTAAACTTTTGACCCTCTGCAAATCTTATATAATGAAGTAAAGCTGAAATAACTACATCTCTAATCGATTGTTTTTACTTTCTGAACAAAGTAGAGGCCCTAACTAACCCTAAAAAGAATGCAGTCCTCCTTCCTGATGACTTTCCCATGGTTTAAACCTGTTACAGTGCTCTGACACTGGAGACTCCTTCCATAAATGTTAAATAAACATTTCCTCACAGAAAACTTTGCCCTATCAATGTTTTTGTTTGATAAAAATAACAACACTTTTTAAATCTGTTTATCATTTGTCTTAGATCATGTGGAGCATCCACCACACTTATACGAAAACGAGATCATGTGACGATCAGGGGGTGTATGACAAGATGACAAGATCTTCATTTTCCCATTGGTGCTGGGGATGTTATATGAAATCAGAGAGAAAGGATGCAAGATGTTATTTCAAGCGGATGGGACGTGATGGGACATGTCATGCAAAATGTAAACGCTCCACCGACTGCATGCTTCCAGACTTCCACACTTGAGTTTCCATCAAGGACACACAGCTTTATTCTGTGGCACTCATCACTTTAGTGAAGGCTTCATACTGGCATAGTGCTGTCATGTTGATTCCCCTCTCTCCATCTCTCTCTCTCTCTCTCTCTCTCTCCATCTCTCTCTCTCTCTTCAACCTTTCTAGGTCACAGGAAGCCCTTAAAGCAGTTTTATCTTAAGCCTCTTATCCTAAACTCCCCCCCCCCCAACACACACACACACACACACACACACACACCACTGTGATCAAGAGAGATATAGAGAGAGACTTTATAAACTTCCAGAAAGGTCCATCTGTCTGAGTCAGAGATAACAGTGGTCATGCCACTCCCTGCTGAGGGTGAGGATCTCTCCTCCTACACACACCCACACACCCACCCACACACACACACACACACACACACACCATAAGGGTGTTGTGTATTGGTGACAAAGCCTGTTTAGTCACCTACATGTAGCAAATCAAGTAACACACACATTCTTCTTCTTCTTCTTCTTCTTCTTATTTCCTTGTTACTCTTATACCACAGCACTGTTGAATTCTTAATTCTGATTGGTTGATTTGTTTTTTAAGTAACCCCACCCCACCCCCCTATTAAAATTCAATTGCTTTGTCCTCTGGGTGTACAAACTTTTGCAAGATAAGCCTACATTTTGGGTCCCGGGAATTTTCAGCTTTTAAATCATTCATAAGTGAGGCAAAAAGGTTTTTCGCTTAAACGGAAAAGATCATGGTCAACCGTGTTATTTATCCAAAATGAATGACGAGTCATTTTGGTACAAGGTTGTGGAAAGAATCTCGCAGGCATCGCAAGCTTGTTTTGTTTTAAATATTATTTATTTTTGGTGAATGCCATTTATATGAGAAAGGTGCACTGAAGTCTGATTCAGACATGATGAACTAGCTGTAGTGGTAAATCTGTTAGCTTAGCTCCGGTACATTTCCTCAGAGACCCAGGCTCCCTGCTGCTCCAATGTTCACTATGAGAGAAGCCATGTTTGCGATCATTGGCTTCATCTCAACTCCTAAAGAGCACTCGCCAAGTACTACAGTGTTGTGGGCCGCTGTGTGGTGCTCCACTGATCCTCCACTGATCCTCTGCCCGTAATGTTGATCAGAAAGCAGGAAGTTAGGGAGCCTGGTGTTTTCGTTGGTGTGATACAGTGCTCCTCGTGCAGAACTGGGATGACTCCATTGATCCTGTCACGCTGATAAAGAGGCCTGGAGCTTGCTGAGCCTGAGTCAGCACGTCGATGCGCTTCATCTGGAAGCTCCCCCGCGGACCCTCGCTCCACTCTGCTAATAACGATAGAGAAAAAAAACACCAGTCGGCTCATAAAGGCAGGAAACAGAGCTTTGGGAAATGGGCATGTTGTTGTTTTAAACATTGCAGGTTGCAGCAGAGTTGAGAGAATGTTGTTTTGTGTGTATGCTAGCGTGTTGCTGCTTGTATAATAAAGCCATGCACCAAACCAACTACAACAAGAAGAAAAAGGAACAAGATAAACTCAAGGAAAAGGAGAAGTGAGACAAGGGATAATTGAGAAAAAGATTTAAAAAATGAAAAAGATGTAAAAAAAAAAATAAGAGAAGAAAGAAAGAAAGATTGATTGCAACACGTTGCTGTTTTAGCTCTTTAAATAAGTAACCTTGTTTAGTGCACAAGTGCACATTTAACATATTTAATTTAAAAAAAAGAAAGAAAAGAAAACAGCAGTGGTTTAAGAGTTCTTCCATTTAAACAATATTTAGTACCTTGTGACTTTGTGCTCAAACTGCGTCCTTGTTCAAGGGTACTAGTCAGTGGGAACACCAAAAATGGCAACCCCTGCACTTGGGGAAATGGACTGACCCAGAAAACCAGGCTTTTAAAAATGGATGAGCAAAAATGGTACAACTTTGTTCAAAACCAGAATATATGCCCATGAGTTTGTAGACTCAACACCAAACACTGGCCAAGTCCACATTGGGGAAATGTTTATATAGTTTTTACTGAGAAATCTGAGGATTTTGATCTATGTATTTATGGAAGAAGTCTTGCTGTGGTATAAGATGAACAAAACGCTTCAGGACATGTTGTTATAGAAAAATCAACTTCAGCGTGACTCAGCTTCGCATTGGGTCGCATCAGACCTCCACATCCTTGATTATTTTCCTATATTACTTATGACATACCACCCCAGCACCACCCTGAACCGGGTGCTTGTGCCGAGAACAACTCAGATGATAAACGAGTACAAAATAATTATAAAAGCCACATACCAGACTGGTGTTTCCTCACCCCTCAGAAAGCTTCCCCGACAGTGAAGAATGTCTTCTCAAACATGGGAAATGTGGACCCTGCTGATGAATGGCCTTGGATAGTGGTTCAGGTTTGGACTTCATCTAGACTCAGCAGATCTCGCTGAAGTTGGAGATTAACTTAGTTGGCTTGTTGCCCTTTGGATGTCTGTAAGCTTTGGGTTGTTTCTCAATATTTTTCTCTTAAGGTCTTGCTTTTTGCCAACAGCCTTTGTACCTCAGTATGACGTGTAGTCACAGTGGCTTGCAAATGTGTCAGGCATCTCTCATCTTTGCTGCTGTCTCCTTGACAACTTTCAGCCCTCCTCTTGGTGCTAAGAGGTGACTGTAGAGGTCACTGTCATTTCCAACTCATCTTTTACAGTGAGCTTGCAGCTTCAAATTTTTCATGGATATCACCCTAGATTTGATAGTCCATCAAAAACATTTTGGGGTTCCCTAGTGGCACAGTGGAAAAGGGCTCGCCCAACTGCTACAAGATCACGATTTACAATCCCGGCAATGCTTATGTGGCTTTGGGTCCAACTGAGCTCAATGGCTCATACTCTCTGGATGGTACGGATAGCCATCCAATCTTCCCATCAGTCACAACAAAAGTAGCTCATGTATATGGAACAGGGCATCTAGCTTCCCATCTGAATGAAATTACAGGAGTTAAATAAGATGCAGATGGCTGTGCGCTCTAGAAAGAAACCTTGTGTTAGCCTTAGGCCTCAGTACTTGGTAGAAAACTTGCTAGATTTGAGAACAAATGTTCAAATTGGAAGAAAGTTTGTTAAAAATTAAGTAAGATTATGATATCAAGTCAAAGAAAGTGGCAGGCCCACAGCTTCAAGACAAGTCTCTGTGTTGAGGAACTGGTAAAGCAATAATCCCTGTCTTCAGGCATGAGGAAGACATTGCCTTTTCATTTCAAGCAGAATTTCAAGGGGTACACGGGCAAAACTACTACTTTCAAACAATTAAGAGTAGAAGCCATGTATCTTCCACCCAACACACCTTGGTAAGTGAAAGACAGTCTACAATGATGATGTACTCACCAATTACCTGAACCGACCAGGAAATCAGACTGGGTGGACTGTGTCCGGGCCACACTAGATGATATTCTGGCCAGTTCTGAGTCTGATTCACCCCTAACACCAACCCCAAAAGGTGTCCAGCTTTTGGGCTGGTCTTAAACTATTATCTTTGCAGGGGGGGTGTAAAATGCAATCTTGACCCATCCAAACTATCCCTACAGTTCCTCTCTGATTGAAAATCATAGACAATTTTTACGACTCACCATCCTCTAATGTGGAGGAAGGAGGCACAGACTGTCTGTCAAAGCTCGATCTTGACATCTGGTTGTGTCTGATGTCTGGTTGTAGCTTGTGATTATATTGGTCCTTACAGCAGCATGGATGGAGGGTTGTCAAGGCCAAGAACAACGTGATACATTGAACTATAATCAGAGCACCAACTAGACTTGAAGACTCTCCTGTGGGAGGATAGCTGGTGGGCCCTGTCTCACCAGTAATTACAAGTTTTGCATGTTTCTCTGGGAGTAATGAGAGCACAGCTGTTCTTCCGCTTAGCTGAGTTGGTTTCCTGAAAATTTTCCCTCCATTTAACCTTTGTGCCTGTGGCCATCTGACAGAATAAAGCTGACCCACACATTTGTGTGTAAAGATTGCTCATACGAGACCTCAGCCGATAGCAGACATGGAGCAGCTGCTGATGTTATCGCACTGTCAGTTTGGTCCCAATCTTTATTTTTACTCTGATTGTAACGAAAGAGGACCGCAAAGTTGCAACTAAAAAGGTTTTCCAGGAAAGTCTGAAAGGAATATTTTCACCATGTTGTCCTCTCTTACTCTTACTTTCCTTGCTGAGTAACAGTAAGGAAAACAAACTGCCATAACGTTTGCCAGAAATCATAAACATGTTGGTCCTGGAAGTCCAAGCTGACTATGGTAAGAATTTTCCTAGTATAATTAACCACATTTCTATAGCCGGAGAATTTAACTTAAGAGATTTGTTTTGCCAAATAAGCCTTAACTGAACTATTTTAATGAAATAATTGCCTTGACTTGAACCTTTAAGACTCAGTGGTTCACTTGGTCACATGTGTTGATGCCATCATGTACTGAAAGTTTGAATCACCAGTGGTTTATGCAATAAAAAAAAAGAAAAATTTGTATGTCTTATTTACAATTTTTATAATAATGAACAATACTGGTCATAAGAAGGCAGTGCATAACAGAAATCTAAGTTAGTATGAGGTATCACTTAGAACAGAAATGTGTGTGTTTGTGGCCGGGGTCAACATTATGGCCAAAGGGAATGCTAGTCTCAGGCACTTTTCTGGCCACAAGCTTCAGGATCTTGGTTACAATCTGACTGGTTCACTGAATTTCTTAATTTCCAGCATGGAAACAACCATTTGATTCAGTTTTAAACTTAACCCTATGTTTTAAACTTAACCCTATGTTCACACTAGCAAGTGACAAGTTGCTCATGTTGCTTGTAGTCCTGCACTTAGTTCCAGTAAGAAACTGCAGTAGCCAAAGTGTAAATGCTTACAAAGCTAACTAGTTAAACATAAATCACTGTAAAATTGTTAGTTGATGTTACGTGCTAGGGTTTGTACTAGCTTCACTGGCAGAGTAGCAAAGCTAACTGTACAACAAACTCTGCTATGTCCTTCCGAGCTTTATTTTTTTCTTCATTCACATTTAATGAGAGGTCATATATGATAAGATGAAACACCAATCACTCGGATTTGTCACTTTGTGCATTTTCAATGTTGCGATGTCATTTCTTCTCTTGCCGCTGAGATTGTAGCTCCATGTCGCTCCTGGACATTGAGAAAATGAATGAAATCGCCTGTCTGCTGCTAATGTGGACATTGGGTAAGGCTTTCAATTTATCATGCAGCCACAATTTAAATAATTCAAGACATTTTATTATGGAAAGTGCTAGAATCTCTCTTAACCCTTGAGTATTTTAATGCAACTCATGTTTGCGCCTGACATGCACATATCGTTCTTTAAAAAAAGTAGCTAAACATTGTATCATATTTCAGATCGTTTTTACAACGTCATTATCTACACCGGTGTATCATGACTCGGTCATATTTTTATTCTGGAGCACAGTCTGCCCACTCCTTCCTGGAATCTAAGACACCTTTAGCCTAAATAAGCCTGGGGTAAACTGATAGGTCTGGCTAAAAGCATCAGAACCCACAAACAGGCTCGGAAAGCACTTCTCAATTCAGAATGCTTAAACCGCAAATGAAAGCTAATAGTGCTGAGTGTTGCAAATTGCACCACTAACCGGTGTTGTTTTAAACTCCAAACTTTAATCTGAGAAGTAATAATGTCATTAAATAGTTAAAAATAGAAGGTAGTGCATTCTGATCAAAGATTGCATCAAGAAATTTCAGGTCCTGCCTAGTCACTATTTAAAAAAAAATAATTTTTTTTACTTCAGTAACACTACACTGCTTTCACGCTTCTGCGTCACCGTGGAGAGAAGTGGACTATATTTAGACGACTCGGCTCAATTTGTTTAGCCTCACATCATGCTGAACTTCACCACCACAGAGCTCTTCGCCTCACTTCAGGTACACGGATTAATATCAACAATCTCACCGTCAACACACTGCTGAAATAACATTTTCATTTCTATCCATTAACCAGGTTGGTTTCATATATTTACCTTTCAATCACGACATGCAGTGAATGTATAACCAAGTTGACTGAAGGGGAATCGAGTGAGGGCTTTGATTCATACAGTCGATCTTTTGATTCCTTCTCCACCTTTTTCTCAGCCGAAGGATGTGTGTGTTGGCTGTACTCCAGCGGAAAGGAAATCTATACTCAGCGCATACACACAGACACACACACAGTCATGTGTTTCTGTAGTTGTGGGGACCAGAGTTTTTCCTGCAATGACTCTAAAATTTGATTTTATTTTAGAAAATGTGTAAGGAATAAAACACCTAGGGCGAGCTGTTATAGGCAAATAATCAGTGACCAGGTGGTGTGATCTGGCTTGATGCAACGTTGATTATTTTCCTATAACTGCACATCCCGAATTGTTTGATTCCTTTTGAACCACAGCAATTTGCAATGACTATAAATACATCGTTAATTTATTAAAGAATGGCACTTCTAATAATTTCCTCACCTTTCCTCACTTTTTTCCCTTCTCTTTAAGTTAACAAGAAGAGAAAGAAAAAAAAAAAAAAAAAAAAAAAAAGCATGCAGCTTGTCGTGTTGCCAAGAAGCCGCAAAGCATAAAACTGTCGTAGTGCGTCGTGAAGACTTTCATGTGGTGGAAAACCTACTGATTGTTACAGGATGCTGAAACTTGGAGACTCCTTTCACAAATACATTAAATGAACATCTAGTTCATTTAGTTAGCGAGTTAGTTAGCTGCAGTTATAGACACCATCTGGCCAATCGGGATGGAGATGTGAAAGAAGCACAGATGCAGGAACTGTACAGATTTACTTTAATATACTTTAATGTTGTTACTGAGTTGTAAAGACTGAAGGCACAGTAAGACCACATTTACTGAGTAGCCTTGAAGGACACAGAGGAAATGACTGAAAAGAGGCGACAGAGAGAAATGACCTAGGAACAGAAAAATCTAAACACATCGACACACACACACACCTAATTGGTAGTTATGAATCAAATATTCGAACAAAAAGAAATGACAACAGCACACCACATTGAAAAGGTTCTGAATCGACGATCGGACATGTAGTGCAATTCACCTCAGTAAACGCAGCGCTCGTTTTGTAGTGCAATGTTACTTGACATTATACAGCGTTTCCCAGTTGGCTCCATACATAAGGGAAATTAACACAAAATGTCTTCCAACATTTTTCATATTAAGATTATATCATATTCGAGATCCCCAGATGTAAGCCCAACTTGATTTTTTACCTGTAATGGCAATGTGGATGTTATAGTGGATGTTCTGTATATAAAGTTAAATTTTTGCTAAAAAGTGTTAATTTCCCCTGTGTATGGAAACCTTTCGGGACACGCTGTATAACGGTACAGGCCATGTGTAAAAATCAGAACTGCGTTGGTCTGGGTGAGTGCATGGTTACCACTTGGAAAAGAAGTCTGTGCTTCCTTTCTTGACCCAAAAATTAATTATTATAATTAAAAAAAAAAAAAATTCTTTGGTATCTTCATTTTGCATACATTGCAAATATTTCCTAACAGAGGGTCCTATGAGATCCACATTGCTTTTTAACAAAACGTTATTTCTCCTCATTTTGAAAAAAGATATTTTTGATATTTTATTTTTAGCTAGCATAGCTTATAGCACTTACTAAGCCAAACAAATGCTATATTGTAAAACCTTGAATTCTGCAGTTGAATTTCTTGGTGTTGGTAAACGGTGCTAATCACATTCAGATGATTTCCAAATACTCCCTGGTTCTAATCATTTAAACATTATTCCCAAGGTCATTTTCAAAGCAGCAACAAATGATGGGCCTATACATCTCAGATATACGGCCAATATGAACAAAACCCTCAAACATTAAATATGATCACAAATATTGTATTAATTGTAATTTTCCACATACATGGAATTATCGAATTCAACGTATGGCTGTGATTAGCGTCCCAGTTGTGTCATTCCGCAGAACTCATAGGGCCCTGATAATGAGTATAATGAGTCCTAATGAGGATGGGTAAAATTTCAACCATTAAAAAAAAAAAAAAAAAAAAAGTGTAACATTTTCTCCCCGGCATGAAACAACAAGACATCTCATGATAACAAACACTAAAAGCCAAATGA
Organism: Pangasius krempfi; assembly: GCA_037576825.1. Taxonomy (NCBI): domain Eukaryota; kingdom Metazoa; phylum Chordata; class Actinopteri; order Siluriformes; family Pangasiidae; genus Pangasius; species Pangasius krempfi. Next base: position 24,650,426 of record CM074977.1, read on the forward strand.
GGCTCTGTCTCGCGGTCCTGGGCCGCTGTTTAGGGGTCGTTCCTCTGCATGAGCCTCAATAAATTAAACATAAACCTCATTAGAAGATTGTGATCAGAGGCCAGACGGAGCAAGTGGGCCTCGCACACTCCCATTACCGCTAACAAGGCTCCTGTATTAGCATCAGCGCAACATCACACACACACACACACACACACACACACACACACACACACACACACACACACACACACACCATTTCTGCAGATCTTCACCCAGTGCTCTCAGCCAGGCCCGTGTGCAAAACTCCTTTAATGAGCATCTGTCAAAGCTACGACATTCAGCAGGCAGCAACTCCAAAAAAAAAAAAAAAAAAAAAAGAAAGAAAGAAAACTTAAAATAATGAAACATCTCGGAGCACTGCTGCTTTACTTCAACGAGGCTGAGTTTGTATCCGTGGTGTCCTGGGGCAGAGAAAGTCCGCCTCCCGCCGTGTACTACCTCTTTGTGCTAGCTTGCTCCGTTAGCTGTGTGAGGTACTCGCGCAGTTCCTTGGCTGCCTGGAAGCGGCCGAAGTGCTTCTGAGGCCTGGCGCACTCGTCCAGCAAGGCTGCAAGATGGCCGCCTCGGGCCACATCAGGGGGCGGGTCGTGGAGGAGGCCGCCGGTGGTTCCGCGCCACGTGGCGAAGCGTGACAGCAGGTTCTGGCAGATGGCGTAGTAGTTGTGGTCGACGGTGACGCGTGAGCACAGGATGTCCTTGGAGAACGACAGGCAGGCTTCTTTGTCGCATTCTTCGTCGCGGCTCTCGTACCACACGTCGTAGTTCTCCGGCTTGTCTAGAAAGAGCGAGAAAGGTAGATGATGGTAAAATAAAAATAATAGCTATTGGTATGGTGTTAAGACACGTTTTTGGGGGAAAAAAAACATTATAAAACAAACAAAATGATATAAAATGATACAAACAAACAGACATCAGCGACTCCAGTCTGCTTCTGTAGTTATTTCCGTTTGTTACGCACCCAAAATATGTTGGTTTAATTCCTCAAAACAGAAACAAATACGTCATTTAACCCCCTTTAACACAATAAGCAGATGAAATGGTTCCAACTGCAACACTTAGATTATTTGCTTAGGCAGTAATAGGCAGTACACCCATCTTTACCCACCCAGAGTAAAATCTGCCCACAGATAAAGCCCATTTTCTTCAATCTGAACACCACAGAAGGCGAAAGACAAGTTCTTCAGGTAGCAATTTATTTCGCTTTGTATCTGGTTCATGGAAGCGAATAATCTGGTGAAGTCACATTTCTTTGAAGTGTAAGCCAATCGAAAACAAGATTTTAAAGGCGCACGAAACAACCTGCTGTTGCAAAACCCTCTGGCCCTGATGACGTCTTGACTGAGAGGAAATTGTGTAAATATTTGTAATTAATAAACGTTTTTTTTCAACACTTAGCATATCACTAGACTTTAGTAGAAGGGGATGGAAGCGACAGGTGATGATGATGATGGAGTGATGATGATAATTCATAATCAGTGATATATTCTTCAGACGGAGAGGCGCTGAGAGCAGAAGATCCACTTTCCTGGTCATCTGACACAACTCGATCGCATGCCAATAACTAATTACAGAGAATGAAGTCACCATCGCCCTCCAGGGAGCCAATTATCAGCTGAACCAGCCAGTCCAATGCCAAGCGCGCGCACACACACACACACACACACACACACGCACACACACACGCACACACACACGGTTCTGCTCCACAGCGCTGTGTATTTGAACGCACTCGAGCAGGAGAACATGTCCTACCCTCTCAGGACAAAGTGTGTAGCGGCTGAAGGTCGAGTGGAACTGCAGCTCTGAAATGTTGTTAACACAGTGCCGGAAAGATCACAGCTAAAAGAAATCACACTACAGGGACGTGTGTGTGTGTGTGTGTGTGTGTGTGTGTGTCCTTGAGTCTTGAACTGGAAATTAAACTCCAAGCTTCACTCACACACACACAGGAAACGCTTCAAAGAAATAATCAGAAATAGATCGAGGCCTCATTAACCCACTTGACTGTGACTTCAGAGGGTTAATGACAATTATCGCACCAAGAACACGGCGCATTCTCTCTTTTTATTTCTCCTCATGTGGAAACTAATAAGTACTTAAGTAAATATGTAATTAATTAAGTAATTAACTAAGTTTACCAAATAAGTAAATAAGTAATTAACTGAGTAACTAAGTAATAAAGTGAATAAGTATCTAATGAATTAAAGTACGTAATTAACTAAGTTAACCAAGTATATAAGTAATTATGTAATTACATATCTAATGAATTCATTATCTAAGTAATTACATAAATAAGTAACCAAGTTAACCAGTAAGTTAACCAAGTACGTAACTTAAGATGCAAGTGTGTAACTATCTAAGTGAGTAACGAAGGTTCTAAGAAAGTACGTTAGCTATGTAAGCAAAGTAAGTAAGTAACTAAGTTAACCTAGTTCACTAGTAACTTAGTATGTAAGTAGCTACGTAATTATGTCATTCTGTAAGTAATTTACATTACTAAGTAAATAAGTATGTAACTCAGGATGCAAGTAAGTATCTAAGTAATTAAATAAGTATCGAAGAAATTAAGTAATAGAGTGACTAAATAAGTAACTGAGTAATTAACTATCTAATTATGTATCTGAATAATTAAGTAAGAAAGTAAATAAGTCTCTAATGGATTAAGTAAGTAATTAACTAAATAAATAAACCAAATAAGTAAGTAAGTAACTAACTAAAGATAACCTAGGTAAGTAAGTAATTTAGTATGTAAGTAACTAAGTTAACCAAGTAAAGAAGTATCTAAGTAATTTACTAAGTAACTATGTTAACAACGTAAGTATGTATCTAATTAATTAAGAAAGTGTCTAAGTAAATAAGTAATTAATTACTTCACATAGGATGTGCATAAGTAAGTATAAGTAAGTATGCATTTAATTCCTTATGTACATACCCAAGTTAGTAAGTAACTTAACTAAGGTTACTACATAACTTAGTAAGTAAGTACATAAGGAAATACGTAAGTAAGTACATAAGGAAATACGCAAGTAAGTAAGTAAGTAAGTACATAAGGAAATACGCAAGTAAGTAAGTAAGTAAGTACATAAGGAAACACTTAAGTAAGTAAGTAAGTAAGTACATAAGGAAATACGTAAGTAAGTAAGTAAGTACATAAGGAAATACTTAAGTAAGTAAGTAAG
>CM074977.1:24653746-24665542 GCA_037576825.1 Pangasius krempfi
GTAAGTAAGTAAGTACATAAGGAAATACGTAAGTAAGTAAGTAAGTACATAAGGAAATACTTAAGTAAGTAAGTAAGTACATAAGGAAATACTTAAGTAAGTAAGTAAGTACATAAGGAAATACGTAAGTAAGTAAGTAAGTACATAAGGAAATACGTAAGTAAGTAAGTACATAAGGAAATACGTAAGTAAGTAAGTAAGTACATAAGGAAATACTTAAGTAAGTAAGTAAGTAAGTAAGTACATAAGGAAATACTTAAGTAAGTAAGTAAGTAAGTACATAAGGAAATACTTAAGTAAGTAAGTAAGTAAGTACATAAGGAAATACGTAAGTAAGTAAGTAAGTACATAAGGAAATACGTAAGTAAGTAAGTACATAAGGAAATACGTAAGTAAGTAAGTAAGTACATAAGGAAATACTTAAGTAAGTAAGTAAGTAAGTAAGTACATAAGGAAATACTTAAGTAAGTAAGTAAGTAAGTACATAAGGAAATACTTAAGTAAGTAAGTAAGTAAGTACATAAGGAAATACGTAAGTAAGTAAGTAAGTAAGTAAGTAAAAAAATAGAGTAATAGAAAAAAAACCCTGCTGGTGTGAAGGTTTTTCACAAAGTCTTTGATTTGTTCTCTGAATATCATAAAATTTAAGCTTTAAGAATTGAAGTTAGAGATTCTTGCACAGCTACCCTGCTGAATTACATAAGTTAATTAATTATTCACTGTAACTGCACCAGCGTCTCATCATTATGTTACTTAATTATAAAAAATAATCGTTCGTGGTAGTCCTCAGTGTGTCAGAGTTTATGTAACGTCTTCATTTTTTTAAAATGCTCTTTTTCACTTACAGTTATAACTGTCATATCTGGCATCTGTAAATGAAGTGTTATTAGATCTTATAAGTGTGACACCAGAGTCAATTACACAGTTAATGACTGATTTTTAATAGCTACTGATTGTGTGACAATTAATCATCACGCAAAGTTTCAGTGTTGTGACAGGCCTACTCATAAACCAGGATAAAAAAGGGGAATTATCGTTATATGAAAATGTAATATTGGCTCCATGCGCGCACTCTCTCTCTCTCTCCCTCTCTCACACACACACACACACACGCACACACACACACGCACATAAAGAGCGAGTCCATCTGGCAGCGTAGTAGGTGTTCTCGGAGCAGCACGCTGCCTCGTTCCGCTACACACGGCCGTGTGCCAAATCACCAGCGTCCTCCTCCTCCAGCAGCAGCAGCAGCAGCAGCTCGGGGCTCTGAGCTCAGCACTAAACACACGACTCTTATTTAAACTGCCGCTTCGTCAGTTACTACATCACTAAATCTAACACACCCACGTCTCGGCGTGTGGAGGGGGAGCTGCGCGCCGTGGCGAGACGGCTGAGGTCCGACGTTAGCGAGTAAATGTGGGAGCTTCTGTTGTTCATCGTTTATCATTTACCCCACAAAACTAGCATTAACACGTTCGGCAAAGGTGCATGTAACATATACTCTTAGACAACACAGTGAAAACAACATGAATTAAACCCAGATGGTCATCAGAATGCAATTAGATAATCATCTCTATATTTGGATAGTGATAGCCTTTTATACTGATTTATGATTATACTGATTTAGACTGACATTCATTTTCAGTATTTAATATCTTTCTTGGAAATTATTCGGTTGTGAAAATGTAAAGGGACTGAGTACATTACTAAGTAATTAAGCAACTACGCAAGTAACTAAGCAACAAAGTGTCTAAGTAATTAAGTTACTAAGTAAGCAAGTAATTAAGTAACCAATTAATTACCTAAATAACTATGTATCTAAGTAATTAAGTAAATAAGTAACTAAGCAACAAAGTATCTATGTAATTAAGTAACTAAGTAAGCAAGTAATGAAGTATCTAAGTAATTAAGTAACTAATTAAATAACTAGGAATTTAAGTAACTAATAAAGTAAGTAACTAAGCAATGAAGTATCTAAGTAGTTAAGTAATTAAGTAAGTAGGCAATGAAGTAACTAAGTAAATAAGTAACTAAGTTAAGCAACTTAAATACCTGAAAAATTAAACATCTATGTAAGTAACTAAGTAATGAAGTAACTAAGTGAGTAAGTATTAAGTAAGTAACTAATTAAACAGCTAAGTATCTACATAAACAAGTTATTAAGTAACAGAGTATGTTACTAAGTAATTAAGTAACTGAGTAAGTAATTAATAACCAAGTAACCAAATTAACAAAAGTACGGAAGGAAATAAACAAATAAATAAGTAATGTGGCAATAAATAAACAGACCCATAGCTCATGGAGGTGTGTGTGTGGGGGGGGGGGAGGGGGGGACCCCAGGATAACGAGTGTTGTCCACTTACTCTGCCTGATCAGCCTCTTGTCGGCCACGATGACGTTCTCTGCGTCCACGACGATGACTTTTCCGTCCCGCGGCCCGACGGCGAAGTTGTCGAAGCTGACGTCGAGCAGGTACAGAGCGAAGTCGAAGTCGTTGTTGGTGAGCTGCTCAGCGATGTCCATCAGCTGCTTGGCCAAATCCACACGCTTCTCCCAGGGAGCGTTGTAGAAGCTCCACAGCTCCTCGCCAACGTAGTTCACGGCCACCATGCGCCCGCAAGCGCCCAGGTACTTGGCGAACGGCCAGCCCTCGTCGGAAGGGAAGCTCTGTCGAGACACGACGTGGCAGGAGTGCTGTTAGAAGGCTGAATACTGTGTGTGCTGGATGAGGGAAGTAACGTGTGCTACGCTTTAAACAGCTTTAAGACACTTACAAGTTCACACTTGTACAAAAATGTTACTTCCACCACAATAGAGAGAGACAGAATCCCTGACATGCTGATAGTTTCCCCAACACCTGCTGGGTACACTCTAAAGAATGAACAGTGTGTGTGTGTGTGTGTGTGTGTGTGTGTGTGTGTGCCATGATTTTGTGCTTTGTGAAAGGAATGTGTGCTCGGCTTTTTTGATTTGTTGCCTTTTCAGCCTCTCAGACACTAAGGGAAGGAGTGTGTGCGGTCACACACTCCAGTCGTAAAACTGCGCTCAAGCGCTCCGGATATCAGATTTCGTCCGTTTCAGGATCATTAAAAATGGATGCGTGACTATTAAACTTTCATTTGTGTGGCTCAAATGTTTCGTGCAGGGCTCTGAAAGAACCTGAAAGAAATTTGTGCAGCAAAAAAAAAAAAAAAAAAAGACAGCAACAAAAAACAATTCACGTCAACAGTGAAGCTTAAAAAAAAGATGATGGGCTGTAGTGTCATCTATTTGGAATTTTTTGTTATTATCTAGCCGTTTTTTGTTTTTTTTTTCAATACAAAGTGTTCATTATTCAGCAATCTAAAAAAAAGAAAGTATTATTATTATATTTTTAATAGCTATGTTTTTAAAAAATGCTTATTAAGTAGCAATTTAAAAAATAAATAAATAAAACACAAAAATTAGCAGTTTTTCACAACATGCTTGTATGATAGCAGATTTTCTAAAATGAAATATTAGTTTAAAAAATTACAAAATTTTAGGTAAAATTACAAACACAAAATGTTTAAACTTTTTAAAAAAAAATACAAACTGTTTATTATTAAGTAGTAGATTAAATTATAAATATATATTTATATATATCTTATAAAATATAAATATATAAAATGTATTTATAATTGTCAATTTTAAACAATACAAAATGTTTATTAAGTCGTAATTAACAATTACAAAATTGTTTATTAGTAAGAAACAGTTTAAAGAAAAAAAAAATACAAAAAGTTTATTACAAAATGCCATTTAATAAAAACACAAAATGTTTATCATTAAATAGTAATTTTAAAAATGTTTATTATTAAATATTCATGTGAAAGTAGCCTTTAAAAAAAAAAATTCAATGCAATACAATGTTTATTATTTAGTACCAATTTTCAAAAATACAGTTTATTTATTATTAAGCAGCGGTTTAAAGAAAAAAAAATACAAAATGTTTATTATTAAGTAGCTGTTTAAATCTGTTTAAAAAGAAATAAGTATCAGTTACAGCAGACTTTTGTTTTGCAACGTGTTAAAAACAAATAGCTAGCTAGATAATGTTAGCTGTTCACTTCACCACTATGTTCCCTCTAGAGCCGTCCACCTGACAGCGAGATGAAATTCCGACATCAGCTATTTGAATTACATCTAAAAGCTATTTCACTCGTGCCGTTTTGTTTAAAAAAAAAAAAAAAAAAAAGTGACTAATCTGTAAACGTGGCCAGTATCCAGGTATCCTGGCTCAGATTCAAGATGGCCGCTCTTCCTGAACACCGTCTTCAACCCAGCTGAAGAAAGAGAGGACGGACGGGAACGTATACAAGTCCGGACAGAGCAGGTCACGCTGCGTGTGAAATATTTCAGATGCTTACTTGACATTTGGACTGTTTTTAGCCCCGAGGAGGAACAAGCACGAGAGCATCTGTGGCCCGCGATCGCAGAACAACGCACAGAATGTCAGAAACACTGAGGCGAGATTGTTCCGGTTCAACACATCACACACATGCAGCAGAGCGTGAACTCGCACAAACTCACAAAATGCAGGAAATGTCACGTCAAGGAAAAGAACCCAGGTGGAGGACGGTAAAAGACCGCAGACGTGAAGTCACCTGAAATAGTGGTGTGCAAACGTTTGTTTATTTTATTTTTTTTTCTTTAAATTGGAACAAAAACACGTATAAACGTACGTTTATTTTACAATCTGAAATAGAGAAATTCCAGGAGGTTACGTGGGTGTGACCTGGAACAATCCAAAACAAACATGAAATGTTAAAAAAAAAAAAAAAAAAAAAAAAAGTAATAATAATAATAATAATTAAATAAATAATAAATAAATAAATAATGTATAAAATAAAAAATAAAAAAAGTTTTAAAATGACTAAATATTTATCAAGAATATTTATTCTTAAAAATACATTTTTATTATGTAGCAATTTTTTAAAAAAAAATATGAAGTTTCATATTAAGTAGCAGGTTAAAGTAAAATCAAAATTTTATTATTAAGTAGCAGGACTTTTTTTTTTTTTATTATCTTTATTATTAAAATAGTAGTTTTATTAAAAAACACAAAGTTGTTACTTTTTTTAAATAAGGAAAACCTAAATGTACTTCTATTTTAGAATTTATCTAAAATAAAAAGATATTAATAATATTAATAATAATAATAATAATAATAATAATAATAATAATAAATAATTGTTCCAGGATTATTTTAACAACTATTCAAACTATAATATAAAATCCACAGAAAAATAGTCTATAATATAAAAATAAGATTTGTTTATAAATTTAAAATTAAATTAGGAAATACAAAACAAAAATACAAAATGTTAAGGTAGCAATTAAAATCTTTATCATGAAGTAGTATTTAAAAAAAAAAAAGAATACAAAATGTTTATTATTAAGTACAATTTAAAAAAAAAAAAAACCCAAAAGGTTTGTTATTAAGTAACAGTTTGAAAAAATGTTTTAAAAAAAAATCTGCAACACCACAAAAAGTAAAGAAGTCACAAGTTCTGACGTGACTCGAGACGTAAATGGAAGAAAAAATGAGGAAAGGATGAGAAAATTTCCACAATTAATATCTTTACATATATATGATTTGACCGAACATCTGCGAAACCCGACACAGCAAATGTGTAGCTCAGGAGCTTTTATCTGTGAAGTTTGGAATAAAAACGGCCATCAAATGGACATAAATAAGTTATTTTCAGTAGATCTGTGTGGCGAGGTTAGATTTTGGAGAAACAAGTGCTGCGTGGCTGAACACGTTGGCAGGAAGGCGGCAGATGTTATGCACAGTTTCTGCATTTTTGCGTCCATTAGGCATTCAGGGATCACTTGTCTGGCATTCTCACTTAGCGCAAAAAAAAAAATTAAAAATAATTTTCTTCCTCTGCTGAGCCGAGCTCTCTCAACTCGACAACCTGTGATTAGTGTGACCTTCAAAAATGTCTCTTCATTGAATGCTGAAGAGTATTTATTATATATTAAAAAAAAAAACGGCACACGTTTTGTGTCATTTTCAGTAAGGAAGCCGGAGTAAAACCTCGATGGATAACACTTTGAAGAGAGGCGTGTTTCAGTAAGAAGAGCTCCACGTTTGGATTCTGAATCTCTGAAACTCGATAATGGCGCTGGCTGAGTGGGTGTTTAAAGGTCAGTTACACAACAGGGATGCGAAATCCTGTCAAAACACTCACTTCTCGTTTCTCATTTCTGAAGCATGGGGCAGAAGTAAAGCCGCCGTGCACACACCTCGCGTGTAACCGATGGCCTTGTGATGATAAGTGCGGCTGTTTTATTTAACATGTATGGAAGGAGTCTCCAAGTGTCAGCGCTTTGTAACAGTTGGAGGTTTTCCACCACAGGAAAGTCTTCAGGACAGAGGAGTTTATGATTTAACAGTAACATGACAAGCTGCATTTTTTTCTCATATAATCTTCAAAAAAAAGAGCAAAAAACACAAGTTGGTGAGGGAATGATGGTTAAAGGTGCAATAGGCGATTTTTAAAATGTATTACTAGAATAAATTACTTGGGAAAATACGTAGAACGTGATAAAACACAGCGGTTTCCGACACGACCTCAGCACAGGTTTATTACGTGGTTGAGAAAACTCCTTTGGAAAATTGCTTTATAGTCTGGGACTTTATAATTTTACACCTTCGCTCTGCCCACATCTCAGTCTGATATCGGCAAGCGCCCAGCGCAGCCTGATAATGTGCAAAAACAAAATGACAAAAAAAAAAAAAACTTAATGACAAGAAACGCAGTCAAAATGCAGAAGAAACACTGACAGTGCTTTTCCAAGATGGAGAAAAAAAAAAAAAAAAAAAAAAGACTGAACATCCTCATAAATAATGCACAGAACTTTGCGTTTTTTGGGTCTTGCTTCAGTTGACATCATGGCAGTCCTTTCTAATGCTAACTACACAACTGTAGTTAAACAACTGTAGGTTCTGAGGCGGAGCTCCGTGTACATGGGTGGGAATGAGGGCTGGGCTCAATGAGTAAAAAAATAAATAAAATAAATAATAATAATAATAAACAATTCAAATCTTATTCAGTTTCATAGACGTTCCACAACATTAAATGTGACTATAAATGGATAAAATGTAAGACATTGTGTTTGTCGATTAATTAAAAAAAAAAAAAAAAAAAAAAGGCCAGACCATCGCCAAAGACCACTTCCTTTCCCATCAAACTTCTTCTTATAATATGGAATATTTCGACATACATACAAGAACATCACATCTTCTGCTGAGTGGAAAAACTGTTTGTTTTTTTTCCTCTCTTCCATATATGCTCTTGCACGCTTCGGTACACTCGCTGCCCCATGGTGGTGGTTTGGCTCCACGGCAACAAGCCAAAAAAATAGCCGTGCTGAATTCGCCCTCGTTAACACAAACGGTTGTAGGGAACGCTGCAGGTCTCCTGTCCATTTTGGGAGTGTTTAGGAAGGTGCCCGGGGCATCGCAACCTCATAATAACCTCATTGTCAGGTGAAGGATGTGAGGCGAGCTAGATTAATACCTCGATGGACGTGACCCTTGAGGCACTGCCTGTGCTATTCTCAGCCTCGCTGAGCAGATGGGCCACGTTCTCAACAGAGCAAGGAGTAATGTACTCAACCCCCGGCAGCTTTTCCCTCCCTCTCACCACAGCACAAAACGTCATTCTGGCTACAAGAATATAATTGTCTGATTCCACACACACACACACACACACACACACGTGTTCCTCAGAACAAAACTGCTCCGACTCCCTTCACTCCAAACTACTCTGCTAATGCAGGGCAGCAAATTGTTTTCCAACCGCTCGGCTAAAAATATCCCGACCACGATGGCTGGGAAGGAGCAGCGCACGGCTCCTGTGGTGGGAAAAACGGGAGGCAGTCATACCACTGTACGTCAATGTCAAAAATTGACAACTTAATATGGAAGCGGAGACAAGGTGACAAACTGTTTGATATGTGCGCCTGTCTGTAGAAGCCGGAGAATCTGGAGGGAGGGTTTGGTTCGGCTTAAAAGTTCAAGGAGCCTTGCTTCTTTCTTTCTTAGCTTGGCAGACAATGATGAATGATTTAGAAAGAGTCATGCACGCGTGTTTCGGTGACATCTACGAAAGGAGAACGCTTTCTCCACCTGAGGGATCAAGGACAAACTTCTCAGCAGGCTTACGATCCATTTTTTAGTGGCTACCAGTGCGTGTCAACGGCATTTGATTACGATTACTAGACAGTACAGATAATTACATTTTACGGATCGTTATCTACAGAGGGCCTCGTCTACCTGTCAGAATGCATGTGGTGTTATGTGCGGCGTTAATAACGTCTCTTCGACAAACTTTAATGTATTAACCAATTCCGGAGCTAAAAGAACTAAGAGAGAATGGAAGGATTTACATAAGATTGCAGGACACAAGGGGGAACAAAAGCAAAGTAATCAATCAATTCATTGCATAAGAACCTTCTGGAGGACTGAGGTGTGTCCCTCACATTGGATAATTATCTCTGAAAAACTAAAACAAACCAGCTCAGTCATGCACACAAGTACAAGACCATTTACTCCCCCATATATCCTAGCCTCTGCAATTTTAAATTGTATTAAGTATAATTTAAAGCATAAAAAAAAAGTCCAGTAAAGGCAAGTCATGGCCAAGGCAGTCAAAATCAACAACCAACTAATAAAGCAGTGCAGAGAAGAAATAAGAATAATGAAAAAAAAAAAATTCATACACTTTATTAGGCTTGTATGATATTGACTTCTTTTTTTTTTTAACGATTTAACTGTCCAGAAAAAAGTCAGGAAAACAAGACGTTCACCATTTAAAGTTTAAGGACAGTACAGGAGTATATTATTAATAATATTATTTATAAGCTGTGCAGTCTTCTTTCTCTAGTTGTTGAACCTACCTGCTGGGGAACTATGAATAAATAACTAATAGCCCAGACATGAAACCTGCTTGCCTCGGATGCCTGGGATACTAATTTGTCCAAGATACAATTCCACCGCCAGCCTGTTCCACCCATCATGTTTACTTTTTCACTTATGCGCAACACTGAAGATAAGAAATCCAACACAAGCCAAATGACAAAAAATGTACATACCTGCAGCACCAAAGGCTCCGGGTTGAACGCCAGCGTCATCATTAGCTGCATCCTCTCAGTATCCTTTAGATTCTTCAAGAGGAAGCTTCCAGAGTCTTTGGTCTCGGCATACCGCCTGACAACCCTATCTAGGAGTCTCTGGGAGGGGCAGTGCACCAAGTCCGACCAGCCCTCCACTACCTCAGGTGTCAGCAACCTCACGTCCCCGTTGAGCCGGGCAAACTCCGTTTTGTATATGGCTTGGACGATGTCGCAGCGAGGTCTTCCTGTGGCCCTTTTGCATATCTTCTGATCAATCTCTGCAAGTTCTGTGTTGGAGCCCAGGCGTTTCAGCACCACCCTCCGTGTGCCTTCCCTGGGCTCACCATATTGAGCAAAGTAAACGTTTTTCACGTTAAAGAAGTCCAGAAAGCGTAGCCGCCCCCATGTCTCGAAGGTCACCTGGCCGTTCGTAAACTTGCGACACCAACTGGTCCCGAAGCAGGCCGGGCACTTGTTGAGGCCGATGAAGCGGCGATCAGTAAGCTCGTTCCTCTGGAAGGAGGCGAGCAAGTTGTGGGTGTTCATGAGCAAGACGACAAATAGAGCCGCGATGAATAGGAACTTGGCGCATCGGTAGACACGGGCGAGCTTCAGCGAAAGCAAGCGCAACATGCTGACTAGCAGTGGCACGAGGAGGATCGGCGCAGTTCAGTCTTCCTCAATGCCACTGTCCCAAACTTCTTGCTGTTACATGCTTCATCATCAGCTTTCGTCACCTATAATGATCCATGTTGGCAGTGAGGCCTCTGATTCACGCCATTAGCCTCAAGAACCTCTGTGCCCATGTCTGATGCTCAAGATTTAATTCACACTTTAGCATCGGGCATCCTTCTTGGGAGTCACCTTTACCTTGAAAAGAAAAGAAATCTTGTTTTACACTAAATATTCACGGATGTGTGGGAAGACAGATCCCACATATGCCCAATCCACACAAATGCTTATGTGGAAGAGTAGAGAATAAAAAGACTTGATGCACTAAAATGCATGGCTCTGACATTAAATTTGTTAACAAAACAAACAGTTTTTTAAAATTGCAACAGTGCTGTATTATTGGCTACTTGCGTGCAAACCTAAATATTTTTAATCAAAGAAACATCCTTGACAATTCAAGCAAAGTCACCAAGTTTTTTTTTTGCAATTAAAAAGTTGTTTCTCAAGTGTTAAAACCTTTTAAACTTTTAAAAGCACAGTGGCTTTTATCCTTCCGCCTTTTTCATCTACGTCTGAAACACAATTCAGCTGAGTCAACGTGTACAGAGACCAGGCAAATCTCACTTGTATGATCCTTCGATATTAAATTTAATTGCAAAGCGTAATTGGGGAGATAAAAAAGAAAGCAGAAGGATATAAGGACGTGTGCCAGGACCAATTTGATAAGACCGGACAATGGTGTACATATCTCATTCTTGTCCTTCGGCGACAAGGAAATTTAATTACTTTAAAATGACAGGGAGCGCTTTTTGTCTTCTGTTCATTACCATTAACGCAATCCACAAAGAGACTATACACGTTTACAAATTAGTCCTTACACACTCCAGCTAAATGAGCGATTTTCTAATTGCTTTCACACCACTATGAGTCATCAAATATCTCATTTCACACTGCTTCAATTCCCACATCACGAAGACTTGAGCCTTTTAAAAGGAGGTTCAATAAGACAATAAAACAGTTGTCGCATTAAATAAATATATAATGCAGAAGGAGAACAAACTTGGATAATTCAGCTGAAGCTAATTCAGGCAGGTGACAGACAACAGGCTCCGGATTGCTAACCATGCCCTTAGAGATTACTTCAGCAGTCTAACTTCTAATATAAAGATCTTACAAACACTTAATTATGCTGAACAATATAGTTCTTTTGGGACAGTTGGTGTTGTTTCAGAAATTGCTGATCATACACAAAACAGCCTTTACACTCTAAAATGGTGCAAAAAACAAAAAAAAACATTCAGTGACTGGCAGTTCTGCCTGAAGGCTACTTCAAATAACCACTTGTTACAACCGTGGTGAGCAGAAAAGCATCTCAGGACGTACAAGAAGTTGAAAATGAAGGCTACAGCAGCACAAGATGACGTCGAGTTCAACTTCTCAGGCACGAACAGGAATCTGAGGCTGCACCAAAACTCTAATTAAAACGATAAATTCAATGCTGGTCACGTGACTAACTGATACGCTAGATACTCCTGGCTGATTATGAACATACTCAAGGCTACTGTATATGCCACGTCCTGAGAAACTGTTATTAGATGTAGAAAAGTAAAGAAAAGAAAAAAAAAAAAAAAAAAAAGACTTTTATGAGTAGGTGTGTTGGGTTAGTCAGGAATGCCATTAATCACCGGAACAATGTAACAGACAAAACGTACCGAGCCACACTGCTGCTCTTTCTCTCTCAGTGAGGTTTATGAGCTGGAAAGGAAAGTGCAATAAAACCCTCATGAATTTTACGCACAAAGAATAACCACTTTCCTTGAGAAAAAAAAAAAAATTCATATATATTCATATATATATATATATATATATATATATATATATATATATATATATATATATATATATATATATATAAATGAACTGAAAAAAGTCCCAGATCTTTCCTCAGTCTGATGTCATTTATGATGACTAAACGGC
>CM074977.1:24676267-24678767 GCA_037576825.1 Pangasius krempfi
ATCTATCTATCTATCTAACTGTCTATCTGTCTGTCAATCTCTATCTATCTATCTATCCATCTATCTATCTATCTATCTAACTGTCTATCTGTCTGTCAATCTCTATCTATCTATCTATCTATCTATCTATCTATCTATCTATCTATCTAACTGTCAATCTCTATCTATCTATCTATCTATCTATCTATCTATCTATCTATCTATCTATCTATCTGTCTGCCTGTCTATTCATTCATCTGTCCATCCATCTGTCTATCTGTCTGTCAAGCACTATCTATCTATCTATCTATCTGTCTGTCTGTCTGTCTCTCTCTCTCTCTCTCTCTCTCAGCATGACTCCGCCTCCAGCTTGCTGAATGGTTTGAACACCAGATGGCGACACAATGGCGTCAGTGTGCTGGTCTGTGGCCTCTCACACGCCTCACACACTGATCTCTTCTGTCTCTGCGATATTTCTTGCCATTGTCCTATGCTCCTAAATTCTCGAATCTGATTGGTTGGAAGGCGTTGATTAATTTTCTAAACCAGCAGCTGGGACAGCAGCTACACAGGCTCTACCGTAGCAGCTCACTTACAGGGACTTGTGCAGTATTGTGCACGCTCCACGTGACCTAAGACTAATAATAAACGGATTACAACAGTGTTGTCCTTTAACAAAGACAAACGTATCGACACTGATATGAGGACGTTTTCCGTAAGCGGATGTTTATTTAACATTTACGGAAGGAGTCTCCAGCGCCAGGAAGTTTTTCCGACACGGGAGAGTCTTCAGGACAGAGGAGTTTACGCTGTTTCTGTAGCACGACGCGCTGCCTTTGTTTTCCTCATATTAACTTCCAGTTGAGAAAAAAGAGAAGCTGGTGTGGGAACTACGTGATGACACGGACGAAAGAAAAACGTGCAATAGTTGGCCAATTGCTGTGAAATAAAACCATCTGGTACACGCTGTTATTGGAAAAGAATCAACTCCAGGGTAGTCATAGTAAGCTCGCTTCAGGTTGAGTTGCAACAGCCCGCTCCATCATGGATTATTTTCCCATAACAGCTGGAGGTTCTGCAGATGATATGTTCCTCGAAAGCATCTTAACGAATCACGTTATCTGAAATCTGATATTTACACATTGCTCGCTTTTGTTTTCAAATTATTCCCATAGCACAAAGCTAATAGAGACAATAAAGGTGGATCGAGTTCATTGTCTCATGTCATCTTCCATACAAGGTGTGTCCAAGCTTCTTTATTTTCTCTTTCCTCATTAGTTTTTTCTGGTCTGTCCAGATCTTTGCTACCACACACACACACACACACACACACACGGTATAGTGTTTGAACAAGGGCACATCACGTCGTGAAATGTCATGTGCGTTAAACAAAACAAGCCATCGCGCAATAGAAGAAAAAAAAAAAACCATCCACTAAGAGCACGTTTGTCTTCCTGAACTGATTCTCTATACACCACCTGACATCAGACAGTGTGTGTGTGTGTGTGTGTGTGTGTGTGTGTTTACCATACAATGACTCAAGCGTCTCTTGCCTGAAATGTCAGGTGGGTGGATGAAACCAGATGGAGTGTGAATATTTTGATGAGTATCATCCAGCTGGCAGTGTGAGCTCATACCTCAGGCTGCAAACACAAAACTATAGGCGGCCATTTTGTTTTTATAACGTAATACTGCCATTTCTATTGCAAAATATATTCCAAAGATTGGGTCAGGGAAAGGAGGATAATGGAGTGGATAACGCCTGTACGTTAGAAATGCGTGCGCACCACGCACGGTGACCTCGTTTCCCATAACAAAGGCTGAGAAAAAGAAGAAAAATGTGTCACTTTTGCTTTCGGGTTAGTTTCAGGTTAGTTTCAGGGCTTTTGTGTGGACTTTGAGATGTAGTTGGGTAGGAATGTTTCTGAAACCTGGCAACCCTGGTTAATAGTGATGTGAAATACTTTTGGGTTTTTTTGTTTTGTTTTGTTTCGTTTCCTCCTCAGATCAGAATCAGTTGCGTATACAGTATAAACCTTTAGATAAACTGAGGCAAAACTATTTCAGACACTGGACCTTGCTGTGACCTTGACTCTGTTTAGATCAATTCAAAAGTCTGATCCAATAAAAATCTAATCAGCTGCATATTATGATAATCCCATATAAATCTTACAAACATTCAGCCAGTCGCTCTTGGTGTCGATGTTGCGCTAACGACAATCTCGGACAGACGGATGACCCGAAAGCATAACGCCAGCACGGCCCCCACGTGTTTTACACGTGTTTTTATTCCTTTGGTTTTACCCCTAATTTATACAATAGCCAGCATTAACCAGTTAAACGTGCCTGGATTTAATAAAACGTTTTCTCTTTCTCTTTCTCTATCTCTCTACCGCTCATGTTACTGATGTACAGATAAAGTTTTTCTGTAAACACAGCGCCATGTAAAGTTTATATAAAGTTTATATAAAGTTTTTCTGTAAACACAGGGTTTATGACACGTTTAAAATACTCAAAGCTC
>CM074977.1:24681267-24703491 GCA_037576825.1 Pangasius krempfi
AGCCCTGATTATAGCTGAGTGAACGGCCTTCCTTGGACAGATTATGCGATAAAAACGATTCTGAATCCTCCGAGAGCTAACATGCACTCCTGATCCGACTCTAAAGGAGCTGAGTAGTGGGATTGGATAGCGATGTGCAACCCGCGGCTCAGAAAGTGATCTTTCCCACAGCGTTGGTCATCACAAAATTCACTTTAGCTTTAAAGTGAGTAGTGGGATTGGATAGCGATGTGCAACCCGCGGATCAGAAAGTGATCTTTCCCACAGCGTTGGTCATCATAGAATTCACTTTAGCTTTAAAGGACAACAAAAATAACTGCAGGACAAGTATTGGAAAAGTGTCAACAATCATTTTCAGTTTAGCACAAGGAAATAAATCGAAAACATTTCCCAGCATATTCTTGGGAAGTTGGCTATAGAATTGGTGTCATCGCATGTGTGACATTTTCACGCTAAGAAAATACATTTAGCTATTCCTTTACCGACTGTTTCACTGTTTTTTTCTAATGCCCCGACCAGTCGAAATCCCCACAATGTCGAGGCAAACTCTACTTTGATGCTTATTAATCAGAATATGTAACTGCAAAATCCATCTGAGCTTTCAGAAATGATCACGTGGACATTAAATCTCTAAATATTCCGTTTAGAAATCGATGTGCTTCGTTACCTGATATTGACTCTGTAGTACACGCCTTCATGCGTCCTTACTGCTGCTATTCAACACACTCTTTAAACCCAGGTTTGTTTTTTCTGTTCCCAAAATGTGACCACCATCTGTTCCATTTGCATGATGTAAACATAACCATGGCAATACATCATCTCCGTGGCCACATCTGGGAGTGTGCAGATGGCCAACATATTGTGAGGAACTACTGTGTTTAGAGACGTTCCTGCTCCTAGGAGCTGGCGAATAATTGAAACAAATACATAGATACTGCTGATAGAAAAGTTACATCGTAACTTTTCAATATTTTTGTCTATTACGTAGCTAATAGCTAGCTATTTAAGTTGTAGCTTACAAGATAACAAGATAACGCTCTCTTTTTTCCCCATTTTGTTTTTTTTTTTACCTCAAAGAGCAGAAACTTACCGACTGTAATGAAGCACTGGGCCTGGAGACTCCATAAATGTTAAATAAACATCTTCT
The DNA here is from genome assembly GCA_037576825.1 of Pangasius krempfi. NCBI lineage: Eukaryota > Metazoa > Chordata > Actinopteri > Siluriformes > Pangasiidae > Pangasius > Pangasius krempfi. Next base: position 24,682,415 of record CM074977.1, read on the forward strand.
AACAGAAAATATCACAACATCAATGATTATAATCATTTCGTTGCTAAATAACAACATGTATGTTAATCAATTTTTTTTATTAGCCTTAGATTATTTGGAGCGTCCGCCATACAAGTCTCTGTGATTAAGCTGTTACTATAGAAACGATAACGTATTAGAACGTATAAACCTGTGAATAATGAAATTTTCCTTAAGGAGATTATTGGAAGGAGTCTCCAGTGTCAGTATTTCAGAACAGTCAGTAAGTAAAAGTAAAAAATTCGGCCGAGCTGAATTATGGCGCAGTTCACGTGCAGGAAAACTGGGCGTGTGTGCTTTGTGGCCGAAGCTTAGAGGGTTTTGTACTTTTGTTCAACAATACCTGGCCGCATACAGCACAAAGCACACTGTGCTTCTCGTGACAAACTGCCGATTGTGTGTGAATGAGCTCCTCGGTTTTTTTTTTTCCTTTCAGTTTTGCTGAAAATCACTTTTGCCAACTCTTCAGTAACCTGTTGGGGATTCCTGGAGTTTTCCCAGCGAACACCGACTGAAAGACGTCCATTGACGTCTAATACTGGCCCGATTCAGTTCATTGTCTGCTTTTGCTCGGTCCGAATTGATCCCTCTAAACTTTTATCCCTAGATACACATCTTTTTCAACTTGACGACTTTCACACTGGCTGAAATCTAAAACATCCCGCTAACATCAGACCTGACTCTTTGTCAGGCAGCATTGTAGGGGAGGAGCTTGGCAAACCTTCTTTTTTCAATGATCAAGATGATGAAACGTGCTGAGAAATGTCAAAGTGGAGATTTTATTTCAGGAACAGCTCAGTGCCATGGAATGTTTCTGAATAAATCAGAAGGAGTGACTGATAACACTGCTTCCTGTCCACCTTCTAACCTGTTTCCATTCCTACAAAATTTTACCACAAAAAAATTGTATACTCTATGTTGGTGGAAGAGACAGCAATTTTTTTTTCAGATGTAAACAAAATGTAAATAGCGTCGTATCACAGCGGCAAAGGGACAAAAAAATTGTAAACGATCGGTAACTATATTAATCATATGTGTCACTGTGCACATTAAGGTTCCCAGCATGACAAGCACTGCTTTCACGTGTTACATTTACAAGGCTATGTATTCATGGTTTGAGTCTAGTCCTATCTCCACCCTTGTCCTGTCATTGGTTTGTTGCCCTATTGTGTTCACCTGTTCTGTGGTAATCTTTGATTCATTTCTATATATATCCTGCTGTTTCTGATTATCGTTGTGTATTATTGTTACTGTAATTATCCGAGCCTTGTTTTCAGAGAGCTGTGTCTCAGTGTACTTCCTGGTTTTCCCCTTCACCTGATTCCTCCTTTTTTGAATTACAGACTTTGATTATGATTACTGTATTCGCCCCAATATAAAACACACACCGAGCATCTGTACACTATGTTGCCTCATTCCCCCACACATTACAAAAGGTCATCATTCAGCAAGTAAACGTTTGCTTAGCTAAACATAATATAAATGAGCAAATGTAGATGTGATTCAGCATAGCACTGAGGACTGAGACCAAATGAGCTGGACTCTTGTCTCTCTTTTGACAAATCCATGATAAAAAAAAAAAAGAAATAATTAATTAGCCAGATGTCATTTTAAACTCTCCTCTTTAAACATCCTTCCTCTGATTTATAATAGAGAGAACAAGAGATATACGGTGGAGTATAAACGGTGGAAGGGAACAGAAGAGATGGCAGGAAGCCAGAACAGTTGCCAAGGCTTCGCTCTGAGAGCCATCAGGTCCCCATCTGAGGTCCCTCTGTGTCCACTTAACATCCTCCCTGAATACTGTGTCCCTATTTAGCGCTGCTGCTATTCGTACTATTTCCGTGACATACTTCACTACTTTTGTGTATCCTGCAAGACTCTGAAGCCAGAGCGTCCCTGAGGAGCAAACCTAATCTCCTTACTTTCTTCAGTTACTATAGTCAGATTTTTTTGGGATGAAGGACTACATTAAGTGGGATTTTGGGGATAAAAGCAGGAAATAGTTTGTTAAAATTACCTTGTTTTAGCAGCATCACTTGCTATTTTTAAACACCACATGACCTGTACTCGAGTATGTAAAAAAAAAAAAAAGATGAAGGGATTTAAAGAAAAGATATACAGCATTCTTGTTTTCGTCCATGCAAATGCTGAAAAACCTTGATTAGATGCATCAGTAACCAGATTTTGGGTGTATGATGAGGAAAGAAAGAGAATTGTGAGGTTTTTTTTTTTTCTTGGCTTTCATTACAACCAATGATTTTTTTTTTCTTTTTCAAACAAGGCACTTCATCTTATCAAGTTTCTCATTATCTCAAACCATAACCAGAAATAAGTTCACATTAATTGCTGTGACCAGAAACCCCCAAGCTCCAGGAGAATATTAAGTCTGAAACATTCCTAAAAAATATACCCTGCATCATTAAATATTTAAATCAGAAGGCATAGAGTCAATATGGTGAATTTCCCACAATTCAGTACATTTCCACTCCTTCATATGTGTGTGTGAAGCCCAAAAGCCTTGTGGCATCACCCACACATTACTGTGAAATGTATTAGAAGCTTTCTGTTCCAACAGAAAGAAAGATTGTCTAAGGAAAAGAAGAAAGCTCCAATGCTGTGCTTATTATAAAGCAATCTCAGTTTTTTGAGTTTATATCTTGGCACAGCTTAAATGGTAAATCAGACAAAAAAGGTATTTTTTGTCTTTTTGGTCAAATGTGGTCAAATGGGGCCAGTCGTAGTATCCAAACATTCACACCATATCAAAAAGTCTACCACACTCAATTCGAAGTGCAAAACCACAATGCAGTTCCGATGTCTTCCAATGTACCAATCTCGAATTAGTGTAAACCATGATGCAATTGCATTTTCTTTGGTCACCGCAGAGTTTGGCGACCAAAGAAGAGTTTCAGACCTTGGGTAAAGTTAATAAGCTCTTGCTCAGGTCTTTCACCTCCCACAACGTGCGAACACGTACATATCCAAGAACAGACATGGCATGACGGCAGTAGTCCTCCACCTGCCGAATCTGTTGGAGGGTGAGCACAGTTCTCCACGTGCTAGCGGCAGCGGTTGCATTCCTGGACGAAACTTGAAAAGGTTTGGCAGAGTTACTGTGGCCACTGGTCATGTTCACGACAAAAGCTTCCATGTCGTGACTGGCTGTCAGGTTTACAAAGTGGTAAACACGCTTTAAGGTCCTGACTGGGTTTTCCACCAAGTCCTCGTATCGCACCATAATGTACTTCCCTTTGAGCCAGCTAGGACTGCTGAGTGCTGTTTTCAGAGTCTTGGACATGTGCTCGCAAATCACCTCCATGGCTCCGATGGCGTGGTAGTCCGAAACATCCTTCCTGCCAGCTTTATGGTTCGGGTCAACCATCGGCACACGTCGCATCTTCGGGTTCCTGCTCCGCATCACTTGCAGGTTCTCCCGAATCAGACCATGCTTGGATCTAATTCTGGAGTTGGCCATGGCTCGTGGGTCCCGCACCAAGTGGACCACTTTCAGATTGAGCGCGGGGTCCTCCATCAAAGGAGCCAAGACATTTATGTCCAAAACGCGTACTCCTTTAATCACAATGGTGTCATATTTTCGGCACTGCTCCTCCAATGCAGAAAGGCTCTGACGTGGACACTTTTTACACACTTTTTCATCCACCATTCCCACCACATCCTTTCTATAGAATGAGCAAAGGGGATAGGAGCAGATGACTTTATTAAGTGGTGCACCAAAAACATCTAGAGTGGTTATATTCTTCCCAGCTTGAGTGTTGTACAACTGAAAAACTGAGAAATCACACCTGTACAGAGCACTAAGCATGTCCCTCTCTGCTCCTTGGAGTGACAATGCATCTCCAGGGTAGAGTTTCTGCCAAATGTGCCACAATGGTTCGTACAAAAAGAACACTCCAGGGTTTTGGTTAAAAAGTTCGCCAAAGAAGGACGAGCCAGAGCGCCATGTGGTTAACACGTAGACGAGTTGCCGCTTTCTCGCCTGCGGGGCCTTGTAAAGGAAGTGAAAGTTTGGTCTGTTCTGGAAGTTCACGCTATTGCTCACCTGGAGGCTGCACGGCTGGGACTCTTTGGCCCATTTGTAGTTAGCCAGGTTCAGCATGGTCAGCGCCACAAGAACAAAGTAGGCAAGAAACACGACAATCTTCTTCCGACGCAGCACTTTGATGACCAGGCCAGGGTTGGCGATGATCCTGGTGTGGCTTTTGCAGTACGTTCTGGGCTTCTTTCCGAACGCTTTCTCCCATGATGGTTGAAGAAGGAATGGCTTATTTTTCATTTAGGACAGGATGATATTACGGTTCGATATTAACGGAGGCAGGAGCGCTGTGGTTGTGTGTTGACAAGACCGAGGATGAGGATGAAGATGAGGATGAGTCCTAACTGGGCCCATTCGATCAATATCGATTAGGCTGTAGTTCTCCAGAGGAACCCTCCAACCGGGAGGCTGAACTTGTTTGGATACAGCCTCAAATCTAATTATATTTAGTACTCATAAAGATAAAGCCAAGTCAATACTGCAGCCTCTGCTTACCATGCAGCTTCCCTGAGCTTTTTTTTAACCTCACGTTGCAGTACTAGGTTAACAAACGCAAACCCGTTGTTAAAATAACGACATATCCGCGCATTTTAAGTCCCACTGAAAATATCACACTCCTGAAAACACTGTGAACGTTTCTGGGATGGATAACGAGCTGGATTTGATGCGGCGAGCAGCAGAAGCGACTCCTCTCCCAGGCTCCTGTTTACTACTCCAAACGAGCTGAGACGATTCAATCAGAGCGCAGAGGCACAGAAACCCCGCCTCCTCCGAGCAGTGATTGGTGGAGGCGACGCGGCAGAGGAACGATATGATTGGCCGAAGTACACGTGCGTCAAAATTACATAGGGAGCAAATGCGGAAACGCGGTGATCCAAACGCGCTCGTATGGAAGCATTTAAAGAAAAATTGTACTTATTAACTACATTTTGTGTTTATTATACTTAATAATTAAGGAAAAAAGGAAAGATTTTCAGCACTAGTCTCATGCTTTATTTGTTAGTCACTACAGTGCATGAGACAAAACTTAAAGGCATCTACTAGCAAAGAAAATTAAAAAAAAAAGAAAAAAGAAAAGAAACAAAAATCTTACTCAATCTTATTCAAGGTGTCAATCTTTTTATTTAAGATCTGAGAGCTTTAAGAATCCTTTCAGATCCTATTGCACTGATTCCACATTTTCCATTCATTCACACCTGTTATATATGTATTTATGCCAAAATTAGAGCAAAACTCTCTCCTTTTGAATTTTCAGAGTTAAAAGTTTAATCAAAAATGGTCAGAATATAGATCTAACCTCCACCTTCATTATAATATGCACAATATAGAAGGAATAAGACACTTCAGAACATGCTGTCATGGGAAAATAACGAAGTGGCGCTACTTTTTCCACCCTGAAGTTGATTATTTTCCAATAACAGCAAGTCCTGTTGTGTTTTATTCCTCTTATGCTACAGTAAATATTCTTTTATAAATATTTATTAAAGAACACCACGTTATACTTTTATCCATTTATAGTTCAATTGAATGTTGTGTGTTCATGTTATCATTAACATTAATAACAGCTATAAACAGTCGTTCCCTCTTCAGCCTCTCTATTTCTCCAAAAAAAAAAAGACTTTCCCACGGCGGAAAACTGGAGACTCCTTCCAAACCCGTGATTTGCCTTGTAGCAAAAAATACTGTCAGGGTTGCTGATGTAGAACATAAATCAACACCTTCAGACCAATTGAGAATTCAACAGCACCGTCGTATCAGTTACTGACAGAGAGCTACGAGTTTCAGGCCCGGCAAAGCGGCACAAGGGAGGAAACTCAGAATCTGGTGATGTCCATGGGTTCCAGACGTCAGTCAGTCACTGACTGCAAAGGATTTGCATCCAAGTATTAAAAATAATCTTAATATTTTTGATTATATCAGTTTGTCCAGTTACTTTTGAGCCTGTGAAAATGGAGGGACTTTGTGAAAAATGGCTGTAATTCCTAAACAGTCAATATTTTTGTTACACCCCTTGAATTAGAGCTGAAAGTCTACGCTTCATTTCACCACTAGAGATACTGTCTACTATAATATGTGGACATCAGGAAATTTGTATGAGACCACTGTACTAGATTTTGGTGATCCCTCAACATGATGTTGTTTTAAAATGATTCAGTAGAGCCAAACTGCTTCACTGACTAACTGGTGCTTAAATTCAGTTTAAAAGGTCAGACTTTTTTTTTTTTTTTTAAGACTGATATTTGACTGCTATAATGATAATGCAAAAAAAAAAAAAAACCCAAAAAAACAACAACAACAGGAAGTAGAAAGTGGAAAATTTGACGAGATGAACTTTCACAACATGCTGAGGAAGTGCAGCTAAAATGGTGGTTGTGATTTAAAGGCACACACACTAGATGGACACAGTTACACGCACTGTACGCTCATATGAACACAGATAAAGTGTCAAGTGACAAGGATCTCCAGTGACAAGACAGATACGTACTAAAGATGCCCCGGTGACAAGAGAAACGGCCGCTTGCTACCTTGATTTCTGACAGATTATAGCAGTAATCTCTGCAGTGCTTTTCTTGTGCATGAGCGCCATCTTCTGTTCTTCTCTCTCTGTCACACACACACACTCAGACATGCACACAAAGAACTGGATATTTATTTATAGACCCTTAACATCCATGACATGCACCTGAAGAGACAATTTTGAGCATTTCTTTTCATAACCCATTTTTCCCCACATCTTCTGGCTCATGAATATAAAAATGAATCTGTATCTGGCTGTGTGGGCCTGTCTAAAGGGGGATTAGGGGAATTTAGGGCTGTATTAGGCTGGAAAGAAGCCATGGGCCAGATTTGGGATGTGCGTGTGTGTGTGTGTGTGTAGACTCTCTAAAGTCCAGATTTTTCACAGCAGCTCTCTTTCTGTATTGTTTATTTTTCAGTCCTCCATCCTCAAGGAGAAGAATATGAACACTACAGCTGTTTCTTGATGCGTCCTGGTGAGGATTATTATCCTGGACGATGGACACTGACCTCTGGCCCGGACGACTCTGGAGAATCCGGTGCTTTTCCTGGACTAGGAGATAAAAAGCCCCATGACAGGTGAAGCCAAGAGCCTGAGTCAGCGAACACAACTGAGTCGGTTAATAAAATAACATAGTGTCTCACATATAACACGTTTTAACAAATAAGGTGGTATGGTAATACACATCACAGCGAGAATTAAGGGGTTTTGGGATGTTTTCTGAAGAGAAGTACATCCTTTTTTATTAATATTATACAATTTATACATATTATACATAAAACCTACATTAAAAATTACAGTATTTTATCAGTCCATAATACTACAACCTCCAGTTGCTTCATAGGACTTTATTGTGTGTTTGAGGCAATCATCAATGCTATTTCAAAATGTTCCTCCGAGTTAATTAATTACCTACAAAAGTATTGTAGTAATTTGCTAAAATAATACGTATGGACCTGACATTATACATATACAGGAAATAACACAACAGAGGACTGAGGCGAGGAATTCGAGCCAATCGTTTAGAGTTGTCGCTTTACCTAATACCTAATTTGCTTAGACATAACAAAATGAGAATTTGAATTTTTTTGTCACACTGCCGCTTTGTCCATGTCAAAAAAAAAAAAAGAAATCAGTTGAAATCCTAATCAACACGTTAACGTAAATATTGGCATTATACATTATTCAGAATTCAGACAAATACATTTAAATTCATTTTGTTCATTAAATCAAAGGGCAAGAAAGCAGGGAAATCATGGAGATAATAGGAGTCCTGCGGTTAATAGGCATCTATAGGATAGCTAGGGATACTCTGAGTTGTAATATTGAGTTTGGGTCGTTTCTTTATTTCAGGCTTCTGTTCCTGGAAATTCGCTTCACTCCCATTCAAAGCAACGCTGCTCAGACCTGCTGCTTTTCCCTAAAAGACAATAAACAAGCTTTGCCGTTGCTATGTGGAGTTGGTAAACAAAGGGGAAGGCTTGTCAGTATTTTCATTGCAAATGTGAACCATCTTGCAGGCAGCAAGGAGCTTTAAAAGGTAAACAAGCTACGAGCTTAATGTGCTGTTCAAGTAGCAACATGTTGTTTTCTAAGCCAGGACAGCGTTTAGCATAGGTCGCAGTCTACAGCAGAATGTGCCATCATGAATCGTTCATCATTTTTGTTTGTTTGTTTGTTTGTTTTCCCAACCCCAATGAAGAAAGGGTGGATTCAATAGCAAATGAAGCGCTCTCTTTTGCTCTTTTATGTTGGGCAAAGTTTTAAAAAAGCCTGTCAGTAATTGCCTCTAAATGCCTACCACTTACGTAAGGATTAAAACTCTTAGGGGCGTGCTGTGATAAAAAAATAAAAAAATAAACAAGGTGGTGCGATGCAAAGCTATTGTTACCACCCTGAAGTGGATTATTCCTCTTATACCACAACAATTTCCCAACACTAACCATTTTTTATTTAATAATGTTTTCATTATTAAAGAGTGACACTTTGTTTGTATGTTTATAGGTACATTTCACGTTGTGAAACGAGTCAGTTCCTTGTATCACTTATGTTATAGCAGCTATAAACAGTCATTCCCTCACCAACCTCTCTTTTTTCTCAAAAAAAAAAAAAACAAAACACGGCTTGGAGACTCCTATAAATTTTAAATATGGAAGAAAACATCCTTATATCAACAGTACACCTTTTTTTTTTTTAAATTATTATTCAGTTATATGGCGCATCCTCCATACAAGTCCTTATGCATGTTGTTACTATAGAAACAATAACATATTAGAGCAAAGGCATTAATATAAACCTTGTAGCTAGAACTATTATCAAAGCTGCTGTTATAGAAAATGAATCAACGCCTTCTGACCAATCAGATTCAAGCGACGAATATTGTTTTTAGAGTTTATTCACTGTGCATGCACTCCACATGGACCATCCTTCTCTGGTGGAAGCTGTCAGTTAAAAGCAATTAATCGGAAAGCTGGTGAGCGGATAAATCGAGGGAGTCCGTGCTTCACCTGCAGGAAGGTCCTGCCTCTGCGTGGTAACTGATCCTACTTTCAGAGTGATCAATAATGCAGGTGGTGGAGATTCAAAGCCCCGTAGCGGCCTCTTAAAGAAGCCAGCAATGTCCTGGTGTCGGGTGTATCTGCGTTTCTGTGTCTCGGGTCCAATTTCTTTCATTTACGCTCATTTAGGAGGAACCTCAACTGTGCCCATGTAGAGCACATCTAAAGTTTATCATGGAATTCTCAAGATAACTATACTGCCAAACAGGAAGTGGATTGACTTCCTGAACACGCTATTAGGTTTGATGACTCAGCAGTGCTTCACCTGCATGCGGTAAGCATATCACTGTATTAGCTGTTCAACTGTGAACTGGCTTTGCTTTTCTCCTGAGCTTGCATTTTTATTTTCTACCCTGATCCCTGATATACAGCACTGAAACCCCAAAGGGTTTGGATTAGCCCACATTAACTAGCTTTTTAAGGCAAATTGTGATAATTGCGATAATGTTCTGCATCAGTGGACTGAATATATGTCGCATAATGTGTGCTAGCAAGTGCAACATCTTAACAGACATTGTGTGCTTGTGTTTTGTGGCATATGGAGCTCTCATGTTGCTCTGCTCTGTCAAACCCATGTCCATTCCAAGTCTTCTGTGCGCCTTCTAAGAAAACAAAGCGAGTCCATCTACAGACATTGTATACATGGCAGCAAATTACATTATGCATCGGGACAAACACTTAACATAAACTGGCCTTTTTCGTCCCTCCAGTGCTGAACTCGGTCCATTTCTCAGAAGCACTGGATTGCCTGTGAGCAGCTGTTCTCACAGGTGACATTTTTCCTCAACCGTGAGGACATGTTTTACATGTCAAATCCACTGGGAAGAGGCCACTTCCAAAAAAAAAAACCTCTTTTGGTGAAAGATGAAAAACTCAACTTTATGAGGTTTGCTGAGGTGCGAAAAACAATATGGAGGACAAAGTCCCGGTGATAGTTTTGAAGGTCTTCTTAGCAAGCAAATACAAAGATACAAATTTATGACATGTTGAACCTAAAATATTTCAAATATTGCTGATATTCCAATGGTGCAATGTGAGAAAAAAATAACAGTGTGTCACATGAGGTGACAAGCAGCTCAGATTGTGCTCATTTTCTGCCTCTAAAGCAACAGCGAAGTCAAACAGCCTCCTCATGACCAGAGTTACGCTGAATTGTATTACTGAAGATAATGAAACTAGATAAGTATCTAGGCTAGGACTGGTAATAGCACTTTTCTTTTTTTGATATTTGGTGTTTCTGTTTGAGTATGGGTTTGAAATACTCTGGAACATCCTGAAGATTGTCGTGGGCTCTCATCACTCCAAGCTTGTAGCAAATGCTTACTGGAAATACTGGCCTCTATGAGTTGGTTTTAGATCTCCAGAAGCTGGCATCACTTGCAGCATACATCTCTATCCTGTACAAGTACTAAGTACCTCAAAATAAGTTAAGCACTGACACCGTATATACAGGCACTCAATATAAAGTGTGTTAGTAAGGTGCTGGGCCACCATGATCCATCAGAACATCTAAAATGATCACAGCATTTTGGGCAGATGCTCGTGTTTTGAAGTCTCTGTATTAAAAAAAAAAACACGTCCTCATGCTGTTACAAAAAACAAGTTGGCACAGAAAAAAAATCAGAGCCATGTGTTTCCAAGTATTCATCAGTGCCGAAAAGTCTCTCTCGATCAACTACTCCTGAAAGTCAGTTACCCTCTCAACGCTCTGGTTTCGAGCCATATCTGCTGATCATTTGATATGATCTGATTACTACGCTCTGTGCACAGGCTGGGTGCTGAATGTCCCTGCATCACTGCCTTGTTTTAAACATTAGCCTTATGAGTCGTCCTACTTGTGCACACACACCTGCCAACTGGACCATCGCCAAACACACAGGCTTTTGTGTGTTTCTTCATATTGACAATAACTATTAAATATTACTATTGTACAGTCTCGGTCAATGGGATATCCAGTGATAACAAGGGAACAATGCAGGGATTAATGATGCTTCAGTGCCATATGAAAGGCAATGACAGGTTCTTGATATTTTCTTACACCCTCAGCTGTTAGTATGGAAAGCACTTGCTGACACATCAGTAGGTTTAAAAGTTAACTTTGAAGTAGACACGGTGAGAGAGGCCTCACCCCGAACAGAGTTCATTAAGGCCGAAGGTCTCCACCCCTTCCCTGCTATTGTTCCCTGCACTGTAGGGTAGGAGCTCATCTATTTTGTCACAGTAGCCTGGATCTAAAGCAGGAGTCAAACCTAAGACAGGTACCTTCGTAGCTTGTAATTCTCTTGTTGAGTTTTGTTTGTTTACATTTTTGGCATTTGACAGACACCCTTATCCAGAGTGACTTAATCCACGAAATCCACTGTTTGTGGATTGGACTTTCTAATTCATTCTCTTTGGGTTCTTTAGTCCCACTCTGCATATGGTTTGGATCTGATATCGGGTTTCACTTTCAGTAAGTAAGTCTAAGTCACACCTGTGTTCTTTATCCAGGTCACTTGTACGCTGAGAGAGGCTGTGGAGCAGGCAGCATGGAGAACAACGTGACACAGATCTCCCGAGAGGACCTGGAGGACCTCAGGGAAGCCTTCAAAAAAATCGGTCAGTCTGTTAGCATGCATCTGCTTTGTACAAAAATTCTTCCAAGTAGAATTACACTATCACCTATATTATCTGTTTTAGAGTTTGGTACATGACATGATAAACATGATCAAACTATTATTGCCGGACAATATGCTGGAAGTATGGTGATTACTGCATGAATGTGTCATATTTACCATTTGTTATTAAGCGAATGCCGCAAAGTGAATGCCGGATTTCTAAAAATGCCTTAGCACTCATTGGTTGTAAGCGCGAGTTGACCTTTACTAAGGAGAACACCATTTGTGTAACAAATTTGCAAAGGAAAATAAATCCTATGTCCTAAGAATGATTTGCTTCCCCCCGCTCACTCTCCTCAGACACTGACAACAGTGGTTATGTCTGCGATTTCGAGCTGCAGGAGCTCTTTCGGGAAGCCAGCCTTTCTTTGCCAGGGTACAAGGTGCGAGAGATTGCAGAGAGGTTCATCGCTGGTGACACCAACAAAGATGAGAAGATAAGCTTTGAAGAGTTTGTCGCGGTATGGATAATCTATCTATTAACATTAGCTGCTAACACATGAATCCACAGCCTTAGCTCAAATGTCTGGATGACTCCAGGTCTGGAGAAAGGGGGTCTACAGTATATTAGTCTCAAGCCATACCCATCATTCCCTGATGGCTCTTATTCCACCTACCACTTTAACATAGTGTATGATCACAGCATTTCGCTTTTGATTCCATAGATATACCAAGATATAAGAAGTAAAGAGGTTAGAGAAACCTTTCGCAAGACCATCTCCAGGAAGGATGGGATCTGCTCTTTAGGAGGAACATCTGGAATCTCTAGTGAAGGAACTCAGCACTCATATTCTGGTGGGCTAAACACAGCTGGAGAACTGATCATTTTGGGTTGTATTCAAAGTCGAATTGCTTATAATTCTGACCTTGAACTTAAGCGTGTTTTTCTTGTGTATTATCAGTTACAGCAAGTAGCAGTATTAAGTCCAGTGCCACTGTCTGACTATTTGATGTAACCACACAGAAATGTATGTTTTGGGCTATAAATACACAAAACAGTCTATGGAATGCCACCTGAGGCCTTAGCATTTGCACGATTAATAATTAACATTATCATTCCTTTATAGTCCTATCATTATCATATCATTTTTGCATGGACATCAATCTGAGACATTGTTTATCTGAATCTGAGATATTGCTTATCTGAAGGACTGATTTTTTTATAGATCAAATTAAGGACAACACTTGTAGCAGACGAGTGATTGGACAGCTTGTCCTTCAAATCACTAGTATGTTTTCTTTATAGGCAAATGTTGAATTCATAAAAATTCATATTTTGGCGAAATAATAGGATGTGCTGGATCAAGTGCTATTTTAATAAGCTGATGGATAATGAGAGTGGAAGCCATATTGTTAAATTAAACAAAAAAAATTGTAGTTAGGGCTATTCATACCAGGACTATACTAAACTCCTCTTAGATTTATTTCAGTGCTTGCCATAGTCATTTTGAAATCCTCTCTTGCTTTTATGTTACACTGTATTACATTTGATTGCTAAGGAAAAAATGGTCCTTCAGTCCGCATTTTATATCTCAGATTTTTTTTTTTTTTGGGCAGGGGGCACTTAAAGGCAAGTGCTTGTGATTAAAGATGGTGGTGTAGACACTGTTTAAAAACCCGATTTTGGTTCTACACCCAGATGAATTTAATAATCTGAGCAGGTAGTCCAGAAACTCAATTTAAGCAGCTGCGTAACACAACTCTGAATACGTGGAACTTTCCCAGCATAAATACTGACCTAACATTTGTCATTTGAGTTAAGATGCCAACTCAGCCCTTTGAATACAGCCCTTTGTTCTCTGAAGCACCAAATTTGATTACTGGCATTGATGTAATTGCATGTCTAGTGCTGTCTGTCACATGTTTGTAGCTCTTGCTGAAATCTGAGCCAGAGCGCCATCCCATTAGAAGCAATGAGTTGCATGAATGAAGTCATTTTATGGCCCTTGGCTGTGCACAATTCCCACTGGTAATCTGAGCCTGATTCTTCTATTGCTTATGTCTTATGTGTAAAATTGGCCTGCAGATGAAGAGAAAGTGGCTTTTGTCAACTGGATCAATAAGGCCTTGGCAAACGACCCCGACTGCCAACATATCATCCCCATGGACCCGAAAACCGACAGTCTGTTCAAATCAGTGAAGGATGGAATAATCCTCTGGTAAGATGATACCACTATTCTTTTCTTTATATCAGGGATGTCAAACTCATTTTAGGTAAAAGACTACATTACACATAGCCCAATGCCAAGTGGGCCAGACCAAAAAAATCAGCTGAGTTGATTAAATCCAAGTGCCATGCATAAGTATTCACACCTACTGAACTTTTCCACATTTTGTAGCGTTACACTCTGGAACTAAAATAGTTGCAATTGGGATTATATGTGAATGAATCTACACAAAATAGCCCATAATACTAAAGTATAAAAGTAAGTATTCGTCCCCATCCCTGTAAAACCTTTAAATTAGTTCTAATAACAGGCACGGCTTCAGACTTTTATCTTGCTAATAAAGAATTATATCATTAGTACACTTTGTCAGTAGGTACATTTATGGCCTTGGGTTTATTACTCTATTTTGCCCCCCTAGGGGTGTAACAGCTCTTTTTTTCAATCTTTAAATTTAGTTACTATCTAAAAGATGATTTTAGAACCCGGATTTAAAATTCATTAGAACTATAAGAACTATTAGAGCTATCTATTAGAATCGCCAGACTTTTGGGCCACATGTTTGACTCCATTTCTTTCGATGGATATTTCAGACAGTTTCATCTGGAAAGAGATCTGCGTAGCTTGACTGCTGTTTGTCTTAATAGTTTGTATTGTTCATTGATTCATTCGCAGCAAAATGATCAACCACTCCCAGCCGGACACGATCGATGAAAGGGTCATCAACACAAAAAAACGCACAATGTTCAACATGACTGTAAGCACTTACTCTTCATATACAATAAAGATCTCTTCTATTCGGTAGATAGATAGATAGATAGATAGATAGATAGATAGATAACTAGATACCATTTTCTTTACTTCTTCATACTTGTGCTTTACATCTCATGGGTCATGGGTCAGTTCGTGTTGTTATAAAAATTGAACTGGCAGGCCACGGTCAGGATGTGGCAGCAAAGTAGTATTCCCAGCAAAAAATTCCAGTGAACCCGAGTTCTTGAAAAAAAAAAAAAACATAGCAGAACTGAATAATGTACAAAAATGGGTGTAGTTCTGTGACTCTACTGTAGTTTTCTAAACATGAACTATTGCTTCTGTAGCAGAGCATCTGTTGTGGCCAATCACACGCTTTTACGTAATTTATGTAATTTATTAAGGTACAGAATAGCTACCCCTAGCTACCCAAACTTTACCCTCTCTGCTCTGATTAGCAATATGGCTTGTCAATAGTGGTAACATAAAATGCCAATACGAAAACAAAACATAACCGCTTCAAATGATCTTATTTGTATGCATAGGTAATGCTAAACGTAACTGTTGTCACCATTTAGTTATGTTAGCTGTTTATTCAGGCCTTTGTAAGCAAGGAATTCTATGCAGCCGGACCTTCGTAAATCTTTGCAAAATACTCCTGCTATAGTCTTTGGTATGTTGCTGTTTTTAACTCTAAAATGTACATGAGCTTCAGCCAGTTCGGTGACATGAATTATCATTGTTTTTGTGCCCGGAGAAGTAGTTGGCCTACTTCCCAGAACCTACGAAGTTGTAATATTGCAGTTTTACTGAAAGCATTCAAGTTATGAAGGAAGACAGGATGATGGATTGTTGACTTCCAATCCAAGGGATTTGTAGTCAGCTTTCACTGTAAATGTGCCAGCAAGCAAATTTAGCTGGAAAATGAAGACGTCCCCAAATCCTTGCCAGAGCCTTTCTGTCTGCAGATATTGCTGTTCAACAGGTGACAGAGCCGTGCTGACATACGCAAGTGCATCCAGCTTTCCATCTGAGACACTTTGTGCCAGTACAGCAGCAAGCAGCAAGACATACTGGGCTTGCATCCAAAATTGTCTCTCCGTGCTTGGCTGGGTCAAACTAAGACACAGCCATATTGCTGCTATCAAATCCTGCTTTATGTGCTAAAGGCCAGTCAACACTTCATCTTTTTTTCATGAGCTCTCAATTTCGCTGTGTTAAAGTGGCTAGGTGAAGAATGAAACAAGCACTTCGTGGACAGGCGGCCCTCAGGACGGGTCTAAAGGAACTGAAGCCTCTGATTTTATCTGGATCAGCAGAGATGCCATGCTTAGATTAAAAAAAAGTCTAGCTTTATCAAGCTAGACCCGGACGTCATTCTTCAGATGTCGCTTTACAAATATAAGATGACGTATGCCAGGAAAGGAGCTACATATTAGATGCTGTTATAGGGAATTAATCAATGATGGGGTGGTGTGATGTGGCCCAACATGAAGCAGAGATACTGTTACCAACATAAAGTTGATTATTTTCCTGGAACATCACATCCCAAAGCGATATGTCACATAAAAAACATAAAATGTCGTTATAACATAACATATTAGAACAAGCACGTGGGTGTATGGTTATAGAAGAATAATTAAGATATTCTGACCAATCAGATTCAAGAATTCAACAGCGCTGTGCTGTAAGAAAAATCGAAAGGTAGAAAAATATACAGAAAAAAAAGTAGCTCTAACACAAAATCTACATTTATGTAACTTCCTTTATGCATCCTGAATAAAATTGTGCCTTTTTATTGGGAAAATGTCAGAATTTGGTAAACGGTTTTTCCGATTTCTCAATATTATGCTGTCTATTTCAAAGAGCTCAGTGGAGTCTGCTTTAAGGACATCCTTCTCATTCCTTCTCAAAAAGTTGGAAATGGACCTGACAAAGTGGTTTATGTCCTGGTTACATGAGCACCTTGCTTCAATTTGCCAGTGGTTTTTGGTGGTCATGTGGAGATGACGTCGTTCATTTCTTCAGTGAAGAAACTGCCAGCATTTGGAGCCACCATTTGCCTTCTGGATGACATAAACCATAAACGTGCATTTTTCACATAAAGACAAACCTATCTTTCTTGTCTTCTAGGAGAATTTGATACTGGCCCTTAACTCCGCCTCAGCCATCGGTTGTATGGTGGTCAACATTGATGCTCAGGACATGATTGCTGGAACTCCTCACCTGGTGCTCGGGCTCCTCTGGCAGATCATTAAGATTGGCCTGTTCGCTAACATCGAGATCTCAAGCAATGAAGGTCAGACATACACCTTGGGCAAAAAAAACAAACGAACCAAAAAAAAAAAAAAGCCATGTTTTTAGAAGCTAAAGAAAATAAAGGTAGCTAACAATGATTGTATCTTGGTTACTATGGTATTCCTGTTACAGTCCTATGACTAATATGGTTACTGTGACATCTGTCTAGTTTGAAACTGAATAAGGTTAATAGAGAAAGATTTTGAGAGCAAAAGTTTGCACACCCTTAGGAAAAAGTGATGACATTTAATTTATTGTGTATGTTAAGATTTTGGATCCTCACAGTTGTAACATTCGCTCCCTGGCACTATAACACACCACACTCTTATAGTAAAGTTGTGTGAAAATTTGATTCACCCTCATATATAGACAGCCTAATGTATCTTACATTTTGTTTTCTCTTTTCATGGTGTAATTAATGATCTTGATACAAAGTTTAGACAGTAATTGATCTCAGTGATAGTAACCGAGTGTCCGTTTGTGTTGACAGTTTCTCAGTGCTAATATGCTTGTTTGTGCAGCTCTGATCGCACTGCTGGGCGAGGGTGAGGACTTGGACCAGCTGTTGTCCATGTCCCCTGAGGAGCTGCTGCTGCGCTGGGTGAACTATCACCTCAAAGCTGCTGGATGGAATCCAATCAAAAACTTCACCGAGGACATCAAGGTAGCATCACCATGCACTGTTCACCAAGACATCTTCTGAGTAGCACTCTTCAGCACAGCTTGAAATACCTAATCAAACTTGATTACACCATCACATAATTATTGATTATTGTCCATTTTTCCATCTTTTATTCTTTTTTCCCCCATTACTAGGTAATTAAATATATAATTACAGCATGCTACGTGCTAGTCCTTGGTTCCTAAGCTTTCTTTCCCTTTAAAAGAAATGCTTCAGCCGAATCTGAATGGAAGCATAATAACGATGCTCACATCCATGCATTAATCACAGCTCTAAAATCCAGTTATATGCTCAGCACTGATATTCATTTCTTTTGCAGGACTCCAGGGCCTACTTCCACTTGCTGAACCAGATCGCTCCTAGAGGAGATGAAGACGATGAGATACGGATCACCATCGACATGTCTGGCATACACGTGAGTCTGTAGTCTTCCCTGAATCGAAATGACTCTCGGGATAGCCAAAAAAACAAAACAAAAAAAAAAAAAAAAGTGATGCACCATTAAAATCTTCTGAGGAATTATTTATTTCTTGCTTTGGTATTGCATTGGCCAAGTAGCAAAATGAAAGTAAAAACTGAGAGAGGGATCATGCAAGGACAAACTACAGTATTTAAGCTATAAAAAGGTTCAAAGTTAAGCATGGTTTGCAAGAGATCAATAAAACCTGGCAGCCAAGTAATGAAGAAGTACTACCTCCCCTTACATTCCTCACACTTGGGTCAGTGCATACACTATGTGTATCCACCTCCACCAATCTCAGACCGCTGATTAAGCTAAACAATTCAATTCCTTTTACATTTTATTTGTATAGCGCCTTTAACAATAGACTGTGGGCCTACAGGATACTTAATAAATCCATTTGTATTCGGCTTGATACATGAGGCCAGATGTAGATTTAGATCCCTAATGAACAAGCCAGTGGTGAGGGAAAAATTCTGTGAGAGGACATGAGGAAGAAACCTTGAGAGGAACCAGACTCACCAGGAACTCGTCCTCTTCTGGGAGACATTACAGTACAGAGGTGTAGATGAGGAAAGAGTAACAGGTATGAAACTGTGAATAAGAGTCCTGGGATGAGTACAGGACAATATTTATGATTGCAGGAGGATGATGACCTGAAGAGGGCGGAGCTTATGCTGAAACAGGCGGCTCGAATCGACTGCCGGCAGTTTGTCTCGCCTCAGGACGTGGTGGCGGGGAATCAGAAGCTCAACATTGCCTACGTCGCCAACCTGTTCAACATGTACCCTGCCCTGAAAAAACCCACCGACAATAGCATCGACCTCACCATGATCGAGGGTGAGTCGCGGTACGCTAACGCTAAGCATAAGAGACGACTGCTCAAGGCTAACAATGGCTGACCTGGCCATCTCTTTACATTCTATTCATCGCGCAACATAAAGCAATACATTAAACCACTTCCTGATGGCAGGTGCGTAAATAAACCAGTAGCATTTTTGTTTAGTCATTAAGTCACGTAACCTTCAACTCACAATGACCTCAACATCACCTTTTTTATATTTACTAGTGAAAACTTGCGTTGTTATATGTGTTGTTGCGTTGTTACATGTGTTATATGATCATTTTATTATTACTGATTCATATTTATTTCAAGTTTTTGCATTAGCAAACATTTTCAGCCAAAGAGGACACAAAGGTTCACATACTAAATGGGAACTTAAAAAAACAGCTATCTCAGCTAGCATGACATTTTAACATGCGACAGTCACGTTAAATTTGAGCAGCCAATCACAAACGTGATCATACACCATATAATCGCTGCTAACTAGACTTTCATTTCTTCATTATAAACTGTTT
This sequence comes from Pangasius krempfi, assembly GCA_037576825.1. Taxonomy (NCBI): domain Eukaryota; kingdom Metazoa; phylum Chordata; class Actinopteri; order Siluriformes; family Pangasiidae; genus Pangasius; species Pangasius krempfi. The sequence goes on from CM074977.1 coordinate 24,701,940, forward strand.
AACTATGTAGCTGGGCAGCTTAGATAGAGGTAGCTAGTCACTTCATTGTTATATGGTATAATTAAAAGTGGTATTTTATGCTAAGCAGTACATCAAACTGAAAAAGTGGTGTGTTATTAAGTTTGCAACTGGGTGCTCAGACTTCATTTAAAAATTGGTGATGTAGCAAAAGAGTTTACCATGTCTCATCTTTTCTTTCCACTCCCTCCTGCCCAGACCTGACCCCTCCCATTGTAGGTACTGTGTTAATGCACTGTTCACTTTGCATGCTCAGGAGTGTGTTCACTCTCTCCATCTACTGTGCTAAGATTATTAATAACGCCATTCAAAAACGAACGGAACGTTCAGGTTGTTTTTTTCTCGCATTGATTCGTTTGGTTATTGGTTGTTGTGACTGAGTTGCAGACCCAGTAACTCCAAAGGCACTGTTTTTGGTTAATGGGAAGAGTTTATCATGACAGTTTTACCTTGAAAATGTCACAATTGTGCAAGAGCCAATATGGCTACATATCTTTCAATGGCACTAACAGTCATATAGGCCACTCCTCCTTCATTGAGACTGACAGTCACATAGGCCATGCCTCTTTCGTTCTTCAATGGGACTGACAATCAGACAGGCCATGACTCCTTTATTAGAACTGACTGACACATTGGCCAAGCTACTTTCATTGCCACTTTCAACCAGTCATGTAGGCCACACCTCCTTCATTCAGACTGAAAGTCACCTGTGCCACCCTTTCTGCAAAGAGACTAACAGCCACCTGGGCCACGCCTCCTTCATTAGAAATGACAATCACGTTGGCCATGCCCCTTCACTGGTAATGACAGTCACATAGGTCACGCCTCCTTCTTTAGGACTGAATCACATAGGCCACACCTTCTTCATTGAGAATGACAGTCACCTGAGCCACGTCTCCTTCATTAGGACACACAGTCACATAGGCCACACCTTCATTAGGAATGATAATCACATAGATCACACTTCCTTCATTGGCACTGACAGTCACGCAAGCCATGCCTCCTTTCCTGCAGCGATGCGCTGAATTTATGTTGTAAAACTATAATATCAACACTAGCCCTTGACACTAATTGGTTTATGTTAGGTTTATGATAGGTCGAAGGTCCCTTCTATAATTTGTGCTTTACTAAATGAGGCGAATACAACATTATTACAAGCCGCAGTATCGTTATTTATTTAAAAGGATTTTTTCATTTTCATGTTCTGCTCACTAATTTGCAACTGACTCGTGCCGGCTGATCACGTTATTTTAACATTCACGGATACAGGCACGCAAAACCTCTTTCTGCGCTCAGGAATCCTCCTGATGGGAGCATAAATAAGAGAGCACAGCATGTGGCCTCCACCTATTTAACAAATCTCTTATCTGGATGCAGATGGGAAAAAGATAATGTGATAGTCCCTTGCGACTCAGTTTATTGATAGATTATGCTTCATCCCTAATGTAGGATGTCCCATATATATATACATACACTGCCCTCCAAAAGTTTGGAAACGCCTGAACAAAATAGGGTTTTTGGGCAATATCAGCAT
>CM074977.1:24709886-24730259 GCA_037576825.1 Pangasius krempfi
AATCCATTGTGGTGGTGTATAGAGCCAAAAATGTTAGAATTGTGTCGATGTCCCAATATTTATGGACCTGACTGTACCTGCAGTGTTGGCTGATCGACACCAGACATCAGGATTGTGAGATAATGATAGGCTGTTAGTGGGTTTACTCCAGGCACTGAATAAATGTAAGTGGGACCAAGCGCTGACTTTTGTTACTATTTTGATTATTAATTTGGCCCAGATACTTCAGAGTGGAGGACTGAATGCTAAAAGCTTTTGCAAAACAGCAAAATCTAGACATGCAGAGGAGGGAAAGATGCCATATGCTGCACTTCTGCATACTTGGAAGCTTTTGGAAATCCTTTGAGAACTGGACCGTACACTTTTTTTCCAATATTCAAGATTTTTGGAACCAAGATAAGCACGCCCACTTACATGCCTGATTCAACCAAACACAACACGGTATAAATATTCTGGAAGCTTTTTGGACCTTTTTTTTTTTTTTTATTTCTCCCTCCCGCTCTATAATAGTCCTTTCTTTGGCAAAAAGCAATCGTTCATGTAAGTATTGATCTTTGACACAAGAGGCAGTTTTCCCACTATTGAGTTTGGTCCATTACATTTGCATTTATTTATTTAATTTTTTTTTTCCCCCCCCAAATGGGCCAGGATACAATTTTAAGCATTTAGCAGTTTTCTTCTGCTCATAGGCATAAAACCTTCGGAGATCCTCAGATACAACTGCCAGCTTGTACGAGTAAAAATTCACAAACTTCGCAGAAACATTTAAATGATTCTCTTGATACACAGAATGAATGGACTAATGCTAAAAATGTACTAATGCTCATGTTGTTCATGAATAAATTACAGTACCGCTGTACTGGTGATCCTATGAATAAAAATGTCAAAAAAATTAATGAGCATGCGTACCATATTTTCCAGATTATAAGATACATTTTATATGTCAAAGCAACAGCTATAAGTATATTACAATGAATGATTGTATTATACATATATACACATATATATATAAATGTGACATATACGGCGAACCAACATACATATACTGATTACCTCTCGAAACAGACTTTATGGTCTGAAAAATATGTTCTTGCAATGACTCCCAATTTGGTGTGTACAGATCCAGAGTGATCTGATGAGTCTACAAATCCGACATGGCCACTGCCTACCATCAGCAGCGGACATTATTCAACACAGCCAGGTCCCTCTGCTTCTTAGTCTTGAAGGCCATTACAAAGTTCTGCGGCGAAACGACGCCTTGTCCCTGTTCGTCGACGTGACCCATGACGATGTAGTTCAGACCTTGAGACAGAAAACCACAAGGGAAATAACAATAACCGTTATATTTGGTGGTAAAGTCTAGAAGCGTATCAGATCATATTAGGCTCTAAATACATATAATACACGTTATGATCTAAATTCAATAAATACATTTGCATAGCTAATAATGACATCATGCTTCTATGAGAAGCAAAGAGCACGAGAAAGTGTAGAACAAAAGACAGAACAAACATAACAGTAGAGAAATAAATCATCAGATTTTCTGGGTTTTTTTTTTTTTTGGCGCTAATTCTACAGACAACAACTGAAACAAAGTCCTGCTGCTGTTTTCAATTCCGCTCTCCAGGCAAATTCCACATTGGCAGCTTTAGAGCATTTTTTTTTTTTTTCTCCAAGCAAAACGATTCTGCTTGACTTCTAGACTTTTCTATTCACCGCATTTGCTAAGCTAAATAAAGCGAGGTGAAGGCATTTCAGTGCAGCGTTATTACTGCTGGCTAAAACAAACACACCAGAAACACAGACTGGGCTTCAGGTTATACATCATGATGCCACAAATGGCAAAATGATGCTTAAAATATTCCTTTAGCAGAGACAGAGGCATGCACACTAAAATACTCCTGCAGAACTTGGATGGAAGTTAAAAAAAAAAAAGAAAAAAAAGAAAAAAAAAGAAGGGAAACCTCACAGAAGAATGTTTAATGTTATTCATGAGCCAGTTAGCATTACGTTAGATAAAGATAGAAAGTTAACTTGGCCAGTGTTCATGATGAACCAAAAAAAAAAAAAGTTTTGATTGTATTAAATATTTTGACAGGTTTAAAAAAAAAAAAAAAAGTGGAATTACAAAAAAAAAAAAAAAGTGGAATTACAAAAAAAAAAAAAAAGTGGCTGAATAATTATGGTTTTAATTAAAATGGTTCTTCTATGGCATCACTCTAAAGCTTTTTTCGTGGGCATTCAAAATATATTAAACAATTTATTATCCTACACAGACTGTTTTAACGGATAAAAAAAAACGAATCCTTCATGCCTACTGTAAGTGGGAAGAATTCAGAGGTGTCATCTTTAATCGGTGTGTTACGGACAATCGCTCGGTGTGCATTTGCACAAACAGGATTCGTTCCTGGATGTTTGAAGTTATCGGCGCAAAATATTGAATAATTAAACTCGCAGGTCCGATAGAGGACCAGAATAGACTCATTTGCATGGCATATCCGAGTGGTTGCTAGGCAACTGTCGCTAAATCACCGACGCGACTACTTCGGCGACACCTTCGAAGCCTGCGCAGGCTAGCTGTATGCTCGTTGCACGTCATTGCATCACTTGGGCCTTATGTAAACAGACAGTCTTTCCTGCCGGGGTTGTCTTGCCATATTCTCCTCTATAATTTAACCAATTTTGTTGACTGACGAGCTGCCAGGTTTTCTTTACAGGAACAGAAACAGAGGGTTCTCGTGTGAGTATTTATGAGTTTTGCAGATAATGAGGGAACTTGTCATTCGAGAAGCTCCGTTGTTCCCCGGCTCTGCTACATGATAAATAAAGAAAGTTTTACAACACGAGCTGTTCATCTGCTGTAATCTGAGGCAACTGAGGCACAATCCAGTTCAAACACAGAGTGGAGAAGTTAAAAGTGCTCATGAAATCAGATCTAGTTGTTGCTGTAAAGAAGTTTGCTCGAGGACCAAGCAAAAAAAAAAAAAAAAAAAAAAAACAGGACTGGGCAGCGCACTGGAGCTTTTACTTGCGAATTAATTTAAGGTTTGTCCACGGTTGTAGCTAACCCTGTGTCGCCAGTGCAAAGCTAAAGACGCGAGCGTGTCTTGGCTAGTAGCAGCAGTCTCGCGAGCCACTCACCTCTCCTGACTAAAGGGCATTTCTTACACAGGATTGTGACTTTCGTGCTCATGCTCTTTCCAGCCTGCTGGATGGACAGGCTCCCTTCCTTGTACACGTTGGTGATGGAGAAGGCGGCGAGCACGCTCTGTTCCCTCGTGGCAGCCGAGACGAGTGTTCCCGTCAGCACTGTGACGAGACGACACCAGGGTATCAACTCATCCTCCACAGTATTGTGTTGTACTGGGAGAAATGTGCTGTTATTGTGAAGGACGTGGGGTTATGTAATAAAAGCACACACTGTGAAAGAAAATGTGAATTACAGAAGATCTCCATCATTTATTTCCTAGCAGTAATGACAGGATTCCTCAGCTCCTCTTTGGTCTTAGAGGACGAGATATGAACACATGATGAATGATTTTTTTTTAAATGTGTGTGTGAACAGGATAGTTAGAAAAATAAATAAATAATTCTGAACAATTCAACATGTTTGGCACTTTTGACAATTTTTTTTTTGTTTGTTTTTTACCAAAGTTGCTTAAGCAGTAATGATTTTCGATTGTTCCGCTCCTCCTGCACTTCTGCTTGCAGAGAGCTTCAGAGTACGCCAGTGCTGTGGGGGGGGGAAGGGGGGGGGGGAGAGAGAAGAAATCATTATCGCCACAGCGGAGGAAACGGCGGGGCAATTTCACAACGCCGCGTTATAAAAGCCTGAGGATGCACATGTATAACATGCCGCATAAATAATCATCCTGTTTGACCGAGCTAGTAAACTCCGGAAGCGCAAATCAACATACCGCTCTGATTGCACCATGCCGAATTCTCGATTCTGATTGGTCAGGAGGTGTCGATTCATTTTCTATGACAGCAGCTCAACAACTTCCACAGAGACTTAATTTACAAAAATATGAATAATATATTCATATTTATAAATGTTATATATTAATACTTTGAACATATTTAATAATATATAAAAGAAAGTGTCATTGTTGATGTGGTGAATTGTCTGCTATGAGAAGCTTATTATTATTGTTATCATTTGTGTCAGTGCGTTGTGGTTTCCTGGTATCATGACAAGCTGCGTTTTTTTTTTGTTTGTTTGCAAGAAAGAGAGAAAAAAAAAAAAAAGAGAGGCAGGAGAGGAGATGAGTGTTTCGCAGATGTTCCACAAGATTAAACGTAACTATAGTTGGATTAAAAAAATAAATAAATAAAAAAGTATGAGACGTTCTTTAATAAATAAAAACGATAACTGTCAGAATATTGTCGTGGTATAAAAGGAATAAAACACTCTGGGACCTACTGGAGTGGCGACGCTGACTCCGCGTCGCAGCACCACCCTGTCGGTGATGATTTTCCTGTAACTGCACACCCCCAAGTGTTTTCTTTCTTGTCCGTATTAATTCAGCAACACTGCCTTTGCCTTACTTTGAGCAGATTTCAAGGCAATGCCATAATTCTGTTCAGCAAAATGGAGAGATTTTAAAATACGCCACGGCACAATATCATAAAGTGATAAAAGGTTCCACGTAGTAGGAAATCTGGTTCATGCGAAGCTGCTGTTATAAAATATTAATCAACACCTTCTGACCAATGGGAATCGAGCATTTAACGGCGCTGTGGTATTAAATAGTGCACTCTAAAAGTTTCTATTACTATTGTTAACCTTTCCAATTGATTATTTCATTAACTGAGCTACATTTCTGACTGATCTATCGTAGTCTTGGCCCTGTGCAGTAACGTTAGAGGAAGAGGGGAACAGGACAGACCTATGCGCCCTGCAGTGGTGGGAGCGGCTGCAGTAACGGGAACGGGGGAGCCAGCGATGGTGGAGTTCTTCGGCTTGAACGTGTAATGGCAGATGAAGCCGTCGGCGGTGAGGCTCAGATCAGAGACGAACTGGATGAAGACGTGACTGCCGTCAGAGTAGATCGGCCTGAACACGGACACGACATGAGCGCCTTTAGATCTTTCATCTCAATGACATAGTGAAAAAACATCGTTCGCTGATGGAAGATGATGACGCCGTCATTATATTTCATTTCATTTCATTTCATAGCAAAACTTTTAAAATATTCTTTAAAAAAAATACATTCCTGTGCTTAAGGGTCTGCGTGGTGGTGTGTGTCTGCACAGACGGGACATGAGCACGGCGTGAAGGAGAAGTAACACAGACTACGATCCTATTTTAACCCTTTACTCTCAGATGGCCTGAACTTCACATGAAGCTGGAAAAAAAAAAAATCTTTATACTATTGCAACTCTATAAAGTTTTTGAGAGAACGTTGAGGAAAAACAACCCCCGGTTTTCTTGTACAGTGAAGCTCTATGGCGTACTGACAGTTAAATGCAATTTAATACCAAATCGTTCAAACTATTGAATGTGACGGCGATAACAATAACTGGAATGAATTAGCAGCATTGCTAGTTAGCTCGCTTGCTCACTGACAAGCTTGCTGATAAGCTAGCCAAGCTCACGACGATATCAGAGAATATAAAAACGGTAAGTAAGGTTGAGAGAAAAACAAAACAGACAACTAAAATATCCTGAACTCTTACACTAAAGAGAGTAAACAGTGAACTATGCGACATAAGGAATAAATCACACTGAGACGCGCTGCTGTAGAAAAATAATCAACGACGAGGTGTTGTGATGCGGCCTGCCGTGAAGCAGGGTTACCGTTACGACTCCAGAGTTGATTATTTTCCTACGACAGCGCATCCTGAAGTGGATTATTCCTCTTATACCACAGCAATCTGCGAATTACAGTTTTTGATTTGTTAATGGATGACATGTCATGCTTTTTATCCCTTTAGAGTTACATTTAATATCTGTGAAACATGTTATCACTTACGCTATAGCAGTGATAAACGGTCGTTCCCTCATCAGCTTCTCTTTTTTCTTTCGCTAAGTTAATACGACCAACAACAACAACAACAACAACAAAAAAAAAAAACATGCATTGTGTCATATTAGAGAGCATAAACTCCTCTGAAGACTTTCCCATGATGGAAACCTGTTATCACACTCCGAAAAAGCGCTGACACCGGAGACTCATTCCATAAATGCTAAATGATAGATTGCATCATACAGGCCCCTGTGAATGAGCTGTTGCTATAGAAACGATGTGTTATAACCAGCACATTAATACAAACCTGTGATTCGCAGCTGCACTGCAGACAATGAATCAACCTTTCAGTCGTGGTATAAAGATTTGTACTGAAGGCTGGTTTTCTGCCGGAGTGCTAACGGAAGGCGAGCGTTAATGAAAGGAGATGATTACGGAGAAATATGGAGAGTCTGGGAAACTGACCACAGCACCAGAACAGCAGAGATGAGGCTCTTACGCAGGGGGGCTGTCGCCGCAGAACTTCCCGATCCTGTTCGCGTCGCTCATTTCCGCGCCGTTGTAAACGACCACGTGGTCGTAGCGGCAGTAGTTGTCCCTCTCCACGTCGAACTTCTCGAACTTCAGTTCTATTCTCTGACACGACAACGAGAAAAGGTCAGCATTCAATCAATACTTTGAAAAGAAAAAAAAAAAAAACCACTGTTTGAACTCTGAGTGTTACGCTTCAGTCGTTTTCTCGATGCATCGATTGCTACTCCTGCCGATCCATACGCATCGATCCTGAAGTAGGATTTTATTTTTGCCGGCCGATTATCGATTTATGCGAAATGCTAAAGATCGAAAGCTTTGTGAGGATTTTATGTAGGTTGCAACATTTAAATGAATTATCACTGTAGGTTATCTTAGCGGAGCGGTGCGAATGGCGGGTGCAGTGTATTACGTCATTCCTCTCATACATTTTAAAAAGTGACTGAACTGAATTGCCAAAATCGAATCGGTGTCACGTGAATTCGAATCGCTCTGAATTTTCCAAAAGCTTTCCCTGAATCGGATCGAAAACCGTCGGATCATGAATCGAATCGATTCGCTGTCAACCCAAAGAGTCACGCCCCCGGATTCAACGCATCTAAATATTGTGTAGTGTTTGCAAATTGCTTTGGGATAAAAGGAATAAAACACTCCAAGTCGTGCTGCTGTGGGAAAATAATCAGCTTCCGAGTGGTTTTACGCTGCTTCATCACACCACTCTGTCGTTGATTATTTTTCCTCTAACAGCACACACCTAAGTGTTTTATTCTTTCCAGAACAAGCGGCATATATTAATTTTATTATCATCATCATCATCGGGTGGGACTGGGCGATATGATGATATAATAGTGAATATTATAATATGATAATATTATAATAAATTATATCAACATGCTTTTTTGAGATATCTTGGACATTGTGACATTATGAATTTTTTTTTTTTAAATAATAAATGCTAAAAAAAATCTTACAGCTTTCTTCTTTTTTTTAAGTGTTAAATATTTTTGTATTTTCAATGACATTTTTTTTTTAATCTAAAAATAATAATTTTTTAAGAAATTAAATCAAATGTCAGGTTTTATCAGGGTGAGAACTGTGATGTGATGTCTTTTTGTCATATCGCCTGCTTTAAAGAAGCAGATATTTTGCAATTTATCCTTAAAATTACAACAAAAAAAAATCCTTAAAATTAAAAATAAAAAACTTCTTACAGATTTTTAGGAAATTATTTCCTTTTCAGTGCTTTTTTTTTTTTTAACAGTAAAAATGTTCGGTCGTATTGTTATTCTATACTACGCATGATATTAATAATAAATAAATGGGTTATTATTCATAGCCATTTTTTTTTAATGCAGCGCTACTGGGTTGCTGGCGGTTTGTCACCAGACCTGTGTATCGTGATACGTATCATGTATCGTAGAAATGATCTCATTGTGATATGATATGATATATGATATGATATGATATTTGTGTCATACCACCGACACCTACGCTCGATTAGCTGCATATAATAAATCCTATAATAGATATCAACGTTCCACTCACCTGGTGCTGAGGTGCTATAATATGCCACGAGCATGTCACACCTGGAGGATAATCTCTCTCGGGCCAGTTAGGGGTCATGAAGGTTCCCGAGGGTTTGTCCAAGAGTCCGCCGCAATACCGCTCCCCTAACGCAGACAGCAGTAACACAAACACTGAGTAGCACAAACACTTCACGCTCGACTCTTAAGCCTTGGCGACTTTTTTCAGTGTTGTGAAAATATCAAAGCAGATTAAAGACGTTATAAAACGGAACTGAGGATGCAACGGCGCTGTGGTATAAATCTCTCTAACGTATATCCGTACTGTCTATATGATTCAACAGGCTTCACTCTGCTGCACCGCCGGGCCTGGCTGAGAAGCAGCCAGGGAAGATTAGATGTTACGCTACACAGAGAGCAGCCGTGGGCATGAGCAGCCTTTCCGAAATATCATACTTCTCTTTCCACAAAATGAGCTCGGAGAGCGCCGAGCTGGGCCTCTTTCTATATTTAACCAGGAGTGAGTCGCTGGTAGCGAAGGAGTCTAATATACACATTGCACATTACAGTGTCCACACAGCAGAGCTGAGAGCGCTGAATTGCTTGGTTAGGAAAACGAATATTATGAACACGTTTATTTATTAATCATTTATTAAACGAGCTTTCAGTTTTATACCTTTTTTTTTTGCACCGCAGCGCTGTTGAATTGAGCGATTTCCCCCTGGGATTAATAAAGTTCTTTGAATCTTGAATTCTCGATTCTGATTGGTCAGAAGGTGTTGATTAATTTTCATGGTGGATGCTGTACATACATTAAGCCTGTTTTGAATAATAAATTACGAATGTGTTGTTATTTCACAAAGAACGACGTATAATCGTTGATATGGCAACGTTTTCTTTAAGGAGATTTACAGAAGGAGTCTCCAGTTTCAGCGCTTTGCGGCAACCAGTACGTTTTTCGGAAGCGTTTCCATTTTCTCTGTGGTTTCTTGGTAACGTGACAAACCTTCTCTCCTTATAAACTTCAAGAGAAAGAAAGAAGAATGGCTTATGAGGGAATCACTCTGTATGTTTAAAAATGATAGCTTGTTTTACGGATGTCCCTTAACGTTAACCGGAACTACAAACGGATAAAAAGTACGACGTGTACAGGTGGGCGATATGCCAAACGTATCAAATCACGATTGTCAAAGACAAAGACCCTGTTAAAACCTGATATCTGATTTAATGTCTTCAAAAACAAGTTTATATTTATTTTTTTATATTTAAAAAAAATTGGATTTTTAAAAAATGCAAGAATATTTAACACAAAAAAAAAACTTGGTAAAAAAAAAATTTATATTTAAAAAAATTTGATTTTTAAAAAATGCAAGAATATTTAACACAAAAAAAAAACTTGGTAAAAAAATTATATGTATTATTTTATTTATATATTTATTTATATTTATAAAAGGGAAAAAAAATTGAAATAATTATATGCATATTTATATATATTTAAATAAAAATAATCAATTTCAGGCTAGTAACAGGAACAAGGTTTTTTTTTTTTTTTTCGCATCTCGTTTTTTTCTGAAGTCCTCACAGAATCATTAAGATAACACCATCTACATTCGCATATCGTAGCCTGGTGCCACGTGGTAGCTGTTATTACCCCGCGCGTTTGGCCGAACAGCGGCGTATCCAGCCAGGAAGCCGCTCCCGGCCGTGTTGGCGTCCGAAACCATCACCACTTGCATCCTGTTGTGATTGGAGATCAGCGCTCCGGGCCGTGCCGTGCCACAGAAGCGCCCGAGCCGCTGGCTCTTAACGAATCCGTCGTACACATCCACGTAGTCGTAGCGGCAAAATCCGTCGCTCTCTAGGTCGAGGGCACGGAAGGTGAGGGACACCACTTTGCCCTGGGGCACCTGAGGATGATGGCTAGTTTCGTTACTTTTGGACTCTTAGTGTTTGGACACATAATATTTAACAGAAAATAACAGAAATTTCTTAGATTTTTCTTAACATCATCGTAACATCATCGCCTTAGCTGGCCCCGCCCTCTTTATTACTTTTCACCGGTCTAGTCACCTCATCTGTGTTTTTTTAGTATTTGTACTTCTGTGTTAACCTTAAAGTCTTTTATTTAAAGCTTCATGCGCTTGTATCTTTCCTTGTTTCAAGTTATCGTATAAACGAATACGTTACTTAAAAATGAAATACACGCAAAATATACACAAAATACAGGTATGTACGATGCACGTCACTACACCGCGTGTCACTCTAAATCGCTAAATCTTATTAATAAATGAATCGCTCTCAGCATGAACACGTGGTTAGCTACTGTTTTATTAGCTATAGCGCGCACACGTCTGCACGACGTGCACAATTCACATCACGGCAGGGTCGCAACGCTATCATTTGCAAAGTAGGGAATTCTACTTTCAGCCATGTTCGAGAAAAGACGTGATTTAAACCGTCAGTAACGAATGACAGCGCCCCCTCCTGGTGATCATTTATTTATCCACATTATCGCCCTGTTCGCGCAACTTCCGTTCAATATTAAGAATACGAAGAATATTAAGAACGTGAATTAATAGTGGTCGAAAACGACGTTCTGGCGATGTCTTCGCAATGTCCCGACATCGCATAGGTGTGTGTGTGTGTTATTTTGGTCTAGATCATTAGATAGCTATTTAAAGCTAGCCTGTTTAAGACTCCGTGATGCTTACCGTGATTCTCCACACGCATTTGGTGTTAGGGGGGTAAACTCCGGGGTAACCCTGACTCCCAATGAGGCCTGACGTTCCAGTAATGTTTCCACCACACGTAAACACCGGCCTACGAGAAACAGACGTCAAACAAAATGTTTTGCTAGCTATCTAAAAAAAATCAGTCCTGGATTAGTTATTATTATTATTAATATCATAGTGTTTATTTAATGACGGGCCAAGACAGAACTTTGCCTCTTTTGGTTTTCAGAACTACGAGGCTAATATCGCTAACGAATAAGTGAAGTGTACTCCTTTAAACGAAGCTGATGGTTTCGGGACAGCTTGGAAAAATTTGTATTCTTCTTATTCTTCTTATTCTTATTAGCAGTAGCAGTAGTAGTTTTTCTGTTTTCCATATGGCTTGATATCACAATCAGGGTAGTGAAAGTTAATCAGATGAACCGTAACGCATTTTTAAAGAAGTGTTTGATTGATTTCTAACATTTCTGAGTCGTCTCAAAGCAATTATTAATTTTTTTTTAATGTAGATTCGATTCACTGAATGGAATTCTATGATATTAAGAGGTGCAGTTTGTAATATTCTTGCAAGTAACACAAGAAAATGTATAATGTATAGCATGATAATATGGTTGATAGATATTAATGAATACTATTCCATTATTTACCATTAAAACAATTAGGGAGATTTTTAATGGAAACCATTAAAACCATTATTTTCAGTAGGAGAGTCAACTGTTACTTATCTATAAAGAAGCACTCTTAATTAGTAATTATTAGTAATTAATTGACTTAATGGAATTAAAAATGAACAGAGTTCCTTTGACACTACAGTTTTTTTTTTCTAAACTGTTACAGAAGTAAATTAAATATATATATATAAATCAATAAATAAACAAACTAAAGCTGTCTGAAAGGAAAAACTGACTGGACTCTGCCTCAGCAAATTATGGACTTATAACTAAGTTTGACTTTATTACAAAAAATAAATACAAACAAAACAAGCTCACGGTTTATTAAACAAACTTTTGTTCACAAAATAAACTTCTTACCTTTGTTGTCTTTGACCAAACACAGAGCCGAAAACTAACGGAACCCAAACACTCCACGTTACAGTCCACATCTCGAGCTCGGAGTGAACGTGACATTGGCCGCGTCCCAAATCACTCCCTACTTCCCTTCTTGCGCACACTTCATACTCCTCTGTCACACCACGGTTTCTGGCCCATACTCAGCGCACTACATGTCCGTTTAGGATTCGACCAATAATTAGCTTCTGAGCCGGATGCATTCGTTATGCTAATTAGCCTATTAGCATTTCTATGATTATGCACTGGTGTTTAATTAGCTAGGCTGTAGTTCACAGGGTTATCAATTCTCTCACTGTTTTAAGAGAATTATAATTTGATTTTTTTTTATCAGAATCATTAACATAATAAGATAAATGAGATAAATATTCTTAAATTGCATATGTGTCGCTTTTAAACACAGTAAATGGCTGTTTATATAACTTTAGGGCTAAATTCAAAATGGCGCCCTACTGGTGCACTACATAGGGTGTGAGGTACTGACTTTCACCCTGTATGCTGTGCACTATAAGTCCATTATGCAGCGGTTTGGGACACAGTCTGCTGGGGTTTTATTTATTTATCTCTTTCAGTCTGACTGCAGGAGGATGAATGAGTCGTTTGTTCCAGTGAAGGAAAGGGAATTTAGGAATTTCAGGATTTTGGGGGGGGGGAAAAAGAAGAAAGAAAATGAATTTTCACCAATGTGCCAGGGGGGAAAAAGATTTTGCAGACACATCTTTGCTTTTATTGCTTTTGTTATGGATGCTTTTAATAGATAATATCATTAGTAGTAGTAGTAGTAGGTGTGTGTGTGTGCGTGTGTGTGTTTATATTAGTTTGTTAGCTGGATCACCACTAGATGTCTGCATTGCACAAGAATTTGTCAACACCTAATTCACAGGCACGGGACCCTTCAGAGAAACACTCTAAAATTACTGGCACCCTTCATGAAAAGGGACTGAAATATTTGCCTTTAGAACCCTTAGAAGGAAAAAAAAAAAGATACAATTATCCTCTGTCTCCAGGAAGCCGTCGTCCGTTTTGTCATCCATCACAATTCGGAAAACAGGTAATACCAGAAAACAATGTAAAAAAAAAAAAATTTACATTTTCAAAACATATTTACGCACAAATAGGGTCATAATAAAACATTTCTGGAACAGCTGCTAGGATATTTCAGGAGTAAAACTTGGTTGCATCTACCAGGAGGTTAAAATTTGCTTTCAGCAAGATAATCATACCAAACATGAATCGGAATCAACACAGAAATCACTCTGTCCTATGAGTACCACTACTATAAAGTGTTGTGTCATGTTGTGTGACTTTAATAATAGGCTGTTCATTAAAAAAGGGTCTCCATAAAACTCGGCCCCTACTGTTTGGATGCCCAAATGTGTAGAGGCAGGATATCTTTCATCAGCTCATGCTGTTTTCCCATCACTAGCGACTAGAAATTGCTTCCAGGCTCACACCATTTCCTGCTAACGTGTTGTCGTTAGCTTAGCGGTTGCCTTCGAACACATCTCAGATGGAGGAACGAATTTTACCACCCCATATTAGCAGCCCAGTCTTTTGCAATCCCCGGCAGCGCAGAGCAGGGCAGATCATCCATTTGGGACATGGCCTTTGTGGGCGTCAGTACCAGCGCTAATGGAAAGAGGTGCAGCCGAGTGTGCGACGCGTCATTCATTAAATCTCATGCGCGGGCCCTGGACGCCCCAGAAAGTCACTCAAACGTAAATAAGGATGTCTCAGACATGCTAAAGATGCTGAAGGTGCCACATTCTTCAAGAGGGCAGAGTATAAATGTCTGCTTTTTAAAAAAAAAAAAAAAACACACACACATATGACATTTTTAAGGGGAAGATCACATTTCAGCTGTGTGCGAAGTCGGCCTTGAGAAACACATGCTTCTGAGGGAAGATCACATCTCAGTGTATCTGGTGTGGTCAGTATAGAAACTGTTCGGCCTTGAGAAGCACACACATCTGAGAGAAGATCATGTTTCAGTGGGTCTGTATGTTGTGTGAAACATGGCTCATCGCATGACATCTATTCGGAAACCCCCAACTCCCAGAAGGCGCCTTATTTCCTGCGTAATTGCGCTATTCAGGGTCCCTCACAACGAAAGCCGGGAGAATACGTATATGGGGCTAAGTAATTAAAACAACCCATAACTAGTCATGCTTATAAAGTCAAAAACACTAAAACATGGAGTTTAAAACATCATTTCTGTTTTCTGCTCTAGCTAATAACACAACTAGCGTTTCACCTCTGTTTCTGTTTGATGATTTTGCTAATCTTGCTAATAACATAACTAGCATTTATATGCCAGTTAGTCTCTCGTAAAATCTTTTAGTCTCTCTGCCATCTTTGGTTTTTAATATAAGTAGGAAGATGTACTTTAAAATGGAAAAAAAACAAAAAAAACATTGAAATTAGCACTTTCATTTATTCTGTTTCTGTTTGATGCTCTTGCTAATCTTGCTAACAACATAACTAGCATTGTATGCTGGCTAGTCTCATATAAAACTTCTGCCATCTTTATTTTTTGCAGTATTTGGTATTTAGTCACAAAAGAGGAAATTAGGAACTTTTTTGGTGCCTGTTTTTGTTTGACAATTTAATTTCTTGTTAATCTAACGTGCCACTAACAACTTTAAATCAGCATGTGTATATCAGTATTATACAGGCAACGTATCGGCTTTGCTAGGTGGCTCGTTTGTAGTTTATAAATGGAGTCTTGTCTAAATCTCGTACCCCTCTTATCCTATTAAAAGTTATTAATAAATTAATATTAGTAAGTTACTATTTACCATAATATGTTTGCACTAACTGTGGGCTTTTGAACCCATCGTTCTTGTTGCAATCCATGTCTCCAAATGTCCACTGTGTCCACTATGAATGTGTCCTTTCTGAATCAAAACCACAAATTACAAGTGCAAAAAACACTTAAAACGTCCACTAACGTGTCACACTTAGCTAAACATTTCACAACATCATTGTGAATCAAGGTTGATTCCCAAATGACTCCATAGTTCCTGTATCCTTTCAGACATAAAGGTACTAAACTGTACTTTTCCATGTCGGTAGAGTGGTACAGTCTTTGAGTAAAGCTTTAAAGGTACAGCAGTGCTCTTAATTATGAACCTTAAATTATTTTTTATAGATGAAAGATGCATAGAAGATGTACCATTGATGGTACCATGCCTGTGGCAAGTTTGATACCCCTATTAGTGAGTGTGCATGGTTGCACTAGGCATTGTATTTGGCTCAGAATAAATGGAAAACAAAATACATGGAAAGAGCCCGTAAAATGTTCCCTAACATGTCAGTATCTAGTAGTGCACACATTTCAGTCTTGTATGACGGCTACTCAGAATAAAACAGGGTTAAATCCCAAATGGCTCCTTACTTCCTACATAAATAGCATACGCAGGGTATGAAATAATGGCTTCCACACTTATTGGAAAGTCTGCCAGCCAACACGGAATGCCCAAGGCTGAATCTCAAATGTCTACCAAGTTTCAAGGGGAGGGAGTAATGGCTTCTACACCTACACAACTGTGTAATGCACTCATCACAAAGTCAGACAGCCACTTTCGAATAATTGGTGTATTCCAATATATAAATGTCCACTGCATATGATACGAAGTAAGACTCCTACACACTGTGGACTTCCTCTATTTACAAAAAAAAATGAAGCAATGCGTCTGTATTTTGCAAATTTTTTCCAAATATATATATATATATATATATATAAATAAGTATGAATGCAGACAACCACCTCAGAATGAACAGCAGGCAGAATATAGCACCTAAAACACATAAACAATTAAGAGCAAATGGACAGGGCTGTCAAACACCCCTCTGGGCGGAGGGTGAGGTTTCAAATTTGCACATGGAAATCATGATGGCAATTGCATGGTTTGTTTTTAGGCGAGGGGGTATGCACATATCACATGTCCATATATGTTTTGACTCCAGTCCATTTTCCCGCGATTCTTTCTGCACAAGAGCATGAGAAAAAGAAAAAAAAAAATCCTCCTCCAACCTCCCCCAGAGAGAGAACCATGATTCAATGTGCCATTTGATTTACAGCTTTACATCTATATTTATTCTTTTGGCAGTCTCTGTTTTCCAAAGCAGCTTGCAATCCATGCCTAGAGCTGAGCAGTTGAAGGTTAAGGTCCTTGCTCAAGGGTCTTCTTTGGAAGTGTTGGGATTTATCCACACGACCTTCTTGGTTGGAAGATTCCTTTGTGATAAACCACCTTGAGCCTTTCCCCAAGTCAGTCTAGGAAAATGTGGTAAATTTAAAAAAAGGGATAGAGGCAAGGTCAAAAGATTGTCTTTTTCTCAGTTGATGCTTTTTGAATTCACTCTGCAGATTCCCTCACAATCTTCAAGAAACACCAGAAGGTTCAGTCATTCCATGACCACTCAAACATTGAAGCAGATTAAATGTGTGTGCGTGTGTGTGTGGGTATCCAACCATCCATTCTCTGTACTGCTTATCCTACACAGGGTCACGGGGGAGTCTGGAGCCTATTCCAGGAGACTCGGGGCAGAAGACAGGGGACACCCTGGACAGGGTGCCAACCCATCACAAAGGCACAATCGCACACACACATACACACACCCATTCACACACTATGGACAATTTGGAAAAGCCAATCAGCCTACATTGCATGTCTTTGGACTAGAGGAGGAAACCAGTGTACTCGGAGGAAACCCCCAAAGCACAGTGAGAACGTGCAAGTTCCATGCATATAGGGTGGAGGCGGGAATCGAACCCCCAACCCTGGAGATGTCACGCCATGTCACATTATAGTTTTTTTGCCATTTATAGTTAAATTTAATGTTATGGAAGATCCACGAAACAAGCTAGTTCCCGAATACCATTTCATCTTCTCTTGAAGTTAGTAAGCATCTTGTCATGTTACCGAGAAAACTACTGATTTCTTCCATCAATGTTAAATAAACACATCCTTGTCTTTGTTAAATAACAACATTTTTACATTTAGTACTAGCCATAGATTATGTGTTGCAGCCGTCATGCAAATTCGCTCTTACTATAGACACAGTAACGCATTAAAAGGAGCACGTTAATATAACCCTCTGATTTGCCTTGTAGCCAGAACTACAGTCAGAACTGCTATTATAGAAAATTAATCAACACCTTCTGACCAATCAGAATCGAGAATTTGACAGCGCTGTGTTTTTTTTAAATACTTTTTAAAATTAGAATTTAGCCTTCTTCGATTTTGTATTTAGCTTTGGGTGTCTCAGTGCAAGAGTGTATTAATTTCTGCCTTACTTCAAAGTCTCTTTGGATAGAACAGTCTGGAAAAGAGTAATATAAATGTAAAATTGCTTTTGTTATCTGGGCCTCTTACTTTCTGTGAAAGAGCTCCATGCGCAATGCAATGTTTATTACTCACCGCTCAATGGAAATGCAAATTTCTTTCTCTACTCCCAAAAGACAGATTGCTTCAAAGGAGAGTTATTAGCTTTGACAGTTAGTCGTTGGCTAATGTACACTTCTAAGCGAGAAAGTCTTACTTTTTGCAATCAGAGTGGATTTAAATTAATGATGTTAGCCAATGAATGGTAGTGGAATTGAGCCAACTAAAATGCTAAAGATCCTATATTTCATTGGGCATGAAAGCACTTCGCGGACAGTGAAAACGCAGGTTAAGGATAAAGATGTGGTTTGAGGAAAAAGGACAGTCACACAATTTTGCACTTCTTACCACAAATGTAGTCAATGAGCTGAGACAGGTTTGATGTCTTGGCGTTTGTGGCTCAAACCACAACCAGCTCTTTAGAGATGTACTGAAGTGGTTTAGGACACAGTGGGACTTTCTGTCATCTAGAGACATAAACGATATTTTGTGTGTGTGTGGCTCAGGGGTACTAAAATTTGTGAGGGTTCAGTTACATACAATTCCTTACAAAGCGACTAACATGACTGAATGGTTTATGGCTATAAACAAGACATCAATTTGAAGTGGTTATGTTTCGGTTCACACTGGTGCGTCACGTTACCACTTATGACTAGAGTCACAACGTCTGAACAGATCAAACATCTGTTCTGAACTGTTTCGAATAAACACATACTTCTCTGACCAATTGTCTTTAAACATTGCTTTTGGCACTGACTTTTTTTTTAAAAAATGTCATCAGTTCACAAATTACACCTGAGTGGATAAATGCACGAAAAAAAAAAATCTTTGAAAGTTTGAAAGCTCCTTCTTTTCTCAAGCTGCATTCAGCTAAATAATTTACATAAATACACGTGATTGACTGCATCTGCTGCAGAAGCTACGAAGGTTCATGTCGCCAAACTACAAGCATTTTTTCATACATTGATCGAGTCTGCTACATTTTTTTTTCTCGAAATACATTTATGGATCCACCAGATGAAGCCCCCTGCTGTAGCTAAACAATATCATTTTGGGCGGCCATCTTAGGTAACCGAATCACGTGTTTTTTTCCTCACAGCAGTTTGGTATAATCCCGCTCCCTAGGCCCCGCCTCCCAACGTTTGAAGGCAGAACTGTACCAGAAAGGTTTAATTAATGCAGTGAATGAATTTACAGATTAATAGCAGAAATGTGTATTTGAATGTCGTTTAAAGCAAAAAATATAAAGATTTCGGTGAAACAGATATGCATTAGTAGTTACGTCATGCACAGTGCGTGTCTTGGTTGATTGATAGAAAATTGCAAAGTCAAAAAGTGGGAAATTTTCTGGTTTTTTTCCCATTAATTCCTTTAATATTCTGTGGCGGTGATGGGAATATTGTGAGTTTGAATCCCAGGACCGCCAGAAAGCTAATTGCACAACAATATATTTATATGTTACTTATATATACAGTATAAAAAAGTATCTAGGATTGATATAGTAAATAAACTAAACACACATTGTCCAATCAAAGTACAAATTACACAGAAGGACAGAAGTCAGAATTGTTAATTTTGGGTTTTTTTTTTTTTTTGTTGTTTTTTTTTAATAAAACAGTCACAAATTTTCTGTTTAGCATGTTTGGTGTTGGGAGGAAACACAACATGAAGCCAGTAGAGCATCTCAGAATTTAAAGAGACCTTGTGATACAATAAATTGCTCAAAATTAATAGTTTTTTTGTCAGGAATTTATTGAGAAATATTATATTTTTGCCTCCCGTCTAGTATCGTGACCAGACATCTCTGACAACGCCTACAACCTGATATTCAAAGGACAAATTTTGTGTTGTACCGTTTGTCAGCGAAAGCACACCTGATGATCACCGAGCCCAAAACGAGATGAATCAGGTGTATATTTTTGCAGGGATGCATGAAAAAATGTGTAGTGTTGGGGCTATTCAGGGACTGGAGCTGAACATCAGTGTTTTAGAACTTAAAAAAAAAAAAGCACTAGATCGGCACAATTTTGTCTCTCAACACGAGAAAAGGCACTGAAAATGACAAAAGCCAGCGAAACCTGAGAGCCTTGACACTGACCTCGGAAAGTCTGTACTCAGGTGGAAATGCAGCAACACTTTATTTTCCATGCTGTCCTTTAAAAGCAGTCTGAATCGGTTTAAAAGAGACGCGGCGTTAGGAGAATTAGACGGTGAGATATTCCATTACACATATTTATTTATTCATTTGGCAGAGACATGCAAGTGAGGCAGAATCCTCACAACCTTCCAGTCACACAACTGCTGAGCTGCGGCTAATAAACTTTATCCTTACACCATTGTATTTCCAGAAATAACAGCTCATGGTGCATTAGTTTAAAAGAAGGATAGGGAAATGAAATGGGCAGAAAGAATAAGAATAATATAGTAATAATAATAATAATAAAAATTATTGCCTGAAATAAAATGCATGCATCATGTCAGTTACAAAACAATTAAAGAAAATGTGTGGACATAAGTCAGACTTAAAAAGGCAAGTGTTTTTTGCTTTTTTAAATTTATTACATTAATAAATTAATTAGCTTTTGCATTATGTGTTCCTTCTTTTGCTCTCTGTGTCTGGGGGTGTGGCTTCTGTCCCAGTAAAGAAGGTGTGGCCTATGTGGCACTCAATTCCAGTGAAGGAGGTGTGGCCTTCCTGTCAATTTTGTCGCTGAAAAAGGTGTGGCCTCTGCGTCTGTAATTCCCAATGGAGGAGGCGTGGCCTCTGTGTCTGTTAGTCCTTGAAGGAGGTGTGGCTTCTGTAACATTCAATCCCACTAAAAAAGACATGGCCCATGTGTCTGTCAATCATGGTGAAGGAGGCGTGGCCTATATGACTGTCAGCCTCAGTCAAGGAGACATGGTCTCTGTGTCTGTCAATCATAGTGCGGGAGGCGTGGCCTATATGGCTGCCAGTCTCAGTCAAGGAGACATGGACTCTGTGTCTGTCAATCATAGTGAAGGAGGCGTGGCCTATATGACTGTCAGCCTCAGTCAAGGAGACGTGGACTCTGTGTCTGTCAATCATGGTGAAGGAGGCGTGGTCTATATGACTGTCAGCCTCAGTCAAGGAGACATGGTCTCTGTGTCTGTCAATCATAGTAAAGGAGGCGTGGCCTATA
>CM074977.1:24738415-24749893 GCA_037576825.1 Pangasius krempfi
GTAGCTATGCCTTGTGTAACTTTTGTGCTTTCACGCGTTACTATTGGATAAGGTTAAGAAAATCTAATGTCGCACTATCACACCATGCAAGGAAAATGATTGACATATGCTCATAAAATAACCCAAACTGTACATATTTCTAAAGAAAAAACAAGTAGTCCATATTGTAGCCGGCCATTTTAATCTCAGGTAAAGGTGGACGAGTGGGCGGAGCTAACGACCCCTTCCCCCCTCCTTTTTTTTTGTCTCCCGCGCTCTCTGCTCATTGGTGGCTCGCGCTCGGGTTTAGCCCCGCCCCCTGGACCGTCCGCAGAGAAGCAACAGCTTCTTTCATCGCGAGGATGCCGAACACGTAGCAGCAGTAAAGCGCTACGCTGTAACATCTGTGCGCGCGCGGAGAGACAGAGAAAGAGAGAGAGAGAGAGAGAGAGGAAAAAAGAGAGATGCTTTGCGGATTATTGGGCTTGAAACAGCGGGAGGGAATTCGGATATAGCGCGGATATGGATGTGTCAGTCAGTTAAAGCTTTATTTTTTTTTTGCCTTCGTAGTCAAATTGTGGTTGTGGTTGTGGTTGGAGTTTTTTTTTTCCCCATCTCTGGTCATGTTGGAAGCTTCATGATGGATTATTTGCTGGTTTTGTGTAGCCTTTTGCTGCCTGTGGTGTCTGCTGTTGAAGGTAAGTGTCTTTGTTCACCAAAAAAAAAAACAAAAAAACGTAAAAGTGTTCGTTTTTTAGGCGCAGTGAGGTGAATAAACCCCCCTGAGAAAGTCGGGTTTTTTCCTGTCAGAAAGCAGCTTGTATCGGAATGTCAATACTGAGGCAGAGACTGTGGACAAACCTCAACAACCTCAACCTTAAACGTGTTTATCCTCGTAAATATGATTTTTACCCGCTTCATTTTTGGTCCAAGGTTTGTTTTATTGCTCAAAAAAACATCACCACCCTTTCTAATAAAGGTGTACACTTGGTAAAAATGGGTGTCCCATTGCCTTCTGTGTGTAGTCTATAACCTGCAGGTTTTGTTTCCCCTCAATATGGCACAATAGGATCTCTGTGCAATGCAGTGATTACATGTTTGGGGTGTTCAATGCCTTGGCTTTGTTCCAAACCCAAACCCATTTGCACCTAACACACACACACACACACACACACACACACACACACACACACAAAAGACGCAAACCATGTGCAAACAAAATGCACAGTGTTGCATGCATGGGTGTGTGATGATGTTGTGTACATGTTGCGTGCATGACTAACAGGTCAAGCCTGGTGCAGGAGCAGGACGGCACACCTTTTCAGGTCAGGACATCGTGCCGTCGTGTCCGTCACGCCCGCTAAGTGGGCGGCCGGAGCGACGACTGCTCCATCAAAGTGATAAAGGAGAGGAAGAGCAGGTCAGCATCGACGGAGTGACACGTCCGATAGTGTGAAACACACACCGAGAACACAGGCAAGCTGGCGCAAGGTGTGGATCGTCGCTCCCTGCTGCCTCTTTGGGAAAGGGGCCGACGCTGGCGTGCCAGATTGGCCGTAAAGTCTCGCACTTTCACAGGGGCTTTCGTATGAGACTCAGAAAATGCTTCAGCGGCACTTCTTCCTGTCTCGAATCATCTTTAGGTGCTGCTTATAATTCGTAATGAGAATACACACAAACGCACAGGCAGCATTGTCCTCCAGCTCGGCTGTGTCTCAATAATCTCAATCCGAGGGAGGTATCGGCGCCTTCTCACTCGCCTCAGCTCGGCTCGTGCTGGCTCGAATCCTCATCAGTTTCGGTGTCAGCGGCAGTGCTCAATCGATGCTGAGTGTGTGTGTGTGTGTGTGTGTGTGTGTGTGTGTGTGAGACACTCAGAGGCCAGGCTGTCATGCCGGTTTTCTAACAGTGCACATTAGTTATACATCCCATGGAGGTCAAGTGGGCACCGTTTCCACTGTGACAGGAGAGAAAGTGTGAAACGGCTTCTCTCGGTCCCCCGAGTCAACTCGGCCCATCTGTCAGAAGCTTCCAAGTCAAGGGGCCGTCTGAAAATTAAGCTCTGTACAGATATCATCCATGGAAGTGTCTTAAGTCCTCATCGTACGACTTCTATTAGCCTATAATACTCATCAGAAACACCTACAGCCTGTATTAACTTTTATATTCAACCACAGTGCTGCTGAATTCTCAAATCTGATTTGTCATAAAGTTTTCTAAAACAGTGATAACTTGTATAGCTATCAAAGCTAAACAAGGCTGGTTTTCTATAAGGAGACGTTTATTTACAATTTTTTGGAAGGAGTCTCCAGTGTCGGCGCTTTGTAACAATCAGTAATGTTTTCCGCTACAGGAAAGTCTTCACGATGCTTTATTTTTTGTCTAATTAACTCCAGGAGGTTAAAAAAACAAGAGAGGCTGGTGAGAGAACGAATGTTTATAGCTCTGAGGTGGTAACATTAACTCCAAGTCAGGTCAAGTCAAGTGACTTTTGCTGTCATTTCAACCATATATAGCTAGCTAGTACACAGTGAAACGAAACAACATTCCTCCAGGACCATGGTGCTACATCAGACAACACAGAACTACAACAGATTACACATTTCTACATAAAGTGCACGTGCAAACGTGTGCATACAGCACAAGACAGTACAGTAACTACTAAAACAGGACAATAACCACAGTAAGTGCTAGAGCTCCTTCACGCCGTGCTTCACATCGGGGCGCATCACACAAAACATTACATCATGTTTTGTTTCTTCGTTAATTTAGGGAAATATTGACCTGAAACGCTGGTGTCCAGTAACTCCAGAACTGCTATGATATCAGTTTCGAAACTGAGCGTTGTGTTTTATGTTGGATATAAACACAGACCGTAAATTGACGCCACAATCATGCAAGTTTTGTAGAGCATTGTAGGACACCAACATCCAACCAATCAGGACAAGGAGGTGTCTCTATTTGCCTGTCAATCACTTTGCCTGCCAAGTCAAAAACCTTGCCACTCAATTCAGACTTGTATTTGTTTAGATTTTTGTTTGGATTATAAGCAAACTTCAGCCATCTTCAGACAAAATGCTGTCTCTGTCTGTAATTTATGGGGCTAATATTAGAATTGCACTGATCCTATATAAGTATTGGGGACTTTTTTTTTGGCACGGAATTTTCATTTTCTGGAATTTGGTTGTATTTCATTGGTTAAAGACAATTTAGGTTGCATGTATACGTGCAGGATGTGGTTACGTCATAACATACGCCGAAGAATTGATTCGGAAAATATGTCAAATCTGATCCTGATCCTGATCCTTATATTTTCAAGTAATTTAAACTAGCATTGGATCTGTACCTCTAACTAATACGGTAGGACCCCGTATCTGTGGGGGATAGATTCCAAGCCCCCCAGTGAAAACTACATAATATATATATATATATATATAAAACGGCTGCGTTGCGTATATACATCGTGGATACGCTGGACAACAGGATGATTAATATCACGGGCGGGACCGCATGAGATTTAATCACATTACTTAAAACGGCAACACAAGTTAAATTACGAATGTTTACTGTATTTCTGGAATTTTCTATTTCAATTTTTCGGACCGCTGTTAAATGAAACCACGGTCAATGAAACAGCAGAAACGGGGGTTTTAGTGCATATAACTTCTAGCTCTAGCACATGTCTAGCTAATATATAATGATGCTATTACAATGCTATTACAGTTGCCTGTGTTCCCACGTGCACTGCTAACATAACTCTGTGTTTGCCAACGTTTAAGGACGTTGAGTGTTTTTCCCCATTATTTTGACACATCACTGATATGATAGCTCCAGCACCGATCTGACACTAGCGCTGACCCGAGTAATGTGAAACATCACAGGAGTGATCGTGCCATGCTTCAAGGCGATCTGTGTGTTATATTCACATACAAGATAAGTGTTGTGTCAGTCAGTAACGCACAGATTGTAAAATGATCCAGCACACAGTGACTCCCCAGTATTGTGCGTTTCCTCCCGTTCCAGATACTAGACTTGGAGAAAATCTCTAGAGTAATTCTCAGGAGTGTCCACAAGAAGCATCACCGAAAAAGCTAGTGACAGTGATATTCTTCACTCGAGTGCAAGCAAAGGCACAATTTCAAAGCGGCTTGAGAAAAGAGCCAGCGTGGTCATAAGGAATTGATCAAAGCTTCAAAGCGACTTCCTTCTAATTATAATTAGATGAATATTTCTCACAGCGAGATGCTCTTAATTTCACCCTGTTCCACTCTGTAATTTACACACCAATGAAAAGGAGCTCTACAATATGCATAAACAGTGTGAGAATGTGTGTGTGTCTGCGCTGTGTTTGCACGTCCATGCATGAGGTTCTGTGTGTGTGTGTGTGTTTCTACACCGCCTGAACTGTATTTTCCGGAGACCTAATCGGCTAAGTTGACGTTCTGCTCTGAATATTTCATGCAGGAGCTCGCAGATGTGAGAGCGGCGCTAATTTGAAGCGAGCGCTCAGCCTCATCGAGCGGCGCCTCAACAAAGTGAATAAAACATTAGCATGTGCGCTAGCCGCGCGCTGGCTAGTTTTGCTCCACTGATTGGAGTATATTTAGAGGACAGTAAATGCCCCGGGGGGGTGCTGCGTGCCTCTGTATGGGCAAAGCAACAGGACCTTATTCCATCTGAGCCACAGGCTTTTGCTGTTGAGGATAGATAAACGAAGGCTGCCTTATCTATATGCTGGCACAAAAATAGTGAATAGGCATGCAGCAGATAATGCAGAGAGAGAATGCTAATCCATGATGAGCTCGGGTTTGGAAGGGGACAGGGCCTGGTGCATGCAATGTTTCATTATGTTTGGATATATTTGTTTACTGATTATCTTCGGCTTACAGAGACACTTATGGACAGCAAGTGGGCCACAACCGAGCTAGCATGGACCACCTTTCCAGAAAGTGGGGTGAGTACAAGTGTACTGTCTGTCTGTAGCTGCCTAAATACACACTCATGTTTATAAAGGACAAAGGAAAACAGGCTCCACGGATGAAAAGATTTCTCCCTAAGGCAGCTTCCATTTATGAAAAAAAATAATAATAATTTCCTCCTACATCTGAAATACGTTGCCGTATGACCGGTAAGGGAATTAACCAGCACGCATTCTGACCTTAAGCTTGACAGACCTCTCCCAAACCACCCAACCCCCTCCACCCCCTTTCCACCCAGCTCCCATAGTACGATTTGTCTTTGGACTCTGCATGCAGAGTCAGTCAATGGAAACGATGGGTTGCCATGGCAACAATCTTAAGCGGTCCGGTCCTTTCTGCTGGCTGGCGCTCGTTGTCTGGCGTGTCGAAACCCATACATCATTATAAGTAATGCGCTCCCGCGCGCCCCGAGATAAACACATGCTTTCCCCCTCACCGCACCGCTTCTTAATTGTGTAGCGCGAAGTTCCCCGACCCAAATGTCACCTTGGAAAATGGATTACATTTACCCAGATTGCTGAATGAGAATTCACTCAGGCGTTTTGGAGAGCATTATATCTGGTCCCAAGCTCGAAACAATGCTCGGATGCAACCTGTAGATTTTTTTAAGGATGATGAGAGCCAGAACTTACGTAATTCTCAGAGGATCTGATCCTCGTCTGCTAATTAAATGACCAGTATACCCTCAAACAGCCTTTACATGATTCTGCTCCCTCTCTTGACAGTTCTCCCATCATACTTTTCTCATAACACTCACTCTTTCCTTGTAGTGGGAGGAGGTCAGCGGCTACGACGACTCCATGAACCCCATCCGAACATACCAGGTGTGTAATGTGCTGGAGCCCAACCAGAACAACTGGCTTCGGACAGACTTCATCCCACGCAGAGGTGTGCTACGTGTCTACGTGGAGCTCAAGTTCTCTGTGCGAGACTGTGCTAGCATTCCCAACATCCCCGGCTCCTGCAAAGAGACTTTCAACCTGTTTTATTACGAGTCCGATGGAGACACGGCGACGGCAAACAGCCCACCGTGGCGGGAGAATCCTTACGTGAAGGTCAGATGGGACTGAGGTGTTTGGAGAATTGTGTGGGGGAGAATGGGGTTATTTTTGTTTGAAATAAGTATGTGATGATGTTAAATGCTGAAATTTTAGGTGACTATATTGTCAAAATATAAAGATAAAAAAACATCAGTCATCTTTGTTTTTGTTTTTTTTTACATGATGTCAAAAATACAAAAATGGCGGCCAAGGTTCCAATGGGAAGACAAACCAGGGTGTATGATGTATACGTATAGAGTGTCAAACTTACACATTAAAACACACCTATAAAAAAAGGAGTGCCGTTTACTGTTTTAAGTTTTTCTGTTTCTTCTAAGATGTATGCCCATTGGCAAATCTGACATGACCTCATCTTGAACCTTGACGCTTTGCCTCCAGGTGGACACCATTGCCCCTGACGAGAGCTTCTCTTTGCTAGAGTCGGGGATCGTCAACACCAAATTACGCAGCTTCGGACCACTCTCCAAAGCCGGTTTCTACCTGGCCTTCCAGGACTTGGGCGCTTGCATGTCCCTGATCTCCGCCCGGGTTTTCTTCAAGAAGTGCTCCACTACCATCGCCAGCTTTGCAGTCTTCCCTGAAACAGCAACAGGTGCAGAGGCCACCTCTCTGGTCATCGCCACCGGCGCATGCGTACCTAATGCTGTCGAGGTGTCAGTCCCACTCAAGCTCTACTGTAACGGAGACGGAGAGTGGATGGTTCCCGTGGGATCCTGCACCTGTATGCCGGGCTTTGAGCCAGCTAAGAAAGACACCCAGTGTCAGGGTGAGTGGGGTTTATCAGGCCTTAAGTGCCTATTCCTAGAAGCCTGTTTTGATAATTTTCTGGCTCATGGTACAGTTTGGAAAGCATGGATGCCAAGGTCGTAGGATGGGTTTTATTTCTTTTAACGCCGTTAGTGATGATTTTGAGGTCAGAAAGGGGCCTTTGGCTCTTTTCTCGGCACAGATACAGTGAATTATCAGGTTCCTCAATGGCTTAAAAGGATTAAACATGGAAGAACTAATTGGACGGTGAAGTTGTTAGTCACAAGGCTCACAGAACTCAAGAGAGGGGCTTTCAGTGCGAATTAGAATTAGAGTTTCACTACGTATTAGACGGACAGGCGGATTTGTAGAAGCTCTTTATGTTTGGAAGAATGTGAGGGATTGGCTACAGCTGGTGTTTGCACACTCCCGTGTCTCCTCCAAGCTGGAGCACACTGAACAGAGGGAGAGAAAAGCCGATCAGTAACGGGTGGAGGACTGCAGCAGCATCAGAGAACAAAGCTTCCAGCAAGAGCCGCTCCTGACAGATCTGACAAGGTCCTAACAGAGCGATAGAGCGGAGACGGATGGTACTGCCGAAAAAGAGAGGGGGGTGTACTAACCGTGAGCCAGTGAGAGAGGCTGAATGGGCAAGCGAGAGATAGTGGGGGATCTTAAAGGGACAAACAAATATAAGATAGGCAAAGAGAGGGCCAGACAGGGGGGTGAAATTCGAGACAGACTGGAGTAATAAAGAAGCAACCTGCAGATGCAGTGGAGTTGCTCAGAGTTCAGAGTTCAGACGAGCTTCATTCGTTTCCATATGGTCTCTCAAGGTTAAGGGCAAGCCTTAAAGGACTGATAGATGATTCCCTGTGGGGTCGTAGCGAGCCACCAGACCACCACTCGGCCAAGAGCTGGGAAGGGTGGATGGTGTGGGGGGTGGTTTATTTGTGTAGCGAGATAGAGAGTGAGGATAGAGGAGGGGGTTTAATTTCCTCTATCACCTCTCTGGCTGGACACAGCTAACGCTTACCTCAGAAAGCTCTGTTAGCATTTATCTATCAGCCTGGGCATGCTGTCATTCTCCCTGTCTCTCACTATGTCTCTGTCTGTCCATCCTGTTATTTCCATCACCCTCTCTCTCTCGTTTCTCAAATCTCAAAGATTTCCTCTTTCCGTATCTAACCTGTTCATTTTCTCTCTCTCAAATTTTTATGCATGTCTCTCACCCACCCTCTGCCTCTGTTCTGAAACCTCTCGCATTCTCTACTGCTAACTCTCTCTCACCACATCCATCTTTCTAAATATCTTCCCCATTGTTCTCTCTCCTTCTCTATCTTACTTTAGTTCTCTCTTGTACCAAATCTCTCCTTGTATCTCTCCCCCTCTCTGTTTCTCTCTTTCATTCTTCCTCCTCATTACTTTCTCTCTCACTATGTTTCTTTGTGTCCATAGGTCTCTCTCTCTCTCTCTCTCTCTCTCTCTCTCTCTCTCTCTCTGGCTATTATTGTCTCCTATCCTACCTAATCTCTCTCTCTCCCACAATGTCTCTCTCTCTCTATATATCGCTCTCTCTCTGTCTTTGTCTCTCTCCCCATATATCTCTCTTTCTCTGGCTATTATTTTCCCCTACTCTCTCTCCCTCTCTCCTCTCGTCCTCCCTACTTCACCCTGTACCTATCTGAATGCAGAGTGCCGCGCCTGTTAAGGGGCCACTCGCTTGGATTTTCCACTTTCTTATTATCCTCACACACTCTCCTTCAGTCAGGAACTAATATATATCATGGGTGGAATACTGAAGCAGGCCCGGTAGCTGAGGTGTAATTCAGCTGCTGCAGCGTGTAGAGCAATAACGCAGGCAGCCGGCATTCCAATGTGACTCTCCGCTCTTCAAGCTATTTCCACATCGATTCCATTCAGAACGGGATGGAGGAGGGTGTGGTGTGCTGATGTCGTCTACAGCAAAATAGCACATGCTGTTCAGCATTTCATCTTGTTAAATCTTGTAGAAACGCATCACTATCTTCCAATAAATGCCACATCTGGGCTCTAGTAATTATCCTGCTATATTTCAGATACCGTACCGGTAAAATCTCTGTTTTAGCAAATAGGCAACACTGATCCCATGGCAAGGTGATGCTGTGGGGTGCCATTATTTTTCTTTCAGTGTAATGATTGATCGAGACAAAAATTACGATCCTGACTGAGATACCTGACTTTGCAAAGAAGGAAGAAAATAGTCAGCATCATATGAGTTCACAGCATAACATAGGTTTGTAGATCAGACTGGAAAGTGTGTCCAGTGTGTCCAAAGTATATCCGGTATGTACACTATGCACAAAGAATATCCAGTGTCTAAGGTTTGTCCAGTATGTCCAAAGAATGTCTAGTCTGTTCAAAATATGTTATGCTCAAACAATGTCAAATATGGTCAAATTATATCCAGAATATTGCCAGTATATCCAGAGTGTATCCAATATGTCCTGCCTGCACTCAGTATATCCAAGGTATGTCCAATATGTACAGAGTATTCAAGATGTCAGTAGTATATCCACCATGTCCAAAAGTATGTCCAAAATAAATCCAATACGTCCGAACATGCCAGAAAGGCAAAACCTCGCATTGCTGCCTGAATGACCTTTTTCTTCTGCTTCCTGTCCTTCTCAGCATGCACGCCCGGCTCCTTCAAGTCCAAGCAGGGTGAAGGCTTCTGCACCCCGTGTCCACCTTTCAGCCGGGCCACGTCTGCCGCGTCCAGCGTGTGCCCGTGTCAGAACGGGTACTACCGCGCCGACGGCGACTCTCCTGACTCGCCCTGCACCAGTGAGTCTCCCGTGTTTCCCTGCCTTGTTGAACATGTTTAATTTGCCTGATGACACTGAATAAAAAAGCAATAAAGGCCACCTTCCTCGCCATTATCAAAGCGAATCCCGGAACCACTTAGCCTTAGGCTAATTGCACACGTGCACGTGGATTGAATCAACAATATCGCATGCACTCACGCAAGCCTGTGCAACAAACGGCTCAATTATTTACAGTGCTGTGGCGAAAAGATTGCACGTTATGAATGGATTTCACAGAGGAGTGTGCACTTAATACCAGTCAGGAAGGGAAAAAAAAAAAAAAAGTCCGATTAGAATTTTTTCCCAGAGGCTCGTTTGGTCTAACTGCAGCCTCTGCTTTTAATTACTTTGCATTCTGACTCTCCAAGCGAGATCCATCGGTTCTGAAATCCTTCCTGTCAGACGAGGGCTCCTTCGAGAGGGCGACGCATTCGGAATGAATATGTGCAAGCGATTAGCTGATTCGATCGAAGTGACTCGGAATAAACGCCTGCTTTTATCTGACCCTTTGAGGGATTAGATTTGATCTGGTAGAATCGAGCAGTGTGAGCTTTCACACGCCGGAGTGTCTGCTTGTATACGAGTTAAGAGTCCAGGCTAAGATCCATGTAGCACAGCGAGGGGCTAAAAACGCACCATGTAACGCTTGAGTAGCTTCAAATCTGCTTTTTTCCTGTTCAATATCGCACCCAGAATAACATGTTGTGTACAACTATTATAATAACACTGTAATTATGGAGTGTGGTAGGTGTTGTAATAGTTGTACTAGGATGTAATGGCTGTTGTAATAGTTCGAGCAGATTGTGTTAATTGTTGCTGTAGTTGTATTAGTTTGTAATGGGTAAGATAGTAGGCGTACTAGATTGTAATAGGTGTTGTAATAGTTGTACTAGGTTGTAATCTAGTTGTTGGAATAGGTGTAAACGATTATAATAGGTGTTGTTATGTTATAAAAGATTGTAATAGTTGTACTAGGTTGTAGTCTTTTTTTTTTTTCCATAGGTGTAATAGGTGTTGTAATAGGTGTAAACGATTGTTATAGATGTTGTCATAAACGTACTTGATTGTTGTGAGCGTGGTAATACCTGTAATAGATTGTAATAGGTTTTGTAAGAGTGTACTAGGTGTTGTAATGTGTTGTAATAATTGTAAGAGGTGTTGTTATAGGTGTACTAGGTTGTGGTCTAGTTGTTGTCACAGATGTAGCAGTTGTAGTAATAGGTGTAAATAATTGTAATAGTTGTTGTAAAGTGTGTAATAGATTGTAGTAGTAGTGTTGTCATAATTGTACTTTATTGTAATAGGTGTTGTTATAGGTGTACTAGGTTGTGATCTAGTTGTTGTCATAAATGTAAAAGTTGTTGTAATAGGTGTGATGGATTGCAGTAGCTGTTGTTAGATTGTAACAGGTGTTGTAACATGTTGTAAGAGTTGTACTAGATTGTAATAGATGTTGTTACAGGTGTACTAGGCTGAGTCTAGCTGTTGTCATAGTTGTGCTAGATTGTAAAAGTTGTTGTCATATGTGTAAATAATAGGAATGTATTGTAGTAGTTGTTGTAATAGTACTAGAGTGTATTAGATGTTTTAGGTGTGCTAGGTTGCGATGGGTGTGGCAATGATATAATATATTGTAATGTAGTAGATGTATAACATAATAGATTGTAGTATTTGATGTATGTTTAATAGAATGTGCTAGAATTTCTAAAAGGTGTAATAAATTGTAATAGTTGTTGTCACAGGTGTATGCGGTTATACTGTATTGTAATAGGTGTTGGAATGGGTATAACAGGTAAAAGGTGTACTGTATTCTAATAGATTGTAGTTGTTATAATAGGCGTAATAGATTGTACTAGGCGTAATAGA
>CM074977.1:24749993-24769592 GCA_037576825.1 Pangasius krempfi
GTAATAGGCGTAATAGATTGTACTAGGCGTAATAGATTGTAATATGTGCTGTAATAGGCGTAATAGATTGTACTAGGTGTAATAGATTGTAATATGTGCTGTAATAGGCGTAATAGATTGTAATATGTGCTGTAATAGGCGTAATAGATTGTAATATGTGCTGTAATAGGCGTAATAGATTGTAATATGTGCTGTAATAGGCGTAATAGATTGTAATATGCGTAGTAGATTGTAATAGGTGTTGTAATAGATTGTAATACATGTGTACAGGGCCTAAAACTAACTTTTTGCCATACCTGCCAATGGCCGGTCACGTGAGAAAATTTAGCGGCCAAAATTTTTTTTTTACCGGCCATCAAACTCTTTTTGCATCGTGCCATCTCTCGCTAAAACGCAGAGCACCGTCATGACTTTCTGATGTTTGCTCATCATGTTTCCGTTTTGGCGGCGTAACCCCAGGTATGTGTTGCCGCATTCTCGGGTTACGTTGAATAAAGAAAGGAAAAGTTAAATAAAGCAGCAGTATTTTCTGAGGTAAAAGTTATTAGAACCGTGCCTACAATCAAGCTCGTCAAATCACTGCTCTGACCTCATCAGCCCGTTTGTATCCTATTATTTGATTCGCTCTCGACGCGTATGACAGGACAGCTAACCAATCATGATGATCTCGTCTTCGGAAAAGATTATTTTATTCGCTTACATCAGAAACAGCGAATCTCTTTAAAAACTGGCTTGTTCTCACTACATTGCATGGTTATAATTCGTAAAAGTTTTACCCGCCACCTGGCGACTGACTCGCATTTGGATTTTTACTCGCATTTGGCGCTTGGCGAGTGTTAATTTTAGGCCCTGCATGTGTAATAGATTGCAGGAAGTGTAGTAAAAGCTGTAATAGATAGTACCAGGTGTTGTAATAGCTGTAAAATTGTATAAACGATTGTAATAATTGTGTTGTGTTGAATAGAACTGAACCTCCCTTTAAATTTAAATCCAAATTTCAGTTTTGAAACAGTGTTGTGAACTTACGTTACGTTATTTGGTAACAGTATGGTTTTGCACAGTGTTCAGACTTTCTCAAACTAGGGAGCAGATGGAGATAAAAGAAATGACATCGAGGGCCACAGGTTACCTGTAATAATTCATAATTAAATAATTAGCAACAACAGATATAATCACTTTGCAGTAACCATCTGCTGCCTATTAATTTAGATGACTCGCTTAATAGTAAGCGCTTAGTGCTGTATGCTAGAAAAGACTTTTACTAATACACCAAGATCATGATTATGAATATATTATATTCTCTTTCTTTCTTTAGTGCTTGAAGAATAGCGAGAGGAGAGGATGAGGAGGGTGATGAGGCTTTGATCGTTTTTTTTTTTTTTTTTTGGACTGCAGAAGATTTCAAAATAGAAACAGATTTTTTTTTTATCTTCTTTAGTAGTGGGCCAAATCTAATTATACTTGTAAGGTAGCTCGCAAGCTGTTTCAATAATGCTGGAAGGTTTGCACACTCCTGCTCTACTGTAACCTAATGTAATGCCGCATTATACGCTATTACACCGTGCAGCATCATGCTGTTCAATACTGCAACAGTCTGGCGTTATCCGAGACAACAGACAGAAGGCTCGGATCCAGGGAGCTCAGACAGGACAGTTAGAATCGACTCCAAAATTACTGGCACCTTTCACAACGAAACAATAAACGAAAAGATTTTCCCACTCACGTTTCGAGAAAACGTATTTTCTAGAACTAGGGCTGTTTGAAAGGGCTGCGCAGGAAAAGCTCTTCCGTCTCGTAAAACGCAGAACGTACAGTTGGGATCGTATCCCGTGTCGTAATACCGGGAGCATATTTGTGTCTGTTGCCAGGTTAAAACTTAGACCATAGAATGAACCCAAAAAAACCCCAAAAAAACATGAAAATAACGGAATGTTATTTTGTGGGGCGCCAATACTTTTGAGACCGAGATTTTCAGGATTTTTTTTATACATATTTGAAAAGGGACCATTCATCTGTGCAGCGCTTGCATATGTTTAAGATCACTTGATATGCTTAATATCACTTACCACATGTTATGTTTATGTTTTATATATAAAATATATTTTATATTTTGTATTATATTTTGAATATATAACCCGTTTAACGAAGGGAGCGAATAATGAGTAATTTGACTCTGTTATTTATGGATGGGACATAGTTTTAGCCCTTAGAGTCTTGTGTTCGCTTTAAATAATTGGAATAATTGGAAAATAAATTGGGATCCGTTTAAAAATACATTTTCTCGCAGAGATTATTAGAATAAATTTGCATTTATTTATTTGACAGATGTTTCAGTCGAAGCATAGCATAACAAGTGAAGGGTAAAGAATTGTGAAAATGGAAAAGGAGCTCTCAATTCTCCCAAAAGTCAAAGGAATCCAAATGGGGGGAGGGGAAATAGATTAGATTCTTTATCAGTCCTGAAATTAAAAGCAAACATCTTCCAAGTTTTTGGGAGACAATGTGGCATTCTAGATGTAAATCATGTGCATATATGCTGGAGTTGCCAAGCCGTTTGTTTAATTCACACTCCCAGGAGCACATCGTAGCCGGGCAATAATTCAGGGCTTGTCTCACGTCGAAGGAGGAAACTGAGTTAAAACATTTCTCACAGCTGTTGAAAGGGTAATTACTAGAAATTGGCTTAAAGCTAAAACCCTAATTAACAAAATCAATAAGCAGGTATTGAGGAAGAGATGTTTCACCTGTTGGAAAAATAAGACGAATAATATATGGATTAAAAACCTGATGTTACAAAGAAAAACGTATAATTGTCAATAATAGTGACGTTTTCAAAAGGGACTGTGATGTAGCATTTATGGAAGGAGTCTCCAGTGTCAGAGCTTTGAGTCAAGAGAAAAAAAAAAAGGCTGGTCGAGGAACGACTGTTTATAGCTGCTATTACGTACCTGATAACGCGTACTGACTTGCTTCGTGGACGTTCGTTAACATTAAATGTAACTGTAAATGGATAAAAAGTCATTAGTAATTAGTAATCGTTGGCAAATTGCTGTGATATAAGAAGAATAAAACACTTCAGGACATGATGGGATTGGAAAATAGCCAGAATAAATCAAGCAAATTAAAAAAGTAACAATGTCAGATGAGTTTGAAATTTTGGCGTAAATAAATCACGTTTTTTTGAATTTGACGATAATTAGAGATCGCCAAAAAAGAGGGTCATATATCCATATATATATAATATATAATATATAGAATATAATATATATATATTTTTTCATTCCCTCAACCACCAGCGTGAGCATTTTCCTCCAGAAGACCCTCAGGAGGAGTGTTTGTGATGACCATTGATAATTTCGCATGTTATCATGCGGCGCTGTTTTAATAGAATAGAAGTTATAAATAAACGACAAAAACCTTTGCAGGGTTAATCCGCGCCGCCCGAAACGATGCTGCCCTGCTCCAGCTCTGAGCATCGTCACGCTGCAACACGTCTGCTCCGATTTCCATCCGGATCCAGCAACTTTAACTTAACGTGACAGTCTAGCAAAAAAAATTACATTTCTACGATTTTCCATCTTCTCCCAAACGGAGTCGACGAGCAAAGACATGGTTGGCGTGTGAAGTTTGCCTCTGTGGGATTAACTAGAACATTGTTTTGATTTGCAGTGGACCCAAACCACGACAGCAAAAAATAAATGCCCCCCCCCCACAGCATTAAGGCTGATTTATACTTGCTGTCAACTTCACATACGCAAGATAGCCGTCTCACATATCCTACAGTCACCTGCTGCGTCGCTTGGGCAAGTCCGCAGAAATGAACGTGACGTGTCCGTGTGGTGCGATATCAGTGTAAATAGTGGAGGCAGAATAGCAGCATGTGACACTGTGCCAACACCCGAGTAAACAAACCAACATTGTGTCTCAAATGTACTATTCTAGACTGTTCTTGACTACCCTTACAGATAGTGTTCGAGAGTTAAAAACCTCTTAAACCTACCAAAAGGTCTGTTTTGAGTGCCAGATTTTCAAGATTACTAAACACTCCTGAAGCGAGAGATTCGAGATGCAGATCATGACAACGTTCACGCCGACAGCAGGAAGTTTAAAAAAAAACAAAAACAAACGGATCTCGGCAGTCTGTTCAACGTCATCCTGCACAAAATCACTAAGCTTTACAATTCGACCTGTAAACATGATGGACAGCTCTGTTTTGGTGCCAGTGGACTTAGTGGACGCTTCTTTTAATCCTACAGATGCACATAAGATGCACAAGCGAGTATGTGAACGATGCCGTTCATGTAGCAGCTGTGTGCGCGCACGTACACGCGGTGGAAGAGACGTATATTTGCGTGACTCGTTTGTTAATTTATTTGAACCTTCACATATGACGCCTTGCCGTTTATGTGTCACTCGAGTTCTTTTTGAATGGCCATCAGAAGCAGTTCAAGACCTCAAACAGTGCATTTTACACTAGTGTTGTCATCAGCCTACTTTTTTTTTTTTTTTTTTTTTCATCTATATGTGTAGACTTCTATGTTTTTTTTTGTCACTACCATTCAGGACTGCACACACTTCATCACACATCTGGTTTGCGGTGTAATGCGAGTGCTGGCGTGTTTTCCGCCAACCAATCTGATTTCCAGCAGGTCTCAAAATGAAAAAAGGAAAACTTCCTAAAACTTCCGAAGTGCTCCTAGCTCGGGAAATTGTCACATGCGGGCGTGAGAGGCAGGACACATAAACTCAGCGTGGTCTTTATTAGAGCTCGTCAGACAAGGAACATTCATATTAATAAACCCGAGGAACAAGTGCATGTCAAAATCAGGCAACACAGAAACTGAGAAAACGAGTCTCCGACTTTAACGGCGTGAATGCATGAAAAGACTTCGCGACGAAAGACAGAAACAGCAGGGTTTAAATGGGCAAACTCATTTTCCACCACGCGAAAGTCGTCAGGACAGAGAAGGAGTTTGTGCTTTCTGGTTTCCCGGTAACGTGACAAGCTGTACTTTTGTTGTCTTACTAGCTTCAAGAGAGAGAAAAAGAGAAGCTGGTGAAAGAACGCCTGTTTATGGCTGCTGTAATGTCTGTGATAAGAGGAACTGCCTTGTTTGAGTGTTTCTCTCCGTCTCTGTGTCCAGCTGTCCCTTCAGCCCCTCTCAGCGTGATATCCAGCATAAATGAGACGTCTGTGTCTCTAGAGTGGGCGGAGCCACGTGACTCAGGCGGCCGAGCCGACCTCGTATATAACGTGGTGTGTAAAAAGTGCGAGCACGACACCTGCGCGCGCTGCGACGACAACGTGGAGGTCGCACCGCGGCGACTGGGCCTCGCCGAGAGACACGCAGCCATCAGGAACCTGCAAGCTCACACACACTACAGCTTCGAGATCCAGGCCGTCAACGGCGTCTCACCCAAGAGCCCCATCACGCCACGCTACGCCACCGTCAATATAACCACCAATCAGGCGGGTGAGTGACGATCAGCTCGTCTGCTTGTCACTATTCTTGTCAATAAACCTAGTGTACGTTTCCCAAAAAAAAAAAAAGGCGTGCCAAATTGATGACATAATGACTCCTCAGGCCTTTGCAGGACTGCGTGCTTGGCTGCACTTTTTTGATGAGATCATCTTGTCGCACCTCTTCACACTATTCCCATAACAGTGTTTAACTAAAACACACAGCAGTAAACTTCGCATAATTTTAATTGCTAGAGCAAAGGCAGCCACTTTGGGTCCTGAAATGCTGATTATTGTGTTTTGCTATACCTCTCTCTCTCTCTCTATCTCTCTCTCTCTCTTTTAAATCTATAGCACCTTCAGCTGTACCCACGGTGCACCTCATGCGCTCCACAGCGAGCACCCTCAGTCTGTCCTGGCTGCCTCCAGAGCGACCCAACGGCGTCATCCTAGACTACGAGATCAAGTACCAGGAGCTGGTAAGAAAGAGCGATCGCCGATTTTTAATACGAAATTTAATCCTACACATTTTTTTTTTTTTTTTTTTAAATCAGCATTAAAATATAACACGTCTTTTACATGACTGGAGGAAGATTCCTTGCTGTGGCTCAGAATATTAGCTGTACGAATCTCAAAGCTCAACAGAATTCGAAAGCTCCGTGAAATTTCTAGCTAGTGCTAGATAGGATAGCTAGCATGATCAAGCGTTGATGAGGTAGCTAACATGACACGTAATGACGGGGGCTTGAACATACTACACAGAACATATATTTTGTTATGTAATTACTGCGTCGCTGCATGTAGCTGGATGTCTAACCACAGGCGTTATCCAGGCGCGTGGTTATTTAGAAACGACCAATGGAAGAGCAGTGGGCGTGTCTTGTAGACACAGTGCTGTGAAATTTCTTTCCTAGGTGGCAGATAAGCGCACGAAATGTTCACACATTTTACTGCATACGCATACTTTTTTATCCGTTTATAGTTGTGTTCATGTTGTTACGGAACATCCACGAAACAAGTCATTCTCTCTTATGAAGAAAAAAAAAACATAGCTTATCGAAGTCCCGACACTGGAGACTCCTTACAAAAAAACACGAACGATACACACGATACAAGAACAGCACACTTTATAGTCCATTTATTATTTAGGTTAGATTACGATAGATTACGAGGCCATAGACGTCCCTGTGAATGAGCGGGTTACCATAGTAACATATTATAACGTTATACGTACCGCATGTTGTAATTTAGTACGTGTTTATGAGAATTCTTTAAAAAACTCTAGTAAAGCTCAGCTGCACCAGAAGTTTCTTAGTTTTTTTGCGCTGTCCTCCGAGACCATTAAAATGTCTTCTTCTGCTTATTATTATTATTATTATTATTATTATTGTTATTAAGACACTGCTTAACATCTCCAAGTGTCCATACAATGGCTGAGTTTGTTCTCCAGCCCCAGTTTTGTTCCAAGCTGGGATGTGTGAAAACCCAATTGCCCCCTTGGGTA
Organism: Pangasius krempfi; assembly: GCA_037576825.1. Classification (NCBI taxonomy): domain Eukaryota; kingdom Metazoa; phylum Chordata; class Actinopteri; order Siluriformes; family Pangasiidae; genus Pangasius; species Pangasius krempfi. The sequence goes on from CM074977.1 coordinate 24,756,959, forward strand.
TAAATAAAGTTAATTAAAAAAATTAAAAAATGGGTCGAACAGATGGCCTGTGCTTACAGCCAAACAGTTAACACCCAAAGTGCTGGATAATGTTCTCTTATTTATTTTTTTCCTATTCATTTTTCACAAGGTTTTTTTTTTTTTTCCCTCATTCGTTTCCATCAGAGCTGTGACAGACGTGCTGCGTTCCCCTTAATCTCAAAACATTCTTCTCTATTTAAAGTCCAGGGGAACATAAATGGGCGATTGCTTTCTTTCTAATTAGGTTAACGTCGTTCTTCTGGGCACAACGTGCGCTTTGAATAACTTCCAAGCGTTTTAAATGCAAAGTGGGTGTGGCTAATGTTACATTCACCAATCACAAGGCTGATGTTTCGTGAACGCCGCTTAATCAAATCTTGAACTATACACGGTGTACTTTTCCTTCGCGTTTCGGATAGAGAGGCGTCGACCAAGCGGGCGTGTCAGAATATTAGGCCACGCCCACTTTCCATTCCAGTCTGAATAGTTAGGGTTTCTATTTTTTGATGGATGGATGGATTAACATAACACGTACGTTTACTTACATGCTAATATTTTTAATACTTCGCACTAAATTCCGTAGGATTTTTAAAGGTCAAGGTTGCCAAGTCCGCAGTTTTCCGCACACATTTGTGCTTTATGAATTGAATCAGTAGAATTTCTAGTATTCCTAATGCATTAGCTGTAAAATAATAAAATAATCTAAAATAAAATAATAAACTACTTTTACCACGTAAATGAGTTTGTCCTTATATCATCCTCATAGATATTCTTTATTCGTGATACTGTACGTAATAATATGAGAACATCTCTAGCACCTTGATGTTTAGGAAACCCACAGCTTTAATATTAAACAATGATGTTCTTTTGTACATAATTGACAGTCATGATTTCGGAGTTTGCGGCTGTCAGATTGTACTTTTTTTTTAACACCGGACTGCTTTATTGGGACTCGGGAACCCCCTGGTCCTGGTTTTCAATGGTGCAGTGGACATACAAAAGCTCAGATCAATGATCCATTGTCTATTGTTTAGATACTGTAGCGTGCGTGTGTGTGTGTGTGTGTGTGTGTGTGCGCGCGTGTGCGTGTGACAGGGTGAATCTTTCTCTCACACGGTCACAGCTCAGACCAGCTCAGCGAGGGTGGAGGGGCTGAAAGCGGGGACGGTGTACACCGTGCAGGTCCGCGCTCGCACTGTGGCCGGCTACGGCAGCTACAGTCACCCAGTGGACTACAGCACCAGTCTACACGGTGAGTCCTTACATCTCAGACAGGAGTTAGGCAGAAATCAAGAGGCACGCTGCCTCCAGAGCGAACACGCGACACACTTGACAACCAATCCGCAGTTACACTTCAGAGCATGCTCATTTGCATATTCGTCTGACGTGTTGGCGTTAATTACCTGCCGCCGTCTGACAAACTGACCCCAGACGTCACTTTAAACAGATAACTAGGTCACGCTCTGACTTTAACCTCAGACTTCAGACTTTACGGCGCCTCAGGGACATAGATCTTCAGCAGAACAAAAAAAAAATCACTTAATATTAAAAAAAATCTCACACCTCAGTGTGACTGTGGTTATCATTAGGGACGCGCCGATACACAATTTCCGATATTAGCGATATTTAAGAATGACGTCTGACGATACTGATCCCGATAGTTTGGTGGTTCTGCTTTTTTTAATACCTTGTAATTGCTTTTGGTAATTGGTCATTTTTAAAAAAAATTTATTTCCTGATACCGATTGTTGGCCGATACATCGGCGCATTTTTTACTGAAGAAAGTATTGAAAATGTAAACAAAAAAAAGTTTTTTAATATTTTTTTTATACGTTTTAATATATTTTTTTAATGATTGACACATAGTATGAATTTTTTTTTTATTTTTTAATTTTTTTTTTTTTAATCTTCAAGGTTTTTTTTTCAGTCTGTCGTCTGTCGTGTCCTGAATTTCAGTTTCGGGTTTTGGCCAATGCTTTGCTTTTCAGAGCGTCACTGATGGAAGCAGTTGTGGGTTCAGTGGATTCATAAGCTGTCTGATTTATTCTCAGCTTAGCCTTGTGGCTGATTTTTCAATAAAAGTATTTTTCATTACCTTGTAATAAAACGATCCAAAAGCTTATTATAATAACAATAAGAAGAAGAAAGAAATTCGGCCCGGAGGTGTTTTTGTGTCTTTGTGGGGTATTTTGTTTATTTTGCTGATGATCTTCTCCTCAGCGCATCGTAAGTGGATTTAGACTTATGGCCTGTACTGTACCTTTTAACACAGGAGAAAAAAAAAAGTTTTTAAAAATTTGTTTTATTCGTTCTCAGCGTAGATTTGTAACTGATTTCTGAATAATGAAGTGTATTTTTATTACCTTATAGTTATTTAAATAAAACAGTACAAAATTTCTGTGGGTTTTTGTTTGTTTGTATTTTTCCAGTACGCTTTGTCCTGAATTTTAGTCAGTGCTTTTCCTTTCTGTGCATCACTTCTGGAAACAGTTGTTAATGCACTTTTAGTAGCAGCTCTTAGCAGATGTGATTTAGCATTTCACAAATGGCTTGCAGATCTTTTGGCATCTCTTTTGGCATCTTGGCACCGCAGCTGATATCTGAATTTCGTTTCCCTTTGCTCGTCTCTTGCAGATGATCCCGAGCGCTCTGTGCAGGACCAGCTGCCCCTCATCATCGGCTCGGCGTTGGCCGGCTTCGTCGTCATCGTGGCCACCGTGGTCATCGCTGTTCTCTGCCTCAGGTGAGAGAGACCAATCAAATCCCTTATCCTGGCGTTTCCATAAGGCTAACTGCGCTGCAACTAGTGAAATAAATGCAGACTGCGTCTCAGACAGTCACACAGTAAGCAATATATTTATAAGTGTCTGGTATTTTTTTTTTCCAACATTCTTTTAAAAGCATCTGCAAAAAAAAAAGATGTCCATTTTGCAGAAGTGCTGTCGATCGTCAGCTGGTGGTAGCAGAGGAGGGCAAAGAATGCCGATTTCAGAGTTTACACTTTGCAGAGAGCGCACTCTGTGTTAGCAATTCTTCCTAAATTGTCCCCCGTCATTCCCGCTCCCTCTTTTTCTCCTTGTTCTCCTTTCTCATTCATGCACTCTGTTTCACCGTCCTAATGCGTGTGTGTTGCTGCGGCCTTGTATGAGATGTCACTCTCCTCCGCCGCCCATTTCCATTGGAGATGAGATGCTAATTAGAGGCGGCTTTTATTGTTAGGCGACAACCATCAATATGGGAGGAGGGGAGGAGGGCGGGGGAGGAGAACGGCGCATTCTGTCAGGACCGTCCACTCCCTTTCATTCGCTCGCCTTCCTAATGCAAAGTTAGCAAAATAAAAGAGGTCTAATGAGATGACTTGAGCTTTCCAGGCCTTGATGAGCCAAGAACAGATGCCGAGCGAATCCGCATAAACTTCCTGTTCACGGAGAGTCTGACCCCCTATGCGGAGGCATTCTGTGCAGAGTTTGTGGTACGCAACCTGCGTTCAGCTCACTTCAACCATGTAATGGCGCAATTATGTCTGAGGTGGAGAACGAGGCAATCTCGAGCCGCTACGCTCATTGTTCCGGTGATTCAGAACTCCCGTGCAGCAGTGTGAAATCAATGCCGAACAGTTCCACACGGCGCGCGCGACGTGGCGCGCTCATTAGAAGCGAATGTTGTACGTGATCACACTGTGAACGTCTTTGGTCTGGTTTCAGGAGGCAGCGCACAGGCTCTGAGCTGGAGTACACAGAGAAGCTACAGCAGTACGGTGAGTAAAGCTGGATTTGTGCTAAACAGTTGCTTTAAGCAGTTGTTCCCACACCATCTTCTCTTTTTTTTTCCCCCTTAATGTTAGTCAGACACAAAATACAAAATGAATATAAACAGATAAATAGGAAGCCCAGGACAGATACCCAGAGACTTGATTGTGTAATAAATTATTACAAACCCCACAAAAAAAACAAAACAAAAAAAAAAAACGATGTGTTACGGAGAAATTTGCTGTATTTATTGATCCCTCCCCCTTTTTCTCGCGCAGTGTCCCCGGGTGTGAAAGTCTACATCGACCCTTTCACTTACGAGGACCCGAACGAGGCGGTGCACGAGTTCGCCCGTGAGATTGACATCTCCTGCGTGAAGATCGAGGAAGTCATCGGAGCAGGTAAACAAGCCATTTCACACCAGAGAGAGCGGTCAGTTCACACCCCGCCTCCTCCACAGATCGGGTGTCAGAAACGCGCAGACGTCTAATCTGAGCGCGCACTGATAGCTGGTGGTGTTTTTTTTTGTTTTTTTTCCCACACAATCGATGAGCAATTGCAGGAGAGAAGCATCAAACGTCTGCTCGGAGCGCTCAAAGGTCTGCCACGTGTACAAAGCAGTAACACGCTCCCGTTATTAAAAGCTACATCGGTCAGAGTGAAACTCTCTCAATTCTCAATTCCCCTTGTGTAGGAAGAACTCCAGATTTCCTAGTCCATCTACAGCGTGTTCGTTTTTTTTTTTGTTTGTTTCTAAATTACACTAAATGGACACATATACACCTGCTCATTCATGCAATTATCCAATCAGCCCATCATGCACTGCATAAAATCATGCAGGTACAGGTCAGGTAATGTTCACTTCCTGTTCTTGGGAGACAGGAGTAGACCCCAGTTTGACATTTTGTGCATGCTGAGATGCTTTTCTGCTCAACACAGTTGTAAAGAGTGGTTATTTTAGTTATTTTATCCTCTGACCTCTCTCATCAAAAAGACGTTTGTGCCTGCAGAGCTGCTGCTAACTCCTATTTAAGTGCCTCAGAATTTCCTTTTTTTCCCATTTTCATTTCAAAAATAAAAAATGAATGAACGAACACTCTCTCTCTGTTCCACTTACTTAAACATGACCAATCCATGTGTTCTTTTTCTTCTCAACATCTCATAATCCATCATGACATGACCTTCCTCAGCTCAAATCAGTATTCCTGTCTTCTTCTTCTTCTTTTTTCCACCACTCCTCCCTCTCTCCTTTCCTCCAGGGGAGTTTGGAGAGGTGTGTCGCGGGAGGCTAAAGCAGCCCGGCAGGAAGGAAGTGGCCGTGGCCATCAAGACTCTGAAAGCGGGCTACACGGAGCGTCAGAGGCGCGACTTCCTGGCCGAGGCGAGCATCATGGGCCAGTTCGACCACCCCAACGTCATCCACCTGGAGGGAGTGTTGACCAGGAGCTGCCCAGTACTGATAGTTACCGAGTTCATGGAGAACGGCGCTTTGGACTCCTTCCTCAGGGTGAGTTCAGGTGTTATTGGTGGAACCAGAACTGCAGGAACCTTTTCAGGAACCCAATGTGATTTGAGTTCCTGGAATGTGGTTCTTATTGTTGTTGTTTTTTGGCAACAATTTGCTTCACTTTTGTTATTTTCTTTAATGTTCACCTCGATGTAACGCAATGGAAATACAAACCAGGAACTAGTTTCCTGAATCTCCATGCCTGTAAATGAATGAAGCAGAGACGACCGGTCAGACAGCGCTGTGATTTTTGCATGTTGACAGGAACACTTGCTAAGCCTCGAGCATAAGGGATTTTTCCAGAAATAACCTTAATTCACCTTACAACTCGGTCCCACCTCAAGGTTCTCTTATGACAGCAGTAACCCCAGATCACCTCTATGCTAAACTGCAGTGAATAAATGGGCTTCTAGAAGAGACTTCACTCAATGACCATCTAGCACATGAGTCAACCTTGGACTTAAGGGACTGGCTGTCTCTCAAGTCACCTCCTAACAGCACTGAGTGTACCATCCTTACCTCAGGACACCACACACACACACACATACACACACTTCTTCTTTTGCCAACCGATGCAAACTTCATGAATCATCAGCAACATGGCAGAAAAACAACCTCGTGACTGAACGGGAGCACGTGCAAGCCGTTAATGATCTAACGATGGTTCCTCTTTGAGGCTCAGCGTGACTCCTGTGGTCTCTCGACTGAGAATCGGGTCCTAGAGGTTTCTCTGTTGCTCGCGTTATCAGCTGCCATTTCCCAAGATCAAAACTTTTCATAAATGACAGCTACATTATGCATGCCAGGATTAGCGGAATGAAGGAGTTCTAGCTTGGAGCCTGCTAACCATGTCGCTCGGTTATCTGGAAGTGGATTACACAATGCCGCGAGGGCAGTCGAGCAGAACCGTGGTGTAGATTAATCTGATTAGCCCCGGAGTGGTGTGGTGTCATGCATCTGTAAACACTGCTGAGACTGGAATGATAACCGTACATTCCAAAGTATCATCTTACAGCTGAGCACGGCATTCAATCCAATTCAATTTAATTCAGTACTCCAGTGGCAATGCAGGAGAAAATGCTAGAATATTATTTAAGACTTGTTAACACACTAGCAATTGTCATCTCACTGAGGTTTCTTGTTTCTGTAACACACTTGTCTTGTTGGCAAACCTGCAGCTCCATATTGCAGACATACAAAGGAAATAAATGCCTGTATATATGTAATACAATTGATTAAATCGATGCACCTGGCAATAACATATTTGTGATCTATATCAGTGTAACTACTTCATGTTTTTCTAACACATTATGCTGCCGTACTGTATCAGCTCACATGTGATGTTGTCATTCCCATTCCAGCTCAACGACGGTGGGTTCACGGTGACGCAGCTCGTCGGCATGCTGCGAGGCATCGCAGCCGGAATGAAGTACCTGTCTGACATGAACTACGTCCACCGCGACTTGGCAGCACGGAACGTCCTCGTTAACAGCAACCTGGTGTGCAAAGTTTCAGACTTTGGCCTCTCACGCTTTCTGGACGAGAACTCGTCTGATCCGACCTACACCAGCTCCCTGGTGAGTTTGTGTGTGCTTATTTGAAGCAACTTTCGAAAAAAAAAAAAAAAAAGTTTAGTTATAGTTAAAGTTTTATTGCATGAGCTAAATGCTTGGCTAGCTATATTAAAAATATTTACTAACGATTTACAGTGCTATTATGTTTATGTTTATTATGAACGATGCCTAATTCAATAGGACTGACAGGGACATAGGCCACACCTCCTTCATTTGGCCTAACAGGCACATAGGCCACACCTCCTTCATTTGGCCTAACAGGCACATAGGCCACACCTCCTTCATTTGACCTAACAGGCACATAGGCCACACCTCCATTCTCAGAACTTACAGCCACATAAACCATGCCTCTTCACTAAGACTAATAGGTACATGATCCATGCCTTCTTCATTAGGACTGACAGACATATAGGCCACACCTCTTTCATTGAGACTGACAGGCACATAGGCCACACCTCCTTCACTGAGACCCTCCTTCACTCGCACTGAAATGTATACACTGATCAGCTATAACATTTAAACCACCTGCCTAATATTGTGTAGGTCCCCCTTCTGCCGTGAAAACAGCTCTTCCTCAAACCATTCTCGAACAATTTCTGCAGTGTGGCAGGGCGCATTATCCTGCTGAAAGAGGCCACTGCCATTAGGGAATACTGTCGCCATGAAGGGGTGTACCTGGTCTGCAACAATGTTTAGGTAGGCGGTACGTGTCAAAGTAACATCCACATGGATGCCGGGACCCAAGGTTTCCCAGCAGAACATTGCCCAGAGCATCACACTTCCTCCGCCGGCTTGCCTTCTTCCCATAGTGCATCGTTGGTGTCATCTCTTCCTCAGCGGTGCACACGCCCCTGGCCGAAAATGTGATTCAGTCCAGGTCACCTTCTTCCATTGCTCCATCGTCCAGTTCTGATGCTCACTTGCCCATTGCAGGCAATTTCTGACTGGTCTGCGGCTACACAGCATTTGTGCTATAGTAGCGCTTCTGTGGGATTGGACCAGACAGGCTAACCTTTGCTCCTCAAATGCGTCAGTGAGCCTTAGGCACCTATGACCCTGTCGCTGGTTCAAGAGTTGTCCTTCCTCGGGCCCCTTTTTAGGTACTAACCACTCGCTCAGATCCTTACGCTTGCCCATTTTCCCTGCTTCCAACACATCATCTTCGAGAACTGAGTGTTCACTTGCTGCCTAATATATCCAACCCCTTGACAGGTGCCGCTGTAAAGAGATAATCAATTTTATTCACTTCACCAGTCAGTAGTGTTATTGTTATGGCTGATCGGTGTATATATATAAATTTTGGTCTGACAGGCACATAGACAGTGCCTCCTTTAAAGAAACTGAAGACCATATAGGAGGCACCTCTTGCACTGAGACTAAGGCACACAGGGCATGGCTCCTTTGCTAGCACTGATATATACATAAGCCAAGCCTCCATCATTAGGCCTGATAGATAGATAGATAGATAGATAGATAGATAGGCCACTCCTCCATCATTAAAACTGATGAGACTGACAGGTAGAGATGCCACACCCCTTCACTAGGACTAAAAGGCCTCCTTTGGAGGATTAGGACTGACAGGCCCATAGGCCACGCCTCCTTCAGAGGTGACATACCATAAGACAGGCTTGATGCAGTACATTTTCATGCGATTAGCATGTGTACTGATTAGCGTCTTTGTCCTTGCTGCTTGTGCCATAGTCAGATTTCTGCCAAATCAGCTCGCGCACTGCGAGGAGGGAAGCCCGTGAGAAAGTGTTCAGGCTCTACTCTAATTAGGCATCTGGTGGGTTTGAAGCTGGCGTCAAACGGCTCATGTGGCGCGTGGGCATGTTTCTCTCTCCACACACAGGGTGGAAAAATCCCAATCCGCTGGACAGCCCCCGAGGCCATCGCCTTCCGCAAGTTCACCACAGCCAGTGACGTGTGGAGCTACGGCATCGTCATGTGGGAGGTGATGTCGTTTGGAGAGCGGCCCTACTGGGACATGAGCAACCAGGATGTGAGTGAGAAAAACTGCAGCACACACACAGATACACACACACACACATGGTGCACTCTCCAGCCTTTTCACGCTTACAGATGGAGTGTGTATATAGACTGCCAAGCGAGGATTAAACCTGCATGCGCTGTCTCTTTATCACATCGCCCAAAAGCGCTAACGTGGCTAACCAGTGGAGCAGAATCTCCTGGGAAGCCGTCAGCACAGTGTCATTTACATACTGCTAACTGGCCCGGACTAGCCATCGCTCATTATTAGCAGCGTTGGCATCTTTGGCTCAACTGTTTTAACCCTTCAGAAGGATTTGAAACAATATGAAAAATGAGGTTTCACTTCCCTTCACCTGCTATGGGGTTCTCAAACTTTTCTCTAATTAGACATTTGAGATCATTCCACTCGCTTTTTCAGCGCGTTTGAAAAGAGCACGCATTCGTTTATTAATTCATCTGTCATGTGTCGTGTCACGTTGTTGTGGAAAAAAATTATGAACATAATCCAGCTATTTTTAGCATGTGTAAAATAATATTTTGGTACATTTATTAGAGCCATCCTCCTGATTTTCCACTTTCCACTCAGAAAACTTTTTTTAAAAAAGAAACTATCAAATTCAACTGACCAGTCACAGGAACTTTAAGAACTTATTAATAAATATAATTATTTTGGTAAAAATTTGGGTTGTAATAAGAACATAAATAACATAAATTCCCAGTATTCTGTGTATTTAAACTGCACAGATATTTTGCAAATGTACCTCAGCGTTACCAGTGAAATCCGACACTGAAAAAAAGTATCGCACTTGACATCGAGTACGACCTTGTTCTCGTCCACGTCGGCTTGTCGTAGGTGATGAACGCGGTGGAGCAGGATTACAGGCTTCCTCCACCCATGGACTGTCCAGCCGTTCTTCATCAACTGATGCTCGAGTGCTGGCTGAAGGAGCGTAACGCACGGCCACGCTTCGCCCACATCGTTAGCACGCTGGACAAGCTGCTACGCAACGCCGCCAGCCTCAAAACACTCACCTCCGCACACTCAGGGTAAGTGTGTGTGTGTGTGTGTGAGAATTATTTCAATGTCTGTACTCACAAAGATGATTAGTCATAACGCTTAGACTTGCAGCTTTATGTAACATTGTTCTGTATTTTATTTCATTTGGCGCTGAAGGTCAAAAGTCTTAGGCGTGTATTTACTAACGAGTGACTGACGTCAGAGTCGGATTCGATTTTTTTTTTTTTTTCCCCTTACTGAGCATGAATTTTTCTGAGCGTCTCTTGAGAAAAGTGTAATGAAGCACCTATTGTAATATATCACGGCAGTAATTAAAAAATAATTAGTGACTTGTCATTCCACTCGCTTTCTCAGCGCGTCTGAAAAGAGCACGCGTTCGTTTATTAATTAATCTGTCGTGTGTCACGTCACATTGTTGGGAATTTATTCGAAGAAGTGGGAAAATGATTTCACAAATGAATAAGAGTTACACAACCCATGCATGAGCAAAGCCTTTCCGTATCTGAACTACGCTCAAGATAGACACGACTCCTAGTTAACTGTCAGTGCAGTGAAAAACTTCCCCAGACAACACGAGGAAGAAAAACGGAGGCGCTCAGAGTTCTGACATACGCTAGGAGGAATTATCACGCAAAACTACGCCAAAAGATGCTCCAACGGCACGGGCAATGCTCATGGTTTTACGGTAACCGCTAAGTAATAGCTATTGACTGTGGATTCATAATGCGCATTATACACACTGTGTGAGCATACAGTACAGCAAACACAGAGCCATCCGATGAGCTGTGTGTGTGTGTGTGTGTGTGTGTGACAGGCAGAGCTCTGCCCCATGACTCACTACGCCAATCATCATTTACCCCCAGAGTGCCTCTCACCCGAGCCATACCCTTTCACAACGAGCAGCTGTCACAGCGCTGATCCTTCCCTGATCCTGCGAAGGGAACGCCATCCGAATATCCTATCCGATTAACGCGCTTCCGAAATAAATAACGATCGTCGTTTCTGTTAAACAGTGACGACTAGCAAGAAGACATCATCGTAAACATGTGAATAAACACACTCGCTATATCATTTAATAAATAAATAAAATAAAATATCCTGCGTCCTACCTGTATATCCTTAATCATATAACTCATAATTATCCTTAAATCCTTAGCCTTGGTTTTATTATATATTTTATTTTATATTTTTGTTTTTTACGTATTTAGATTTTTAAATTAAATATTTAAAAAAAAATTAAATTAATTTACATTATTTATTTATTTATTTATTATTTTGTAATGCCAAAATAGCATTTTAAAAAAACAAACAAATAAGATATAACTAAATTAATATTTAATTTTATTATATTATTATAAAATTTCTTTAATTTAATGGTTTTAAATTGTATTTATCATATAAATAGTAATGTAGTTTTGTTTATTGTTGTAAGACTTTGCCGTGAAAAAAACATGCATGGAATTATTCGAATTTAAAATAATGCATCAAAAAAAAATTTGAACATTATTTATTTGTTTGTTTGTTTACATTTTTTGTCCATTTTATTTATTTACCTTTTTTTAGCTATTTTAATTTTTGAAAAAAAAATATATATATATTCAATTAATTGTATGGTTTTTGGTTTGTTTTTTTTTAAATAAGATGCATTATTTGTTTTTTGTTTTTTTTTTACATTCTTTTAGAAGTCTCGCAGAAACAGGTGGACGTGCACGGCGCTATCTTCTGCGTTTCTTTTCACACACTGTTCTTAAGCAGCGGTGGCGAGGACCTCAGCCACGGCAGATGTAGCGAGTCTAATAAGGGAGATGGGGGAGAAACTAAGAGAGAGCAGCAGCTTTAATTGGCCCGCTAATGAGCTTTTTAATGCGCCGAGCAAGCTGAGCCGAGCGTAACACGGAGAGCGCGGAGTTAGCAGGAGTGTGTGAGTGTGTGCGTGGGCGCAAAGGGCAACACTCTCGCATGGAGCCGCATGCCGATGATCCATTTATGATCGCATCTGTATGCGAGAGTGGTGAGTGTGTCTGTGTGTCTGTGTGTGTGCGTGTGTGTGTGTGTGTGTGTGTGTACAAAGTGTGTGCGTGTGAAAAGTGTGTGAGACTGTTGTAAATTGATTGAAATAGCTTTCGCTGCTCTTGTCATTTCTTTGGGTTAGCTGTTTTTTATGGTTCCTAAATGGCAAAGCCATTGGACAGTGACTTATGCTGAATTGATCTTCTCCCTCTCGAGTAGTTTTATTGGCGCGACCGTAGCACCGGCGAAGCTTTTTAATCTCTAGAGGTGCGACGGCACGTCATGCAGGTATTTTCAACGAGGAAGAGCTCAAAGAGTTACGGTGTCAAAGTTATACAGCTGATGAAGCTACGTTTTTTTTTTAAAGGCAATAATTAGAGGCATGAATGTTAAAAAAAAAAAAAAAAAAAGCATTGTAGCCATTCGCTCAAACTGAGTAATTGAATTTAAGCAGATACAGTGATTTAGTGATGTACCAGAAACCCGGTTATTGCATCATACTGTGGATTTTTTCATACTTTTCCACCCCCATCTATATTAGAATTCTGTCACTTTCTCAGCCTCTCTCTTATTCCCGTCATCAATAGAGAGCGACCACGACTGAGCAGATAGGATTCGGGTGCTGGAACTTTCTCAGCTCAGCACTGACACTGACCTGGTAGTGTGTGTGAATAGATAAGGAGTGGAGCACTTCATGATGTGCTGTTATAGCAAAATAATCATCGATGGGGTGGTGTGATATTTAACGATACTACTGCGATAC
>CM074977.1:24769692-24793946 GCA_037576825.1 Pangasius krempfi
TTTGACGATACCACTGAATCCTCTACGATTTCGATTCTTAAGACAGCGGTTTTCGATGTTTGACGATACCACTGAATCCTCTACGATTTCGATTCTTAAGACAACGGTTTTCGATATTTGACGATACCACTGAATCTGCTACGAAACGATTTCGATTCTTAAGACAACGGTTTTCGATATTTGACAATTCCACTGAATCTGCTTCGATGTCTTAAGACAACGATTCGATATTTGGCGATACGATTGAATCTGCTAAAATACAATTGCTATTTATTTTCCTCTATTTATTATTTGTTCAGAAGGTTCCGGTGTGTTCCTCATGGTAATTTGCGAATCACGCTGACGTAGAGAAGGGCTGTTTTAAAAGTGTCAGAGTTAATCAGCTTGCTAGGCTTTTCAATGATTTACACATCAGATTAAAAATAGGAATTATTTTTTACACGCCCGTTGTCCTTTTTCGGAAATAATCGATTTCTGATTGTTGCGTCAATCTGATTGTTACGTCAGTGAATTTAAAACGTCGCCTTTTGACATCGATCAAAAATGATCGGATTGTCACCTTCACCCTCCCTGGATGGTAGCTGTCATGTGATAGAGGAGACGTAACTGGAGGGTGGGAATTGGCCATGATTAAATTAGGGAGAAAATCATGGAAAAATCCAAAAAAATAAAAAATAGTTGGATCGTTACCACCGAAAAGTTGATTCTTTTCCACAGTGTCCCAATGTGTTTTATACCACAGCGATGAACAATTTTTCTTCAATAAAGAGCAACACTTCGTACTTTCTATCCATTCAGTGTTGTTGAACATTGGGTTCACTTAGGGTAGTAGCTATATACAGTCGCTTGACAAAAAAAAAACGCAGCTTGTCATGTTACTGAAAAACTAGAAACGTACATTCCTGAAGACTTTCCTCTGGCGGAAAACGTAAAGTTATAGCTTTACTGTTACAAAGTTACACTGGAGACTCCTTCCAAAAATGCTAAATAAACATTTAATATAAACAACTCTGCAAGCTGCTGTTACCTTCTGACCAATCAGAATCGAGAATACAATAATTATCACACTCCGTGCGTGGAAAAAGGTGATCTTTAGTGTCCTCCTCCTCCAAAAAAAAAAAAAGTGGTGTTTAGTTGTTTGTTTCAAACGTAACTGTGTTACAGAGGGTCTTCTTTTTTTCCCCCTTCCTCGATTTCTCACTCTGTCTCTTCTCCTTCGTTTCTTCTCCTCAGGGATCTGTATCGTATTGGCGGGACCCTGCCCGGCCACCAGAGGAAGAGTTTAGGCAGCGTGCAGGACATGAGACAAATGAGCCAAACTCTCCCCATCCGAGTCTGAAGTGGGTGTGAATCGGAAACCAGACCGCACCTCTGAGGAGCATTTCATCATTAATAACACCATCGGAGATTTGGAGAACCTCCTTCGTGCAGTATTTTGGAATTATATATATATATATATATCATCAAACTCCATCAAACCTGAGGAACTTTGGAGAACCTTTGGGCTTCCCTAAACGGAAACTACTCCTGGTCTATAGGCAGTGTGTGTATAAATGACTCGGATTGCATTCACTTCTTTTTTTTTCTTCGTCTTTGTTTTTTTTTTGGTTTTGTTTAGTTTTTTTTGCACTGGACGATTATTACGCAGCTCAAATCTTTTTTTTTTTTTTTTTACTACTCAGGTTCAGTTTGCATGCATGCATGTTTCTCTAACGGCGAACCTTTGAAAGAAGGAGAAAAAAAAAATAATAAACAATGTAACATGGCTGACGATGAATAAGAACCAGTAGAGGGGTAAGCATCTGGTTCGCATGCTACCGGATTGCCTTTAGCTTTCCTGCATTATTAACGGTAGCGTTCTGGGTGTTCTCTTAATGAAATCCTTCCGTTTGTGAGTTTCTGGAGGCGATACAGAGTGAAGAATTACAAGCTAAATGAATAATATTTGACATGAATTAAAGACATGAATTAATATGCGAGCCCCGAATAGAAATGAAAGGGATTGCTGTCGGCCTGAGGACATTTTCAATTCCTTTTTTTTTTTTTTTTTTTTTTCCTCGAGACTTCTCTTCTGATCTTCATATTGAAGAAAAGAAGGGCGTAGAAGAAAAGAAAAGATTTTTTTTTTCCAAAGGGTGGGTGGGTGGGGGTGGAAATGATCACCTGAGGAGGTTGAGAACTTCAAGAACCCTTTGAACCGAAGCGAAGTCGACTCCTGCGTGAAGACGGAAGCGTTTTGTTTACCTCTGTTGTATTTCGTCTTCCATGTTCCAGTATTATGACAAATCTCCTCATGGACTGTGATCTTAGAATTACTGTTAACTGTGACTGAGGAGGATGTTATGGAGTGTGTGGGTGTGTGTGTGTGTGTGTGAGTGTGTGTGTGTGTATACTGTATGTGTCCAAACGAGATTCATATGCATGCTAGATTTCAGAGCTCTGTGATTGATCATATTTCGTGAAGAGAGACGACACATGGACTGATGAAAGCCGTTGTTTGGCTATTCCTATTACCAGTAATTCACTCTGTCGCAAAATATGCATAATTCTGTAAATAAATACGGCTCATACGAGACTAATTAGACCTGATCAAATTAATTTCGATGGCCGGTGTGTTAAATTCAGGCCTGCTGTTCTGTTCACTAATTAGCAACCAATGTCTTATTAACGCATGAGCTTCACTTTTAGGTTTTAATGCTGGGACGTAAGAAAAATGTACAGTTCAACCCAATCCCACTATCCTTGCATCACGGCATAATCAACCGAACCCCTTAAAAATAAACGCCCATAAAATCGCTAATACGATAAACGTTGAATTCTCAATTCCGATTGGTCTGAAGATGTTGATAGAATCGTTATCATTACCGTTGTTATAGTAACAACGTGTCTGGCGGACGTGCCACATAGACATATAAAAAATGAAAGGAAAATTGATGTGGTGACATTTTCTAGAAGGAGATGTTTATTTAATGTTTACGGAAGGAGTCTCCAGTGTCAGTGCTCACCTTTTCCGCTACAGAGTTCACACTTTGTTGTTTCTCGGTAACGACAAGCTGTGTTTTTTTTCCCCTCCTGTTAACTGGTGAGGGAACAATTGTTTATAGCATGTATAACATAACAAATTTGTTAAACATAACTATCTAAAAAAAAATCGGAACGTCTGCAAAAGTTCCTGTTATCACTTACCTAGTAGCAGTTACAAACATCGTAACTTCATACATCGTAAAAGTCGTGACCTTGCTATAATCACTTTTTTTTTTTTTACCCTTTCTTTAAAGTAATAAGACAAACCAGAAAGCGTAAAAAAAAAATTTCCAGAAAACTTAGTGATTGTTACAACGCACTGACACTGGAGACTCCTTCCTTAAATACAGAAAACTTCACCATCTCAACAATTACACATTTTTAATCCATTTATATGGAGCATCCTCCATACAAGTCTGTTTGTTGTTAAGTTGTTACTATGGAAATGATAACCTGTTAGAACGAGCACATTAATATAAACTACCGTCAGAGCTATAGAAAATTAACACCTTCTGACTAATTCGAACTGAGAACACAGTCACAGTGTGAATATTATTTATATATTAGACCTTGCATAGGTAATCAAAGTGATGTGTCTTGGGTGTGTATGCATGGACTCTGGAAGCGGTTTTGTCAGTGTGATCAGAGGCACTCTGACTCGTCTGGCTGATTTCCCCAGTCGTATGTCCCTAAGCGAGCAGACCCTTGTTCCCCACGCTTGCACAAAGGCGCGTTTGATCTCGCCAATTACGGCGAACGCGGCAAGAACAGCTTGGCAGCAGAGTCGGGTGTGCGTCGGACTCTTTTAACTGGCATAGCAATTTGCCCAGAGGTTGCTGGGCCTGCAGACGCCGCTGTTATCGCTGCCTCATCAGTAGAGAGAGAGGAAGAAAGAGGGAGAGGCGAAGAACAAATGTGAGGGAGGAAATAGAAAAGGGGAGAGAGAAAGAGCGAGAGAAAGCCTGGTCCAAATGTGCTGTAATAATCACAATGCGAGACTCCTCATTAAAGACTGCAGGGCACTGTCAGAGAGAGATTGTGTGTGTGTGTGTTTGTGTGTGTGTGTGTGTATGTGTGTGTGTGTGACAACAGAAAGACAGGTACAGCTGAACATTCGTCTAACGCATTACAGCCAGGATTCATCTGCTAGCTGTGCAAGTCCTCGCTGTCAATATATGCTTCTCAACTGTCTGCTGGAAAACTTGTGATTCCAATTAGACACTGCAGGCTTACACACACACACACACACACACACACAGCACTGCAGATATGCTGCAACACAGTATTGCTTCAGACAGAGAGTGAGAGAGAGAAAGTAAGTATAGGGACTAGGTGATTCATTAAATGAACATTCACACAGCTCTGTTCCAGCGCATCCTACGCCTCCAGATAACAGCCTCGACCCGCACCTCTGTCTAGGAATGTTGAAAGTAAGTTCGGTCTCGCTGATCTCCACCTACTCAGCGCAGGCATCGTCCTCATGACTCTCGTCATGCTTTTCCCATCCTATAGCTCCTAATGCATCACGCAAGGGCTTGGAAAGTCTCAAAGGACCGACGTTAGCTTGTGCTTTGCATGTTGCATTGAAGTGATTATGAGATACCAGCAGCATTATCAGAAAAAAATGAAATGCTAAAGGTTGAAAATCTGCTGCCCACTTAAGAGGGGACTGTACAGAGTGGGTGTAAATGTGATAAAAGTTTTTTTTTTTTTAAATGGACATGATTGAATATATGTACACTCTCAGAAATAAAGGCACCAAATAAAGAAGTACCATCAAGGGTACATCTTTCCACATCTCAGTGGTAAGGTCTAGTTATAAAGCTGAACTATATTCATGTTTACAGGTAAAAGATACATACTAATGGTACAAAAGATGACCCCTTGATGATACCACCTGAGTGACAACGAGAAGTACATTTTTTGTGAGAGGGTGAGATATAATTCTGTATTCTACTATGGATCTCGTCTCACTGGCCTCCAAATCCTCAAGGCCCAAACTGCAACCCTTGAGTCTGGAGCTGTGGAATCAAATCCGCTGACCTCCGAACAGCCTTTAGAGGCTTGCTTAATGGCTGATTTATATTTATGGCCCACTTAAACACCCGGTGAAGCTCGGCTGCTTTTCACTGGCCTGCCTGAATGACTGAGTGACTTTCCCCAGCTGACTGGCGACCTCCTCCAGAACTACTCTCTTGTAAGTGCTAGTGTGCAGATTTGAGATCCAGTGGTGGCTGCCGTGTGATTTTCTTACCCCAACACGGCCCGCCCTAAGGCACACAGTGAATGGAGAGGGGCTCAAAGAGGAGATTAGAGTCCCTCTGTGTTTGCTGATGGGATTTGGGGGGGGGGGGTCGGGGGGGTTCAGGACCTCCTGCTGGAGTTCCTGCCAACAAAGAGTGGCAGTAAATCAGTGGAGGGAGGCAGTGAAACGGCAGGGATAAAAGAGTAAAAAAAAAAAGAGCCCAGCAGGGACCTCATACATTATCTGTTGGCGTCGACATACAGTAGGAAGAGTAGAAGGCAGGATGGGCACAGGAGGATCCTTTCAGTAGCCTAATACGGCCACCAGCGCTTAGCAGGACCACCATGTGGAATCGAAGCGACTTTACGCTCAAGTGGCCTTTGGAGGCGGCCCAGAGGAAATTGCTGGAAAATGCCACGCAAGTCCCTGCTCAATTCCCTCCCCCCCTCCTGCTCCTTTCGCCCCTTCCCCCACCTCCTTGTTTTTTTTCCCCCCATCCTCCTTCCCTTCGTGTACCTGATTTCCTCCGTCCGTGGTTGACATCTGCCACCACTTGCCTGCGCAATCACACGGCTGAGAAGGGCCACGGATTACCTCACCAAGAAGTCATGCAAATCATCACAAACACCCCCTCCCTCCTCTGTCCCCTCCACCAGGCTTGATCAAGGATTTTAAAAAAAGGAATGCACAGGCTTACTTTGCTTCCTTGCTTATTGCTAATGCACTTGCAATATAGTGCAGTAGAGGAGTCATTTTATGGTAATGAAAGCAAAATAAAAGGTGGTATATGTTACTGCTCATAAATTACCCGCCCATTCCTGGCCGCGGCTTAAGTGCCATAATATAGACTCACACTCCCTCATTCTCTGGACTGAATTGAGTCTGGGGTCACTTTCAAATCGAGAAGAAAACTCCACTAAAATGTAATCAAGGGGTGGATCCACTCTTTTAGGGCCTCCGCGTCGACGTGTGGAACACATTAAAATAAATCGATGGCACGGATCACTCGGGCCCGGCGTGTGACGTTAGTGAAGACGGTCCAAGAAGCAATTAAGAAGCACGAGAAAGGAACGCAGTGATTGATCGCTCGCTAAGGGCCGCGTCGCGGCAATGCCCCTGTCCTTGCTGAGCAGTTGCTATGGCAACTGGAGGAAGGAGACGGACTCGAGGAGGGAGAAATGGGTTTCGGAGTGACTGACCACGCACCTCCTTTGTAAGATTTTTAAGATCTTAATGAGTTACACCAGTTACAAAATATAACATTCATACTGCATCCCTTTCACTCTCCGTGAAAGCTGTACTGTCACAAACCTTTTAGAGAAGACAAAGTTCATGCAGTTATCCATTTACGAGGAAAACTGTTTGTTATGAAAGTGGAGAGACAGAAAGAACTATTTTGGGGTCATATTTTAAAGCAAGCTTGGCGCCTGTCACATCCTTCTTGCTTGATTAAAAGTCAGTGAATGTCACAGTGACATGTGGCATCTTGAAGAAGACACTGATAGGCAGTTTAACCTTTTACAACGGTTTTTGGAAGCCATTACCCTTTAAAGGCGCACTAACTTCCATTCAGAGTTTGCTCATAAATGGAGACGTGGCTTATTTGAGATCATCATTTTATGCAACTGCCTGAGTTTGAATGGAAGAACAACAGAAAATGTTATTACAGGTGTTGGGCTGATTAGCACTGTACAGCATGCTTTATAATCAGCCTTTATGTTTATGATCTGGGCCTTGGGGCCGAGTGGTCATTCAGATTTTGCAGAAGATGGATTCCCAGCATGCCTCTTTCTCCCTGGAGGCTGTTTAAAAAACCACTGAGACACGATTGAACATGATGACACCATGTATATACACACATACCACAGCGCTGTTGGATTCCTGAGTCTGATTGGTCAGAAGGTGTGGATTAATTTTCTATAAAAGCAGCTCTGACATTAGTGCAGCTGCAAATCACAGGGTTATATTAATTTGCTCGTTCTAATGGAGGAACTTGTGTGGCGGAAGCTGCACGTAAATGGATTGAAAATTTTTCTCAGTTTTCTCTGAGGAGATGTTCATTTAACATTTATGGAAGGAGCCTACTGTGTCAGAGATAAAGCTGTAAAGCTTTAACTTTATGATTTGCGGTTTCTTGGTAACATGACAAGCTGCAATTTTTTTGTCTTATTAATTTTAAGAGTAAAAAAAAAAAAGATGCTGGTGAGGGAACGAGTGTTGATAGCTGCTATAACACAAGTGATAACAGGACTAACATGGTATAACGTTTATCTGGATACTAGATTATGGATACCAGGATAAGGATACCTGCCGTGGAAGCAGTAATCCCCACACGCTTTAAATTAACACTGCACCCAAGAAATGGCTTCAAATCCAAATTTTTGGAATGATATCGAAACCTTGCTCTTGCTTAATGAAATAAAGAATCTGAATAGAAAAACTCAATTCATTTTTTCCCAGTAATTTTCCCAAAATAACGTGTCACATCCTTTTTCCTTTGGTGGGTTAATCATCGAGTTCCAAAACCACTGCTGATGTGAACACAAAGTACTTAGAAAGAAGTCTGAGTTTTGTCATTATCATTATCATTGTTTTAAAAGCAAGTAAACCTTGTGCCAAGACCTGAAATTTTTAGTCGTATAAAATGCTCAGACTGTGCCTTTGGATATCTGAACACCCCATCAGAATGTCCCTAATACTTCTCAGCTCATTTATCCAAGCCAGAGGGTCTCATCTCCAGCCTCAAATGTTCATGCAAAAGTGCTATGCCTCAGACATGATGGTGACTGATGTATTTGGGAAGGCAATGACCAGGAAATACACAACGGCCTGACTGATCGTGCTTTTGTTTACTTGTTGGTCGTAACAGCTAAGTTTTGTGCCATGCTGGGTGGGAAGGCCACCCAAACAGCAGCTGAGCCTCAGCGAATCCTCCTGAGGGCGTCGATGCAGCCTTCAAAACGACCAAGCAGATGTGTCACGAGATTAATCAAGACACAAGACTTCATAGCTCAGATACAAACTAGCTCAGATACAAACTTCTTCCCCGGTTGAGCACCAGGTGCAAGTTTGCAACAAATCAACTGCACAATCCTGTCGGCTTGTCTCTCATATGGGGACCAGGCCTGATATCCGTCCAGGATTCCTCTACGCTCTGCGTGTAGGGAAAAGGAATGAGAAACAAAAAGAAAGGGTGATTTAGCCGCAGGTATTGGAGTGGCACGGAGACACCACTAGAGGATGAAATTATGAAGTTATGACGCGCCGAGAAACAGATGGTAGGATTGCATTTCGGCCTCCCGTGGCGTTCACTTAAACAAATCGCAGAGCAGAGCGTGAAGGCAAAATCGCCAAGGACTTCAAGTCGGGACTGATGCGGAACGTGCTTTCATACCTCCTTAAAAAGGCTTTCATTTTTTTCCTTATAACAGCATTTTTTTGGGGGAAACAGCAGCCCTTGAGAGCTAACCTCCAGATTCCTCAACAACATTTGTATGTCCCTGAAAAGTTGAATAAAAAAGAAAGAAAAAAGGAAGATGAAAATAAGAAATAGGCTCTCGTTTTTTCACTTAGGGAAACCAGATCTTGAAAGTGACACTCCAGACTGGATTGATTATATCGTTTGCACCAACACTGTGGTAGACCGAATTATCCTTTGCTCCTCTGCTGAAACTCCCATCAAAGCTCTGGCATGAACACACCACCGAGGTCTCCCTTTAATCAGATTTGCTGGAGTGAAAACACTCCGGCACACAAAGAGACCATTGATGCCCGGTTGATGTCAACAAAAGGAGAGTCCTGACAAGGGAGGCGGAGTGCAAGAGCAGAATGATGGAGAGGGAGAGCGAAGAAAGAATGGAGGGGAAAGCAAGGGGAGGATGGGAGATGCCACTTTTTTTTAACATTACCATTTGTATTGCATGGAGCAAATCTCCAAGACCACCATCAATCGGTGAACAGATAACTTCAACAACTAAGCTGGTGTAATATTTGAGCGTTTCGCATTATTGAGTACTTAAAGCAAGAAGGTTGTTTCTTAACTGAGTCAACCTTTCAAGCCTTTCGAATTAGTGCATAAATTCCGGTATAACAGGAATACTGTACAGCGCAATCCAACAGGGAAAGTCTCAGTTTGCGTCCGTCATGCTATTACGCATAGCGACAGCGGACACACAGTGCACAGCAGGCCTTGGGTAGGAAATGAAGTTAGCATTACAAGGGATAGCAGATTTGATTAAGAAGGAAGCTGAGGTCAGATGGAAGTGACCTTCGTTCAAGTGAAGATCTGTCATGTGGAAATGTAATTATTTTGACTCTAACTGGAATCAGGTGATTTGTAAATACTGTAAATCTTGTGTTGCTCTTCCAATGTGACTGATAAGCCAAGAATATTGGCAAAGTTTCTTGATATACAGGAAATGTTAGATGTCCATTATCAGATGTCCTTCTGAAGACATCAGAGGTGAACCACGTGGACACCACACACTAGCAAGTGCCACTGCTGTGCTGGGAATGGTTCCTCACTTAAATAATATCTGATCAGTGCTGGTCCTGGTGGTCCTTTTCCACTGATAGATGGAAGATAGACAAATATGGTTAGTAATTACCTACAAATCACACATATATGGTAGGTTTAACTGATAAAATGACCAACGAGTCATTATTCCTCATGTAGCACAGCAATTTGACAACCGATAATGATTTATTTGTTATAGAACATCATACTGTAACATACATTATCCATTTATAGCTATGTTTAATGTTGTTAAGAGTCTGCAAAATCTACTAAATGCTACAAAATGCTACAAACAGTTGTTCCTCTTGAAGTCATGACAGAAAAACATGACATCCTCTGTCTCGAAGACTTTCCCGTGGTGGGAAGTTACAGCGTTACTCTGACTGTTACAAAGCACTGGTACTGGAGACTCCTTCCATACAAATGAGCTTCCACCATACAAGTCATTGTGAATGAGTAGTTTCTATATTACCCTGTGATTTGCCTTGCAGCCAGAACATCTATCAGAGCTGATGTTGTAAAAAAAAAAAGGGAAAAAAAAGACTCAAACAATCAGACTGGAGAATTTAACAGCGCTGTGGTATAAATATAGACTATATACCACATTATGCCCCATCTGAGACAGAGCTGCATTGTTATTACTCGTTAGACGCGACTACATACAGGCAGCATTTACGTTCCAGAACAAAAGGTGTCTTTTGGGAACACGTCCATCCTCTGTGGTGAGAAATGAACTTGCACACATACGAACTTGAAAGCCCTGTTTTAATAAAGGATGGGAGGGAAAAGGAATATGAGAAGCCACCTCAAAGGCGTATCGTGGGTTTGAGAGTGACAAATCTGTGGCTCTGGGTGCCAAAGGGGCAGCTGGGGGTGGTGTTGGGGGTACTGTGTCACTCGGAGAATGTGAAATGGTGATAAACAATGGCAAATTGGGACGAAGACCCCCAGCTGGGCTATTGTGGCCTCCTGCTGGGGTCTGAATGGAAGAGAAAATGGCAAACACGTAGGCATTTCGCCAAAAGAGGATCAAGAAGGAGATCGAGAGTTGGGGTGTAATTGCGTAGACGAAACCCAGACATACACACTGACTTGCCTCAGAGCTACAATTTATGATTGGGTTTTAAAGAGACTCAATCACAGATATCACTCCAACCACAGCTGAATGTGATCCTGACTCAGGAGCAGGATGGCATGCTGTATAATTGGAAAAATTAAATCTTTTTTTATTACTGAATCTCCATTTCTTGATGCCAAACAAGCAGAACAGCGTTTGAACTTGGCCCTATCCCCCCCAAACCCCGGTCTCCCCTGGGCTTAATTGTGGCAGCAGCGTACACAAGCTTGCCATTGTGTTTGTGTAGAGATGGGATTTGCATGCGTGTTAGACAGGATTACCCACGGCGGAGTCCATGCTGGGAACTCGAACCCCTGCAGCCTGCTGTCACTTCAGTGTCTTAGCGTCTACACTATAAAGGACACAAACACCAATTTTTCGGCAATTTCCCAGGAATATTTTAGCCAGTTTGTATTATTCGGGCCTAACCCGCTGATTTCACTAGTGAGACTTTTTTGTCTTGTATTTGCCATGTCCTTAATTTCAGGAGGTAGCACAGCTTCCTTTATTTAATTAAGGACATGCCATCTTGGGGGGAAAAAACTTTCTCAAGGATTATTTGGATAGTTAAGTGTCATTAGCTTGATTACAGGGTTCTACATGAAACCCCCTGATAGAAAAACATTCAGTTGTAGGGGTTAAAGGTTATAGTTCAGCTTTAAGGGTTTACTGAAGAAAACGTAATAGTTGTAGATTTGAAAGTGTTTTTCTAAGATGTAGTAGAAGTTCCAAAAGTGCCTTTATTGCATCCTTTAAGCAAAACGAACACCATTTTGTCATATATTTTTCAAACGTGGCTCCATATTGACTAAGCTGTTAGTTATTAGGAATGTAAGTGTTACCATTTGAAAAAAAATTCTTTTGAGGTTTTTAATTCTCAAGGAACTTAGTTAACTTAAATAATAATAATAATAATAATAATAATAATAGATTTAAAAAAGTAACCATAAAATAAATAAGGAATTAATAATAAATAGTAATAACAAACTGGGAAAATATGGAATTGTACCTCAGGAAAAAAAACAGTTAAATTTATTTATTTTTAATCCAAATAAAAAATCAAAATTAAAAAAGTAAATAATTAATTGCCTATAAATGGTCAAATTATATAACAAATATAAAATTGACTTCAGTTTCGGGGTATATACCGAAAAAAACAAAAAACAAAAAAACCCTCAACATTTATTTGTCTTTTGTTCTTATCAGAAAAGAATTGTATTGTACTGTAGTGTGGTGTATTAAGTTAGATATTCTGACATAAAAAGACACTCGTCCATTTCTATAGCTTTAATTAAAAACAAATACTAATTACAAACTATGAACTGATATTTTTACTGATACTTCACAGACAACCCCCTCCCATGTTCACCCTGGTACGTCCTGCCGTCCAGTCGCCCTCCCAATTATTTCTCCATGAGTTCTCCTCTCTGCTGTGGTGTCGACTCGATCCCTTGAGTGTGCGAGGGCTCATCTAACAAACTTCAATCTGGCTAATTGGACCGGCCCTTCAGGCTGGCAGAGTTGAAATGTTGAGGGGGAGTCAACAAGGTCGTGTTAAAGGTATTGGAACACAGCCCAGCTCTCACATCCACAGCGGTTTTCAATTAAACCCACTCATTTTGCAGCTGTCTGTTGTCTCTCTCTCTCTCGCTCTCGATCTCTCGCTGTCTCTCTCCCTCTCTGTTGTCTCTTTTTCTCTTCCTGGGACGAGGATAATCCATTTCCTAACAAATCTGTTAGGAAGGAGAGGTGTAACACTACGATGTCTGTGATTAATATACGTCTTTGCGTGTATAATACGGTCATTAATACACACAGTAGCTGCGGGATTCATGCATCATCATCCACCGGCTAGTTATGCTAACTCGCACCTCAGCGTGACACCTAGACCCGCCGCATTAAATATGAATGTCTTGTTAATAATACATTGATGCGGCGTTGAGCAATGTTTCCAGCTGTGCCCGGAGTCGGCATGGGGCGAGTGTGATTAACCGCCGTGTCAGTTTAGTCATTCTCTTAATATAATTATGCCAAAGCTCGATTCTGATTGGTCAGAAGGTGTTTATTTATTTTCTGTAACAGCATCTCTGACAGCCGTTCAAGGTTCATATTCTAATACGTTATTGTTTCTATAGTAACCGCCTACATGAACGGCTTTAAAATATGTGTGTAGTTGTTGTTACGGTGACATTTTCTGCGAACATTTATGGAAGGAGTCTCCAGTTTCAGTGCTTTGTAACAGTCAAAGGTAACGCTGTGCGTTTTCCGACACAGGAAACTCTTCATAGTTTCTCAGTAACGTGACGTTTTTTTGTCTTATTAATGAAGAAACGAAAGGCTGGTGAAGAAACGACTGTTTAGAGCTGCTATAGCATAAGCGATAACACGAGCTCACTTGTTTTGGAGATGTTTCACAACATTAAATATGACTAATTAAGTGGAAATATCATAGAATTTATGAAGTATATAAAAAATATTAGATTATTTTATATTTATCCTATATTCAAGGTTCAATATTCGCATGAAGTTTTTTTTTTAACTTAAATTAATAGTTGTCTAAGGACCGCGGAGGTTAATTATTTATGAGTATTAACATGAATATATAAGTAATTGATTTGAGTAAACTATGGAGAAAGTGGCTGTGATCCTCCCCCCTTCTTTTGCCCTTCTTTCTTCATCTCCAACTATTCGTACACATCAACAGACGCAGATCAAGCAGAATTCCTCCATTCATAATTGATAACCGCTGTGGAATTGAAGAGCCGGGCTGCGTTCCAATACTGTTATTAACACAACTTTCTTGACTTCCGCTCACCAACCCAAGGGGCTGCTGCAATACTTTATTAGCTGAAGGAAAGTTTGTTAGATTAGCCCTCTGAGACTCACGGGACCGAGTCTACTTCAGGAACAAAACTTACCCAGAAGGCACTGTGCTCTGGTACAATTTGCATTCCCTTGTATTCAGTTTCAGGGGTATTCCCTTGGTTTTTTTTAGGGCTGGTGGGAGGAAGGAAGGAGGAGTCTGTGTTCATGTAGCGGCTGTGGCTTATTTGCTCAAAATTATGCTCGAATTAAATTTTAAATAAAATCATAGTTGAGCAAAATATGAACAACAAACCATAATTTCCACCTGGTACCATTTATCTCCTGATGATATCAGTAATATGGCCTATAAGCTAGCTACCCTACTCAAGCTAATGAGAGATAGCTATTTTTGTGGAGATAAAGCAAAGCTTAGCTAGCTAAACTCGCCTCATGTTGCCTCTCTGTATTACAAGGAAATATGTTAGCTGTCTCTGAGTAGATATGTTAAAGAGATGCTTAGCATAGTTAGCTAATCTCACCTCGGGTTACTTAACCGCCTTACAAGAAGGTATGTTAGCTATCTGTGTGGAAATATAGTAAAGACACAGTTAGCTTAGTTAGCTAAACTTGCCTCAGGTTACTTAACTGCCTTACAAGAAGGTATGTTAGCTATCTGTGTGGAGCTATAGTAAAGACACAGTTAGCTTAGCTAGCTAAACTTGCCTCAGGTTACTTAACCGCCTTACAAGAAGGTATGTTAGCTATCTGTGTGGAAATATAGTAAAGACACAGTTAGCTTAGTTAGCTAAACTTGCCTCAGGTTACTTAACTGCCTTACAAGAAGGTATGTTAGCTATCTGTGTGGAGCTATAGTAAAGACACAGTTAGCTTAGTTAGCTAAACTTGCCTCAGGTTACTTAACTGCCTTACAAGAAGGTATGTTAGCTATCTGTGTGGAGCTATAGTAAAGACACAGTTAGCTTAGCTAGCTAAACTTGCCTCAGGTTACTTAACTGCCTTACAAGAAGGTATGTTAGCTATCTGTGTGGAGCTATAGTAAAGACACAGTTAGCTTAGCTAGCTAAACTTGCCTCAGGTTACTTAACTGCCTTACAAGAAGGTATGTTAGCTATCTGTGTGGAAATATAGTAAAGACACAGTTAGCTTAGCTAGCTAAACTCACTTCAAGTTACCTCACTGCCCTAGCGTTTGGATGTGTATGGAAAAGAAAAATAAAATCTAGACATTCAAAGACAAAAGAATGAAGCATTAATATAAGCACAAAATGACATTTTTATTTATACGTAACACATTTTACCTCAAAAATGACAAGCGAGCTAATAAATACGTATAGACTTTCAGTAGTATTAATAGTCAGTGATTTATAATTTGTTAGAGTTGTTTATAATATGATTCATCATTTTAAAATCAGGACCCTGGAATTCTAAGCTTGGTTTCTCTTTGTTTTCTTTTTTTGGCAAAAATGAAGTAATGTTACAAACATATTATTTAAAAAGTGTTTTACCACACAAACACAACTGAATTGTAATTGGTCAGTCTTGCGTAACTTGAAGTTATTACGCACTTCCGAGGCATAACGTGAAGCCAACGATTGCATTTTAACAGCCGTATTGAAATACACAGCTGTGGTATTTGTGTGTATTGCTTTGGCGCTGCCGTGAGGATTTGCGTCAGGTGGCTTGTGTCATACGCTAAAGCTTCGGTGTAGAAATCTCGTATTCCACAATATGGCAGTCCCCATGATCAGGACTAATAGATTACCTGTCAGGTGCAATGAAGACAAATGGAGGCAGCTGCATCCTTTCAAGGTTGATTCAGAGCCCTGGTTTTAAACGCGCAACAGGGCGAGGGGATTTTTCCTCATACAGGTAATGCACAGGTAATGCAGTTTGTGCTCTCATGAGAAATGACCTCAACTGCTGTTTGTGTGTCTGAGCAAGAGAGAGAGAGAGAGTGAGAGAGAGAGAGAGAGAGAGGGAGAGAGGAAAAGAGAGAGAGAGAGAGAAAGAGAGAGGGACGCTGCCCTTCAGGATGGCGCTGTAATGAGATTAGCAATCGATCTCTTGTTGACCTCATGTGACACGCTTATCAGTTTGTAATAACTTCCATGTGAACATCTAATGAGATCAAGACGCTGAAACGGAGCCGAGAGTATGCAGCGGATGCTCGAGTCAATCCAAACCAGGAGCCGTGATCCAATCGAAAGGAATTTCATCCAACTACTTTTCATATTGCTGACTTGTCGAGGTTGTGAAACCTGGTTACTCGTCACTGTCCACAGTATTTCAGTGACCTACTGCACTGAAGCTACGTCAGTAATGTAGTTAACGAGTAAGGAAAGTTTATACGTACCAGGTTAGCATCGCGCAAAATAGTCACATTCTTGCTAAAGGAGCGGTTTGTCCTTTATCCTTTTCCGCGCAACGGACCCCAACGACTGTGATGAAACTACATAAACCTGTACCTTTTGCTGTACGTTCACCGTAGCAAGCGAAAACAAGTCGCTCGCGTCATCTGTAGTTTGTCTCCTGTGGGTGTGTAGCGACCGCTACTGTTATTCCAATGAAAAATCGTAGCTTCTAAATGGAGCTGGTTAAACGCAAATTAAATAACTGACTAATCAACGTGAAAATAGTTTGACTTACTGGCTAACCGTCCTAGCTATGTACATTCAGAGGCACCGACGATCTCTGCTACTTCCTTCCAAGCTTGATTTTTCTTCATAACGAGAGGTCATATATGACAGGATAAGATGAAATCATGTTGTTGTTTTTTCTAATGGGCGGAGCATGAAGTCAGATAAGAAACTCATGTTCATTAAGAGCGTTCATTCCTTCATCATTAGTCATTTGTTCTTCTCATGAAGGCA
Organism: Pangasius krempfi; assembly: GCA_037576825.1. NCBI lineage: Eukaryota > Metazoa > Chordata > Actinopteri > Siluriformes > Pangasiidae > Pangasius > Pangasius krempfi. The sequence continues at coordinate 24,786,290 of CM074977.1, forward strand.
TAACTATGAATATGATTTGTTGTTGGAAAAAAAAATTTCGTTTACGCCCAACCACATTATCAAAATGTCTGTAAACGTCACGCTTCATGACATAAAACTCCAGGACTGAATTCATCCTTTAACCCATTAAAGTCCCAGTTTATTAGTCAGTTGTTCATCTTGAAGCCTTTCAAGATGGAGTTTAAGGGATTCATTGGAAGAAGGATTTCAGCATGTACCAACATTTGAGATTACAAGAAGACAAATCTTTCGAAATGTGCGCATGTGTGTGTTTAACGGCATGGCCACGAGCCAGCCTTCTCTCATTCAGAACTACACCATATGCGAGCGATGCATTATCTGCACTCACTTAAACGCTACAGCGTGCGCCCTTCGACCCCGGTCTTGACTCATATCGCCCGCGTGGTGTTTTTTTTTGATGTTCAGCATGCTCAGCCGACACGTTCAATCCCAGAATGCTCTGTGACGTCTGACACGCTTGTCAAGTAGGATTTAGAGTGCAATATAAGCACTATACACTGCTTCCAAATGACATTTGTGACATCCGAGTGCATAAAAATCTGACAGGCTAAAACGCCAAACAGCTACATGTGCTATAAAAACTATTCATTTATATAAAAAGAAAGTGACTTTTCTCACCTACATTAGAACTATATGCTATTCTTACAAGACAGTGCTTTAAAAATATGCTTGCTATCATGCCTTTGATGACTTCCTGTTAGGACTCTATATCACACATGGGTGGCTACATGTGCAGCTAAGGGTTACTGTGCTATGTGCTATCAGAATCATCGTAAATATGAGCTCCTTACAGATTTCTGAAAAAAATTACGCAAGAAAAACAAAAAGAAGTCGCTAGTGAAAGAGAAGTCAAGTAGCATGTTCTTCATTACACAGGATCAGATTTATGCTACATCCTTTACTTTACTGTACTCAAATCCCATTTAATTGAATACAGTTCATTCAGTCTCTACCCTCAAACACATGAAATATGTTTATAAAAAATATATTTGTGATGTGTTATGCATTTCTGGTGCTAATTTCTTGGTTGGTGCAGTATTCCTGTGAGAGGTTTCACTGTTAGCTACCAAAAACAAAACAGCTTCTTGTCTTACTCACCATTTTCCAGCAACATCCAAATGTCATAGTAATGAGAAATCCAAACGCTGGACTCAAAGTCCCAGAATGCAATGCAGTTATTTGACGCGGGTGGATTCGGCTCAGCCAGGCAGCAATCTACGACATGGCGAGGGCAAGGGCATTGCCGGTGGTATTAGCAGGAAAGTCTAAGCTTTGGAAGATGACTTTTTTGAGCAAAGTGTACAGGATTAAAGCGCCGCCGCATCACTCTCATTAGGTAGGGATGAAGTGAGGGATAAATCCTACTGCCACTTCTATCAGCATGATAGAAATGTAGGAATCGGTTAACCAAAGTGAAAATAAAGCAATATTTAAACCAAAAATTTCAATATACAATAAATCTTGAGCGTTGCTGAAGATTATATGATGATTATTAATATTAATATGAAAGTCGTTCATGATGGATTTTTCCTTTAAGAAAATGCCATTTCTGATTTTTTTTTTTTTTTTTTTAGATTTTATTTAGAGAAATAAACTAATCTGACCTGCATCTTGGATACATCTCCTAACCATTGGGCATTAAATAATACCAAAATATCAAAAGAGGTCAGGCTAGCTAGCTAATATGCACTGGAATGCAACAAATATGACTTGCAATTATAATTTTATTCAAAGAATAGCGTAGTATTTATTACGGAGTCATGTTCGCATGAGAACTAGCGAGCATGCTAGTTATTCATATTCCACTAGCTTGCTAACTAGGTTGTGGAATACGTTAGCTGTTTATAAAAATGAATCTGAATGAACATTTGTTGAAAAATTCAAGTATTTTATTGCTCCTGTTTAGGAACATCCTTTGGATGAATTTCTCCAAAGGTCTACTGAAATTCCTGCAAGTTGATAAAGTAATGGCACAGCCCTTAAGATGGCAACCCAAGGAAATGGAGAGTCATGGAGGTGAGGTAAAAATCTGAAATGTAACACAGCTGGAGTGTTCGTCAAGCGTTTATTAACAGCAGGGACACGAGGGATCATAAATATTTACCTTCTCTGGTGCAATAAGGAGCTGAGGGGATATCATTACTGAGCCGTCACTCAACATCAGGACGGCGTGTCTGTCAGAATTATGAGGGGGGTTATGATGAATAATGTCACGACTCTTTTTAAATCAAGCGCATTAACAGGCCCAGAGTGCATGTGCGTGTTTGTGTGTGTGTGTGGTCTGCTGGGCAAGTGTGTGTGTGTGTGTGTGTGTGTGTGTGAGAGAGAGAACGGGATTACAACCTGTCAGGCCACACACAGAGAGAGGAGGGATTGGGAGATAATCTGGATTAAAGTGTGAGAGGTTAAACAGTTATTCGTCTGTCTTTCTGCTGTAAATCACACTGAAGACAGATGTGCGTAAATACCGGAAATCAATTTTGCATGTGAGAGTGAAACAGAGCGGCCCGACGGCTTCGTTAGCATTCAGCGCCGATTCTTCCACTTCTGCCATTTCGTCGACTTTAATCGGAGATTTGTCAAGACGAAAAAATATAAACGTTCTGCTTCTGTGTCTCGGGTTATTAAAAGTAAACACGGAAGCTGGGAAGATTAAAATTACAGAGTAGTTAAGTTTGTTTGAGAGTTATTCCAAATTTCATCATAATTTAGTCAATTTATTTCACACACACACACACACACACATTTGTTTATGTGGACCACATTATCTTTATGAGGACCTTCAAGGCAAATGTCCCCACAAGGTCAAAACTGTCAGATATTTCTATCCTTGTAGGGACATTTGGTCCTCATAAAGATATAAAACCGTACTTGTGTTTTCTTCCTATTCTAATGAGGACCGTGTATTAATATTTGTATTGTCAGTGGAAGGTCCTCATAAGGATAGTAAGCCATGAATGTGTGTGTGTGTCCACATTGTTAAATCAGATATTCCTATCTTTGTAGGGACTTTTTGTCCCCAGACAATAAACAAAAACATCCCTCATACTCATGTCTGTATTTACTTTCCTTACAAGGACCTTCCATTAACATAACCAGCCAAAAGTCCCCACAAGGTCCTTGTTGAGAAATTTGTCCAGATATACACACACACACACACACACACACACACACATTTGTCTTACTACCCTTATGAGGACCTTCCATTGACATAATTATTAACGCAGCTAAAGGTAATGCTACTTTAAAACTTAAATCTAACCCTAAGCATAACCACAGTAACCAAAGTGAAACTGTTTTTTTTCTCATTTTGTTTTTTTAAAGCAGAAGTTTTTGTAAAACAAATAAACAAACAAACAAACAAACAAAAACCCTTGTGGGGACCAGCCAAATATCCCCAATTCCAATCCTCATGGAGACATTTGGTCCCCACTAGGATATAAAAAACATGTCCACACATACACACACACACACACACACACACACTCAGTGTTGTGGAGGAATAGCGCCCTCGTCTGTACACTCACTGCAAACTACAATGACGCAAATCAAAGCAACACCTTAACACCAACATAAAGACTTAGAAAAATTGCGTGTTTTCGGTTTAAATGCATTTTCATATTTACAGTATTGTACATTTTATGCAAAACTGTGAAAATAACATAACAAGCAGAGCTGTATGAGGTGTGTGTGAGCATATGTGTGGGCGTGTGTGTGTGTGTGTGTGAGCGTGTGTGTGTGTGTGTGTGTGTGTGCGTGCGTGTCCATCCCTCTTGCTGTCCGAGGTCTGCTGCTCCTGGCACGAGCCTGTAACTACCACCGCTCCAGCATCTGTTCCACCGAGCACCACACGCACCCCAACCCCGGGCCAGACGGACCACCGCGAGCTGCTGTCCTGAATGGAAATAAAAAAAAATCACGGATCTTTTAATTTCACTCGGCCATCTGGAGACGCAGCGGCGTGACTGGAATAAAGTTTGTCTCGGCCATGTCATCGACAGATCACAGCATTCTCACTTTGTCCGACACTAAACAGTGTTTTCTTTAATCTAGTAACAAAACGAGGTAGAATTTTATCAGATTCGATTTCTTAAACAAGAATTCATTAATATGATTTTTAAACAGTGGTGTGTTCTTATTGTCTGGAAGGGCTGTTAACACGTTCTCATCAATAACGCGATGAAAAGTTGCGGACAGACTTGGACTTTTGGACTAATGGCTTCCCATATATATTGCTAATTCACCATCACCTACATTAGCATTTTTGTAGAAATTTTATTGTAGAAACTGTTCTATCGTCATCTTTACTGATTTAAAGCGTCCTACAGAAAACCACCCCAGTACAACAACATAACTTAATGGCACCATAAATCATCTGCAATCCTTCGGCTCTACCTCCGTGCCCTGGTTCCGATAAACAGCTAATGATGTAGCCGAAGCTGGAGCAGGTGTGTTAGCGTTGGAAAAACTAGAAACTCTGCCTCACCAGTTTACCCGATTTTCTAATATTCTCAATATACCCTGGTTAACATTTCCCTCGCTTTTTAGAACGGGTAAGTAGTCGCTTTCAGTGTCATAGCTGCAAGCAGATTTTTCATTAAAACACACCATGTGTGGCAAAAACTATTTTTAGCAATTTTTCACAGAATTTATTCCAAATTTCAAAACACTGGCATTCTTACTACAGCATCTGGTATGTAATTTATTGCCCATAAAAATTAAAAATGTACATAAAAAATACATAAATACTAACTACCCAGGCAGCTAGACATAATTACCTTCTTGATGACATAAAAATAGCTAGTGTACATGAAAATAGCTAGCCTATAAAGAAGTTAGTTGGCTACATAAATCTAGTTATTATACATAAAATTTAACTAGCAAGTCTGCTATATAAAACTAGCAAGTCTACATAAACATTACTAGTTGGCTACATAAAGGTTAACTAACTACTCAGTTACACTTAACTAGGGTATCAGCAATATAAATCTGGCTAGTATGCATTAAAGTTAACTAGCTAGTCGACTACACATAACTAGCTTGTTGGATAGTCTGCATAGAGGTTAACTAGATAGTCAGCTATATAAAAGTAGCTAGTCTGCATAAAAGTTAGCTAGCTGATCAGCTATGCATAACTAACTTGTTGGCTATATAAAAGTAGCTAGTCTGAGTAAAAATTAACTAGATAGTCAGCTACATAAAAGTAGCTAGTCAAACATAAGTAGCTAGTCAAGCATAAAATTTAATTAGCTGGTCGGCAACACTAATATTCCTGCTACATAAAATTAGCTAGTCAAAAATTCATTAACAATCATTAAGCGGTGCAGCTTGTGACGTAAAAATCTGTTTGTCCTCCTCATCCTCACCTGTACAGTTTGACGTGTGAACGAGTGACTTCCTCCTCTATCCTTCGCTCTCAGTGTCGTCTGCATGCTGCACCACGGGGGGCTCCACCAGTTTTTCGTAGGACAGCGCCATCATGATCTGACCGACGACAACAACGCACATGTTCAAATCATACAGTGATTATATTAAACTCAGTCCCTCTGATATGAACCCGTTATAAATCCCACTTTTCCGAATTTCTTTTTCTAAATTTGAGTTTCCGGCTGAAGCTCTATCAGTGTGTCTCAGTACCTACAGATGTGTGTGTGTAGCCAAATTTTTAAAAGTCATCATATATCCTAAACCAGATTTCTTGAAGAAAAAAAAAATTCAAAATGGTGGACACAGAAGTATTTGCGCTAAATCACTTACGTCGATTTAGTTACAATTACAATGAGGATGTTTGTAGATTATCATGCTAGCTGGCTCTGTCACAAATTCAAAATCGTGAACGCAGACGATTGCAAGTGATACGATTTTCTTAGATCAACATGCTAGCTAATAATTAGCCAGTCTATTGTTTATATAAGTCAGCTAATTTACTAGCCAGGTAGCATGTTACAATATAATCATTTTAAGCATTTTCAGTATTTCCGATCAAACAGCTTACGTGAAAGCACCCTAAGATTACAAATTCTGATCTCAGATGGGTGTTTGCAGGGATTATAGAGATGATCTCCGATCAGTAATCTGAATCCTAATCACACTCTCACTGACCATAATGAGTGTGAGGAGAAACAGCATCATTCCCAACATCACATACAAGTTCCCAGTTAAACCACCAGCCCAGAGTGGGCCCAGGATGGTGGCAAGACCTCCAATGGAGCGCCGTACACCTTGACTAAAGCCTGCATATATATAAACACACAAACACACACACACACACATATGCATAAACATCTGGTCATCTGGTAATAAGAGCTCATGAGATTTTATTCTTTTGGTTTGATTTTATTCTTACACACACCTTGCGTCTTCTCCGCAGTGACTTTGGAGAAGAGGGAAACCTGGGACACTGCAACAAAGGGAAGCCCCAGCAGCTGCAGGAACACCCCGATAATGAACTCGGTCAGCTCGAGCGCAAAGCCACCTGATCTCACACACACACACACACACACACACACATGCAATAAGACAACAAAGCACAACAACATTCAAGATTTTAACCACGAAACCATGAAGTGTTTGAAACACAGTGTAGCGATATTATAGCAAGCCGATGATAACATTTATTGTTAGCTATTTGAGAAATCAGCGAATGAAAAAAAACAACCCGTTGGTTTATTTTTTTCCAAATTGTTGGGACATCATATAGATCACGGTAGTCTACACTAACAGAGTTAATAGTCGTCTCTTATTGAGTAACGACTAACACCTGAGACTGACTCATTGATGCATTATTGCTCCTTATTCTATGGGAAAAAAAAAAATTCAATCCAAAAGAAAAATTTCAATCATACTAATGAGGAATGATGAAATCTTCTGTAAGACGTATAGCTTGGCAAAACAACTTAAAGATCAGTACGTACACTGTAGCATTCTAGTACTGTATGTTAAAAATACACACGGCGTCTAGCTAGCCCAGAGTAGTGCGGGACTAGCTAGTACCACGGCGCTGTTAAATTCTCGATTCTGATTGGTCAGAAGTTGATAGCTGATTAATTTCCTAGAACAAATCAATTACGCACATATCGTTTCTAGAGTAACAACACACATAATTCTCCATAGGTGAGGTTTTCTGTGAAGAGGTGTTTATGTAGCATTTATGGAAGGAGTCTCCAGTGTCAGCACTTCGTAAAGTTTTCCGGACAAAGGAGTTTGCGCTTTTAGCATTATTATTAACATCGTCTTATTAGCATCAGAAAGAGAAAAAAGAGAGGCAGGTGATGGCACGTGTGTTTATAGCTGCTATAACGCAAGTGATAATGGGAAGTTACTAGTTTCATGGACATTCCGTAGCTATAAATGGAAATATATTCTTTAAAAAGTAAAATTGTAATCATTGGAGAATTGGTATGGTATAAGATGAATAAAACACCTCGAGATATGCTGTTGAAAAAAACCACAACTTTAATTCTCGGCAAAAGAGGAGTAAAGACAATGGGACAGTGATGGTGTTTAAAAGCATTGTATAGGTTTTGAGAGAGGCGCATTTTATTTATTTAATTTATTTTTTTAGAGACAGTGGCACTGAGGAAGAGACAGGAGTCAGAGCTAGAGGTAGCAGAGCTGAAGATGTTGAGGTTCTCTT
>CM074977.1:24794046-24839720 GCA_037576825.1 Pangasius krempfi
AGGGAGAGGTGGAGAGTGATGATTCGCTGTGGCGACCCCTGAAGGGAAAAGCCGAAAGAAGAAGAAGAAGAAGATTTATTTATTTATTTTTTATTTTATTTTTTTATAGTTTGGCTGGTTTTATTGGCCATGGAGCGCTTTTTATCATCCAGACCTATCAGGCAAACATCTGTGTCTTTTTAATTATCCTAAATTCATTGTATTTCTCACTGTGAACACAGCAGGCCGTCAGGAATAATTAAAAATTGTTTCGAATTGTACATCCACTTCTTGACAGTGTGCGAATTCTTCCGCACCCTACTGTAAGATATACTCGTTCGATTAAAAAAAAAAAAAAACACTCTAATATTGCAGGAAGAAAAGAGCATCGCTCTACACGCACCACCTGGCATCAAGTAGCGCCAGCATATTGTGGCTGTCCGCGTGCAGGTGTGTGCCAGTCTGTCCGGGCATGTGGCCAACACTGCTCTCGTACTTTACACACACACACACGCACATACACACATGCACACATGCATGTTTACCTTTGGGGTCGGCAAGGAAGACGAGGCACCAGACGCAGGCCACGCAGCTCACGAGCAGGCCGGCAGCGAGCAGCACGCGCTCCTCCAGCACACGGCTCAGCCAGCGCACGAGGAAGAACCCGCCGATCACCTCCACGCCGCACAGTCCGTACATCACACTGTTCCCCAGCTCACCAAAGCCAAAGTACTTCTGCGTCATCGGTGTTACCATGGTCTGGACAGGACACCGAGATGCTGCATTAACCTAAATCATCTGATACTACTACTCTGTTATTATGTAAATACCATTATATACACCAAGAGCAGACATTTTGGGTTTTCAAATCGGTGGTTGTTCCCATGGAGACGGTGAGGTGTCAGATCTCTTAATGCAGTAAATTTGTGCTTGAGACCTCACTACAAAAATTATTTTAAAAAAAATAAAGTAAAATATGGAACTGGGAATAAAACACTTCTGGATTTTCTGATTATCATGAAATAGTCAACTTCATGGTGGTAAGAGTGCCTCCATTTCACACATCACACCACCCCGTCGTTGATTATTTTCCTATAACAGGACATGACGAGGTGTTTTATTCTTGTAATACGACAGCAGTTTTCCAGCAATTACAATTTTTATTCCTTAACGTAACCTACATTATACTTTTTTATTCATTTATAGTTGCATTGTGAAGTTATCACTTACGTTATAGCAGCTACAAACATTCATACCCTCACGAAAGTCTCTTTTTGTCTTACAAATACCAAAAAGAAACTGCAAATGTAAACTCCTCTGTCTGGAAAACTTAAAATAACAGCCTTACAAAGTGCTGACGCCGGAGACTCCTTCCATAAATGTTAAATAAACATCTCCTCACAGAAAATTTCTCCATATCAACAACTACACACGTTTTTTTTTTTTTACCTGTTAATGTCGAGCGTCCGCAATACAAGTCCCTGTGTAAGCTGTTACCATAGAAACACATAATAACGTATTAAAAGGAGCGCATTAATATAACCCTGTGATTTGCCTGGTAGCAGGAACGACTGTCAGAGCTGCTGCTACAGAAAATTAATCAACAACCTTCTGACCAATCAGAATTGAGAATTTAACATCGCTGCGGCACACCACTGATTGTGGCTTCTTCCGCTGTAATAGTTTAATGAATTACAGTCCAAGTGAAGGAAGATTCTTGTCTAAGAGATAGAACGCACCTCCAGTGCGGTCTGATTAAAGAGCGTGATGAACTGTGCGGTGAGGAGAACCACCACCTCCTCCCTCAGGAACTCTAGAGAGAGGAAGAGAGAGAGAGAGAGACGGATAAGTGAAGGAGACAAAGCTCTGGCACGGATCGATAAAAGCTATATCGCAATATATCACAAGCACGCAAACGTAGAAAAGGTGCACAGGTCAATAAAGACTTTCCACAGTCTGAGATCATCTCCCTCAGTCACAACAGGAGGAATCGATGAAGAGTGATCCCACCCACACACACCTACACACACACACACACACACGCACACACATACACACACATACACACACACTGGTGCAGCCTCTATCTAGAATCAACAACTCCCTCTCCCCAGGGGTGAAGAAAACATTTTGCGGAGAGCTGCCCAGCTAACTTTTCGTTCAAAGAAAATTCAATCTAAGATTCTGGGATGTTCTGAGGATGTTTTTTTTTTTGCATTCCTACAACATTCCTACAACATCCGAATTGACTTATTCTTTTTTGTTTAAATATTAACACAAACATTCTTCATAATTTTTTTTTTTTAGTATCCTTCTGGTCTCTAGCACAGCAAATTTGTCTTAATTTAACAACACGCAAATTTCAGCCATGTTAATTCACTAATAATATTTATTTTATTATTTATTTTTATGTGTCAGGGTACTACAATTTTAATATGGCCATGGGATAGTAGGCTTAGGTGATGAAATTGTATTTGTGTGGCTTGCATTTTGCTGTATTGAGCTCTCCAGTTAATAAATTGTGCCCACGTGTTGGCTAATTGGCTAATAATATCTGGATTCTGGACGTTCTGAGGATGTTCTTACAAAGTAGAGGAAGCGTGGTGGTGGTAGCATCATGTCGAACATGACCCATGTGCCAGCATAGTTGCATCAGAATAATTATTATATCGAAATCAAGTCTCAAATTCTTTTTTCCCATTCCCACTGCCTGTCAAGTAGGTCGGCTTTTTCGTCTTTTCTTCTAATAAAGCGAATGTCAGTTGAAGATAGATAGCGTTGTTTAGAATCTCTCAGTTGTGCAGGCCACAAGAACATAAATTAAATCTGCATTAAAAAAAAATCAGTATATATAAACAATTCCCTTCAGATTCACTAATTATACAGAAATGATTCTTAAATTATCTTTAAATTATTATAAAATTATTATATATTCACAGTTTTACGCATGTTCTTTGCCCTAGTACAACTTCAGCACACATGAAGAGCACCTTGGCTGGCGCTGAAGTTCTTGAAGGGGTCATCCAGGGAACGAGGACTGTCCGAGGCAGGCGTCACTCCAGGCTCAGATGGCCCAGGTTCTTCTGAAAGCTGCGTCTCAGTCTGATCAGATAGCACCATGGCGTAGGAGCCTGACCCCGGTGTACCATCTTCACCTTGTGAGCACACGAGTGGCCACTCCTCTTCCTCCTTGACACGGCGGAGGGCAGTGTGCATCTCGGGCATGGTGTCCAGTGGAGGGATGTCCCAGTATAGCAGAACCACGGCTAACTGGAGCACCAGCCACATGGCACACATGAAGAGCTGGAGGACATACCGGGCAAAAGAACAGGTTAGCGTTTAAGTGTAGCAATAACGGGTTAACAGCGTCATTAGTCTCACTTTATATCAAAAATATCACAGAATATTTGTATTCTTGATCACGAAGGAAAGACATGATAGAACCAGTAGCCGTGTCCCAAACCGCATACTGATGTAGTAAATATTATACCAAAATAGTACGTCAGCCATGTTAACCTATGGTTCTATTTTATCAAACTATTTAATACACCGTTTTGGATCGAGCCCACGAGTGTGTGCCTTTTTGATGATGTCATCTTCGGAATAGTTGCACACCATTTCTCAGGTTCTGGACATCCAAATGCAATAGGAGCTGGAATGTTGCTAACAAATGTGGGAGGAAAATATGCCATAAAACAAATGATCATATTTCAGAAGATTATATAAGGAATAAAACACAACAGAAATAAAACACAACACAACACAACCTCCCCAGCATTAACTGTTTCCCCATGATAGCACATCCTAAAGTAATTTATTCCTCTTACACCACATCAATTTGCTAACAATTACATTAAAAAAAAACAATTAAAGAATGACACCATGTTAAGTGAATACATGCGGCTTGTTTAGGCAGTCTCACCCCGGGAGCGGTGTACTTGTTCACGATGAATGGTCCCAGTCGAAAATCGCACAATCGCAGAAAAATGTTAAAAGCAGGTCCTAAAAACAACAAAGTATATCATCATGGAAGAAAACACACAATAAGACCTACCCTATCTATCTATAATCAACAACTGACTTCTCCCTTGGGGTGAAAACATTTTCTCAGAAGTATGAATCTTTTTTTTTCAAGAAGACAATCTCCTGAACCCATGCTCAGTGAGAGAGCGCCACTAGTTCAAGCTGTAGCAAGTTTAAAACACTTTCTGAACATTACGGATTTATGAAATTCAAAGAAAATCCAATGAATCAAGTTTTCTAAGAGGGTTTTTATAAAACGTTTGTAGGCGAAGCATGGTGGTGTTAGCATCGTGAGAATTATCCTTGTGCTGGTGGTTGTGCCAAATTCTTTCAGTTTTTTAAATAACAGATTTAATGATGCTCCACAATAAGACCTAGCCTTCACTGTCTGCACTCATCTATGTGCTATTACATGTTATGGTCCCTAGCAATTTTAGTGTCCTTCTGACTTACACGTTCTGTATCTGTATTTGTTTTTGACTGATAGAGTAGACAGTTGTCAGTAATGGAGTCTGGCTTTAGTATCATACTATACTGCAAAACCACAAATGACTTCGACTGACCAATCAGGAGTCCGGCTTGGCGTGATGCCATCACAGCAGCGAACACTCGAGCACGTTCTTCAGGAACAGTGGTCCGTGTCAGGAAGCCAAAAATGGATGAACCTGCGCCAGCGCCAATGCCTGGGATCATTTCATATAGACATTAAAAAAAACATGTTTTAAAGATTCACCAAGACAAATATTGGTTTACTGCATCAACTAGATAACTGATATGTGAGAATTTGCAGCTCAATGCATGTTACCAACTTTTGGATTTTGAAATCGATGTAGATAAAAGGTTGACCGTTCTCACCTGCAACAAGTCGACTGGACAGGAGAAGCCATTTTGAGTAGCCTATGAAGTACATGAAGTTCCCTATATGAAGAAATAGTTCTTAGTGTACAATATGAACTATGTAAGGAATAAAACTCTTTGGGCTACGCTGTTATAGGAAAATAATCAACAACAGGTTGGTGTGATGTGGCCCAATATGAATGATTTCCTGTCACCACCCCAAAGTTGATTATTTTCCAATAACTACACGTTCTGAAGCTTCTATTCTTCTCATACCACAACAATTGGTCAATCATTTTTTATTTATTAAAGAAAGTCATACTTTTTATCTGTATGTAGTTGCATTTGCTGTTGTGGATGGTGCACAAACCAAGTTATTTCTCACTTTTTTCTTAAGGTAATAAGACAAAAATAATGCAAAATAAAGTGCAAAGTCCTGAAAACTTGTCCAGATCGAAAAACATACTGTTAAAAAGTGCTTGCACTGGAGACTCCTTTCCAAAAATGTAACATAAATGTCTCCTTACAGAAAACTTCACTATGACAATGGCATCATTGTTTTCTTATTAGTCCTAGATGTGGCGTGTCCACCATACAAGTCCCTGTTACTATAGAAACGATAGTAAAAGCAATACAATATTGTAATTCTTGGCGGTTTGCTGTGGTATTAGCGGAATAAAACACTTCATGACATGCTGTTATTGGAAAATAATCAAGTCTGGGACACTAACAGTAGCTCTGCTTCATCACACCACTCTGTTGCTGATTATTTTCCTATAACAACACACCTCAAAAATGTGTTATTCATGACGTATCGCACGCTTGTGTGGAACTCACAGTTCTGGCCTGACTCCTTCTCTCAACACTTACCCGCAATCTCAAAGAGGTTAGAGAAAAGGATGATGGTCTTTGTAGTACGGGTTCTATCAGACCAGCGTCCGAATAACGGCCCCGTCACGAGTCCACTGAAACTGAACGCAGAAAGACCGAGTCCGAGGAAATACGGCGGGGCATCGAGAATCTGCAGATACCTCCATATAGTGGGGAGGATAACAGCTTAGAGAGAGAGATAAAGAGAGGGGGGAGAGAGAGAGAGAGAGAGAGAGAGAGAGAGAGAGAGAGAGAAAATCATAGTTGAGTTAAGGGACTGCAGGAAGTCATTATCTATATAACCAGATCACATGATGAATGTAACCTGGTTGATGACAGTCAAGAGCAAAAGTTTACACCCCCCATGTACTTTCAACTTTTTAAATTTCATTGTGATGAGAACTTGGGACTCAATGGGAGTCACATAGACCACACCTCTTTTGTTGGGTTTGGCAGGTTTACAGGCCACACCCCCTTCCATTGGTCTGACAGTTGCAGAGGCTGTGCCGCCTTCACTGGAACCGAAAAGTTTATAGGCCACGCCTCCTTTCCCAGAACTGACAGGCACGGAGGCCACGCCCCCTTCATTGCGTCTTACAGGTTTACAGGCCACACCTCTTTCCCAGTGTTTAATTATACAGTATTAAAAAAAAACTTTAATTAAACTCAGAGTCATTATGTCATAAAATAACACATAAAAAGAAACAGAAATTTATCTTACTATAATTAAGAAGAATTTAATATGAGTTTAATATAAGTCTAAGTCTTTTTTTTTTTTTTTTACCAAATTCTATTATACATTTTTGCTCTTTTCGTCTTCAGTAGTGTTTTTTGGGAACTGGATAGACAGTGACACACACACACACACACACACACACACACACACACACCACGGAGTTCGTATTCAATCCACAAACAATCTGTTATAACCTCTAAATACCAGAACACAGACACTCACCATATTCAATACCACTCAGGAAAAACAGCAGTCCAATTGTGACAAAAGAAAGTTTCCTTTTACGTCCGTAATCCATCAGTATGACTTACTACAATGGTGCTTTTTTCACCCAAGCGTCTTCATTGCTCCATTTTTGTCTCCGGTTTGAGGAAATGGTCCAAACGAGAGACGTGATGTCCTCACTTAAGGCCTTTCTCCCGCCTGGAGGCTATTTCAATGCATCTCTCTGTGCTCCACTGCTGATTTTTCAATCAGGGTTACACACAGAAGAAATAACATGCGGATGTTTCACTTCTTGGAGGCGGTTTTTAAAAAATAAATAAATAAAAACCACCTTTGTCCAGGAGGTATTTCTGTCTCGGTTAGCCTGATCGCCGCCTGTGTAGGGTCAAAGCCTCTGAAATAGTACACTGACCAGTAGCAAAGTCAATGTATTATTAATCATGTTAAAATAAAGATGAGTTGCAATCTGATTCCACTAATAAAAAAAAGTGCTTTTAAGTTCAGGGCAATTTGTGGAAAGATGAACAGCATATTAGCTTACGAATGAGCCTCATTGAGGCTAGCATATTATCTGATAACATTTCAGTTAATTCACTTGATACTCGTAAAAATTTGGCTGCTTTTAAGAGGATGGTGGGTTAAAAACAATAGAAAAATCAACGACAAGGAGAAGAGATACCCTGTTATTCTAAAATAAGTCGATTATTCTCCAATAAGAGCACATCCTGAAGTGTTTTAATCCTCTTGCACTACAGGAATTTTACATTTTTTAGTATTATACTTTTTTTTTTTCAATTTGAAAATTTTAGCTCCCCAGTAGGGGGCATGGTGGCTTAGTGGCTTAGTGTTTAGCATGTTTGCCTTGTACCCCTGGCGTCAGGGGTTCAGATCCTACCTCCACTCTGTGTGCACGGAGTTTGCATGTTCTTCTAGGTTTCCTCCAGGTACTCTGGTTCCCCCTCCCCTCCAAAAACTTTCATTATTGGCTGATCTCTAAATTGTCCGTAGTGTATGAATTGGTGTGTGTGTGTGTGTGTGCGTGATTGTGCCCTGTGATGGGTTGCCACCCCATCCAGGGTGTCCCCTGCCTTCTGCCCTGAGTTTCCTGGGATAGGCTCATGTAGAATAAGCGATACGGATAGATTCTCATCAGCTAAAATTTCCTTCTGCTTCACTTTTAAAAAATATTTTCACTTCCTTTTCTTGCCTTCGCTTTTTATTATTATAATTATTTAAATTATTGTCCTCTGAAGGAGTGGGTGGTGGGGTTAAAAAAAACTATAAATAAATGCTATCAATTTCCTGGATAATATCCCATATCCTCAGGCCCTACACTGAACAGTTTCAATAGCAGGCCTGTTGATTGACTTGCACACTGCCAGGCCCTTTAGCCTCGGGAGATAAAGCTACGCAGGTGTGCTACATTGTATTTTGAATGTTTCCACATTTTTAACAGTGTTTCGTGAATAATAGATGCTATTTTGAATTCGGGGCTCATTCATTATTCACACATGGATGTGTTGATAAAGTGCAGTTGAGCAAGTTTTAACACTGTATGAGGTCCCTCCTCAAGTCAGAAGTCTTTAATGAGAAATCCCAGCGTGAGCAGCGATGCCACGGAAAGTAAAGAGAGCACATATTTTTGGGTAAGCTGTTCACTTATGATCAATGGTTTTTAAATCAAAATTCTCCACAGGACAAAACAGGTTACGTTGTACAGTTTAAAAGGCCGCTATGATATTGCGATTACATTGCTACACATTGTAAATGCTATAATCGCTATAACTCCTGTATCTGGAAAGGTATTGTGTTTTGTATCCACTGTTCATTGCATATAATTTATTCGAATTTGGTTACATCTATACTCTTACTCGAAAGCTGTCACAGACAAAAATCGCGAAAGAATTCTTTGGTTTTGAGTTGAGATCGTGGTCTTAGAAGTAATGCAGTAGTGTGAGAATTTTTAATGAAAAAATTTTGCACTAAAAATAAAGCCAGTAGGAGGATGGCATAGGATGATGCAAAACTCACAGGACAGCAACATATGTGTTAGTTGTAATGGCGAAACATGAACAGAACCTGCTAAGCCCAGATCACGGTGACTGATGACGTAAGCAGAATGTGGTAATTATCTTTAATCGCAGATCTATCATTAGAGGATGCTCATTGTATAATCTGACATGGAGAACATGTTGTCCCTCAGTCTGTTGTAGAAACCGGCCAAAAGAAATCGCAGCAGTCTAAAACTGGCTTAAGTCCACTAACAAGAACAGCGTACTCAGACATCATTCAGCAGAAACATTGATTTTAATTTTTTTTTTTAACAATAACTGAAAATCTGTAGAGTTTTTGATAAATAATGTAGCTGGTGCTGGTGGACTCAGGCTTGTAAGCCTCACTGTACGAGTCCACATCCAGCTGAAATAATGGTCCCTTTGGACATAATTATTATGTTGCCTGGCGGTGGCGGTTCCTATAGAAACCCCTGCCTGGGGCATTAGATCTCAGAAGGCAGGCCTGTTATACTTTTTACTCTGGCTGTAAGATGCCCATCCCCAAAGTGCCCTCTGCGGCACCGTACAGAAGCGTGTGTGCTGAACAAGGCCAGGAACTGTGCAAATCCGAGTAATTCGGTGCTGGAGCTCATCAAAATTAGGCATGCTTCTGAGTTCGTCCCGTCGAGGGTCCCTCAGCATTCCTGTTCACATCAACCTCCGGAGACGGCGGACGAGGTGAGGGTCTGATTTTGGCAGGAAATAAGTGATCTATTTTATTTGGATTTGATTCAAGGGAAGTCCGAGCGAGAGTTTTAGATTCTGCGCTATTACAGTATGAACCATATGGATCATTAGTGCAATATATTAAGAACCAATTGTTGAACCTTTGGTTAAAGATGAAAGATATATTGCAAAATATAATACGGAGTAAAGTGCTACATGATATTACATCCATGTTGAAGCAGCTGTGGAACTGTATAACACTAGCTCGCATTATTTTTTTCCAATCACGGACTACTGACTGTCGAATCTGTGAGAATTCAAATAAGTGGAAGACAATTTTGTTGCATTTGAAGAATGAGGTTGTAGTAAAAGCAACAGCCGCTAAACCTGTACCTCAGTGGGATAAATCTGGGTCGATCATAGCTATAAGTGGTATAAACAGTCACTCAGACCTCCTCCCCCGAGCCACCAGGGGGCGCTGTAAAAAATTTAGGATTTTTTTTAAAAATACATACACGTATATACACATCCCTGGGTTAAACCTAAACCTCAGTAACTCAGAAACAAAGAGACAAAGAAAGTTCAGGAATGAAAAGTTCTAAGGATCCACTTAATAGTCAAAATATTACAATTATACTTTTGACTATGTTTATAAAATAAATCGGTGCTTTGGAGAACTGTGTAGTTCCTTTTATACTTAATCCAAGCCCCAGTCTTACAAATGTATTTTTTTTTCATAAAAGACCTAGCATGTAATACGTAGCAATTAGAGTAGAGTAGAAACCCTGCTGTTTTTTTTTTTTTAATTTTAGTCCTCGAATATTGATGCTGATCTCATGTAAAATCGGTCAAAATTCGAAGCGGAAGTCATTTTGTTGGATTTCTTTCTATTGGAAGGAAGTTACAAGAAAAGCTATTAACGTGACCTCATGCTAACTCTGTTATTTTGAGGAACCATGTTGGAACCATGTGTAGGAACCATGTTGAACATAGGCTGGTTTCTCAAGAATGTTAAATTGGTGAGCTTTAGGGTCATGTAAACATATCTGAAGAATATTAAATGTGGGCTTAGCTTTAGCTACACTGTATACAGACTCGCTCTAGGTAGTTAATGCAAGTTTGTGTCTTGGTCTGACGTCCTTTAATGAGCTACAATTGAAATACTAGCATACTAGCATGCTACGAAACATGCGACAATTTTATTTCACCTAACTACCTAACTCTAACTACCTAGTATTTAAAAGATACACACATTGTAATTAAAGTAATATCTAGTCCAAACCTTGCATGTTTGATACTCAGGTACATGGTAACTTACGTATGTATCACAGCACTCGGAAATGTACGTACACAGTAACTAAACTGAAAATATTTATTTATATTTATTATTAATTAAAGAACATGTCAAATTCACAGAGGCTCTCTTTAAAGACTGCTTTCTTATACTCCTAAAAGTCTTCATCTTGGTCCTATACCACTTGTGAAGATGGTCTGTGTTCTTGCAGAGAGCTCCTTCAGTACCCATCCTCTGTGCCCGAGTCGCAATGGAGAAGACAACGTGGTTGTGGTGATGGTGGTGGTGAGAAGGCCAAAGCCCAGATTCCTTTTTCCAGCGTAGGAGAGGAGAGAGCGTTGCTCCTGGGCTTCATCATGATGGCCTTCTCCATCCTCATGTACTTCGTGTTGGGGATCGTTGTGGTAGAGCCGTGTATCCACAGGTAAGGACAAGCAGAAAGTGTTAGTCGTAAAGGTTACAGTTGGTGTGTCAGTGCTTTCCTGGGTCTTTGGGGAATGTTATTGGGAAATTTTCACTTCTGTTGGATTAAGTTCCCGGGAACAGCAAAAAATAAATAAATAAATAAATACATTTTGGTGAAATTGATCTGACAAAAAAGTAGATTAGAAAAATCAATATGGAATGTCCATTGAAGTCAATGTAGTATTTATTAAAGAAATTTTAAGTTATTTCTAATATTATAAATTTATATTAATAATAGAAAATTATATTAAAATATTAAAATATTATTTATAATATTTTAAATCTAATAAATAAATCTTTACATTTCTGTAAGTTTTATTTATAATTTTTTAAATATAGATTTTTGATATGTATTTTATTTTATATTCTATATACTTTGCATATTATCTGGCTTTTATAGATTTAAAAAACAACTTTTTAATTTTCCAAGGGCTGAAACCATGAAGTGAAAAATGTAGAGACAATTTACAATACGTTCTTTTAGAATATTCTGATTGATTTAAGATCATTTTTTGTGCCATACAGCTGTCCTTTTTTAATTACTCAATTTGATGTGCAATGTTATAAATCAATTTAAATGACTAATATTCGATGTAATTTTATAAATAATAATGATAAAAAACTAAAATAATAATAATGGTATTGTTTAATAATACCAGCTGAAATGGTATCATGTTGGTGAGAAAAACATTTTCATTCATTTTTTTCCCAAAAAATATAAAAATTGAAATGGGTCAGTTTGGCATGAAACGTTACATGAAATATTATATGGCTTTTCCATTTTAAACTCACAATCTATTTCTCAGTGTTTTAACGTGTCAGTTTATGGTACGTGCTCTTGCCACGCAGTGACTGGGGAGACGCCACCAACTGCTCGCTGATCCAGGTTGAGTTTCTAAACGAGCCTGATGAACGAGGCAGCAGTTATCCGTGTCTGCAGGTCTTGGTGAACATCACAGCTGAAACATCTGTAAAAACATTGCATCTGCGCTATGATGAAGCAGCCTTGAACCTGAGCCCAGAGGTACTGCTGTCAATAATATGAGAACCTTAAAAGCCAGTATGAAAGATTTCAGAATGTAAATTTACAATAGGGGTTGTTATTGTGAAACTGTTGCTACAAATATTTCTGCAATTGTTTACAGTGTAGGCCAAAGAAAAAGGTCTTTGCGATGGTATTTAAAGTGATGATAGTGAGTGAAGACCCCACTGTGTAAAAGGCGGGACTATTCAAGTATTTCACAGGGTTGGGAATATGAATGGGCACAATTAAAGTTCACACTTCCTCGATGCATTGACGTCCACAGCTGACTGCATCTTCTTTTCCCCCTTAGTGTTTCTACACCCCGAAAAACCACCAAAACAAATCCGACGTGGTAGGAGAGGCTCGGAGAATCAAAGACGCCCTCTGTGAACTGCAAGGCCAGGCTGTAAGGTGCCACCTGAGCAAAGACTACCCGGAGGACGCCATCCTGACGAAGCGACACAACCTGCGCGTGGCACTGCAGTGCCTGGTGTGGCCAAGCCTCATGCTGTTCGGAGGATCACTGCTAGTTGGTCTGGTCATGCTCACGCAGTACCTTGCTTGTCTCTGTAATGAAACCATCCAAAAAGAAAAAGGAATGGAGGATGAGCAGAGTACAGCAGGGAAGAACAAACTCTACCAATTTATGCCCTGCAGGCCCTGGAGTCCCAGCATGGAGGAGGAGGATTAAGGCAGCTAACCAAGCTCCATGTGTACAGTACAATGGTACTGCAGTGGTTAAGGCTTGGACCTAGCAATCAAATCCCATTACTGCCCCTTGAGTGGGTTCTTGAGCAACACCCTTAACCTTAAATTGCTTACTATATCAGGTGAATACATGTATATTTGTGCTATAATCGTGATCATATGATATGGTCCTGTCATGCAGGATGTTCTGTAGCAGGTTGTCATTGACGTTTCACAGCTCCAGGGTCGGTTTGATCCTGAGTTCCTGCTACTGTGAGGAGTTCCACATGTCCTCCCAGCATCCATGTCGGCTTCCTTTGGGTTAACTCCCATTGGGTTAACTCCCATCTCCAAGAACATACAGGTAGGTGGATTGGCGACTCTAAATTGCCCCTAGATGTGAATGTCTTTTCCAGGGCGTATTCCCACCTCACACCCGGTGTTCCCGGGATAGCCAGGGCAGGGCTCAGAGTCGCATAAAGGAGGAAGATCCATCAAGCAAAAATGGCACAGAGTCATGCTAAATAGATTTTTACAAGGATTTGGTACTACTTTGGTCTTCAGCAATGTGCCAGGAATGTTTCATGTGCAAGTATGTATGTGTGAGAGTTTGTTTTGTGTTTATAGCCTTTTTGTTAGTTTACTTTGTGATTGAATTTTAGCAGTTTTTCCACAGGAGCTCCACATTGTGGTGTTTACAGCCCAGTAGTTTACAAGGCCAGGTGGATATGAGCACCACTGCAGCTTTTGGAGAACACTGGTGACCTTTTTTTTTTTGTTGTGCTTGTGACTCAAATGCTACCAATAGCCTGAAAGTAGAATAGGACATGTCTGTGAAAAAAGAAGGGCTAACGAAAATTCTTACTATGAAGGGCTATCTATGCACTATTAAGTGGTAACATTTATTAACCTACTTAAAACTGAATACACCATATATCTGTTTTCCAAATATGGAAAATATAATATTAAGAAGGAGATTTAAGAAGAACTCTTTTAAGAACATACATGTCCTTACTCTTCCATCTCTCGTTTTGTGCTCCATCCATTTTTCTTTTTTTTCTTCAGCATACTGTATTCGTATGTCTCGGGATTTGGAGTTGGTAAACAGAAAAAAAAAATGTCCATAATTTGGTTTGTCATTTTGGATAACCCTTAAAGGTTCTCTGTAGAACCCTTACTGATGCCTTTACACTAGCCATTAACTGAGGTTGTTCGATGGCATTCAAAGTTATGTCAATATTTACACAGAGAATTTTTCTTGGAAAAATTAAAAAAAGTGAAGAGCTGCTAGACCACCACTATTAAACACAAGCCTTTAAACCTGAAAAAAATCATGGATAGAAAATGCAGACTAAAGACAGAAATCAACAGAAAAACCTTTTTTTGCTTTGCTGTCAAATGTAATGATTTAACTTCATTATTCAGATGCTTATAAAATAGCACTTGATCCAGCAGTACTCGATTATTGTGGTGATTATAAAATAATCAAGTGGTGCTGGATCAAGTGCTATTTTATAAGCTTCTGAATAACGAGGTTACATCATTTATATTGTGCACCAACAGTTGCACACGTGTGCTTGCCACAAGATACAAAATCGAGGTGTGTGTACAGGATGTAGGTGAAACAGAAGTTGCCTTCGCCAGCGAAACCAAATACCTTTTAGCAACTTATAGTGTCCATTCATCCCCGTAAATCATTTTTCGCTTTGTCCATTTGGGCAACCCTTAAAGGTTCTATGTAGAACCCGTAATGGTGCTTTCACACTAGGTGTTAAGTGCAGTTAGATGTTCGATAACATTCGAGTCTGTAGCATTTAGGAAGTCCTGATGAAACGGTGAAACGTGACTCATTGGGCAATGAGGTAGTGGTTAAAAGGTTATGAGTTCAAATCCCAAGACTGCTAGAAGAATAATTTTGGGTCCTTTAGAGGTGTCTCGGTGGAGTTATGAAATAACTGATGTGGGGGAGAATGACCATCTTCCTTTTAATTATCTTGATATCTTGTTAGATATTAAATCCATGTGGAGCATATTAGCCTAATCTAAATTGTAATAATACTGGGCCTCATTTATCAAACTGAACATGATAAATTTTTCATAAGCTGTTCATAGGAGCATTTCCACAAGAAATGTGGTACTCATGAAAATCCAGTTATTTCAGAAAAATGTTCATAGACAACATGTCTATGGTAGCTGACACACTGCAGTGGCTAAGCTGCATTACTGGAAGATGTAATGAGGGGCTCTTTCACCACGTAGTCATCATTTTGTCGTTTTCAGCTTTGCCTTTTATGCCGTTTTGTGGGGGTGGCTAAATTTAAACCCGTGAACGCTCTTGGTCATCAACGTCTCATTGGCATTTATCAACATACGAGTTGGAAAACTTGAGCAGAAATTTTTAATTTGGTGTGGTCTAAGAAAACATTACCACGATTTTACTAAAAGATTGACAAATTATGGCCAATGTGGACATTATAGCTTATATTAATGCTATTTATCTTTTTAAATTTTCCAGATTTCTAGAGACAAAAAAAAAAAATTTTTTTTTTATTTCTCTTATTTTCAAATGAATTATATTGGAAAATATTGTGCCATGTTGGATTTCTCATCAGTATCACTAAATTGCTTCAGCTCATTTATCTTCATGGTCAGACAGATTTTAGTTTTATATGCGAATTTCTTAAATAACTAATAAAAATGTCTTAAAAAGTACATTCTTATATATAAAAAAAAAAATCTTTAGTTTTATAGCTTGTTGAAATGCTGTACAATAAACTAGACTTTGTTTTCCACCATATTTTATAATGACTGAATGACTGATTCTTCTTTTAGTAATTCTGTTATGTGATTATAATGTTTGCTCTGCCTTTTTTTTTGTTTTTTTAGTTAAACAAATATAAACGTAAACCCTGATATACCACGGTGCTATTCGATTAACTATTTTGATTTATCAGAATATTAAAACTGAAACTGAGTCACTTGGAGCGCTTGCTGATGTGTTCACACAGGATGGACAGGTACTGGGTAAGTTTGACCAACAGGATGATGGTTGCTCCTCCTGCTAGCATGCAAGAAGGCCAGAAAAAAGAGAGAAAAATGGCGCTGCTCCCGTATAATCGGCTCAGGAGGAAGTTGGCCTGGTGATCAGAGGGATCGTAGTAGCACGGGACGTGGCGCTGTTCCCGCAACTTCTCTGAGACGTTCATTATCACAGCGTGCATAGCAGCATGGTCCTTCTGACATTTCGGGATGTAGAAGCACTGCGGAGAAATCCATAAAAAAAACAGAAAGCTTTTTCCATAAACACAGATAACACTTTCGCGTTCCATCATAAGCCGATATAAACGTACAGAAGGTTCCAAGGGCCGTATTCAGAGTCAGTGACTTAAATCCAAACGTTACGTCAATAGTTACACAAGGAAAGTTGTGTGTATTCAGAGTCGTGTATGTAGCGTTTTTTTGGACGCACGCAGTGGTGGACACGGCGGACAGGATATACGGGGACGAAAAAATAAAAAGTATATAGCATGTAGTATAGATTTTCTGAGTGTATTTACAGCCAAAACATACATTTCAACATGATATATTATGGCCACATCAGACACTGGAGTTAATACTCCTTGCTACTCGCTTGATCCGATATCGCTGAAAAAAAAATTGGGCTTAAGATAAAGGTCAGAATCGTGCATAACTGAGACACACCTCTTTTTCAGACAAACTCCACCCCATGTTCTTAACTCCTCTAACTTATATAACTTATCATAATCTCGTATGACTCTGAATACTGATGTGTGCAATTTCCTCTCTAAGTGTGCGTAACTCTTCATTTCACAATCATTTTAGCTTTATTAACATTCGGTCAGTTTTCATTAAAAAAAACTTTTCCATTCGGGATTTCAAAAGATTTTTTAAAACTCTGTAATGGTTCATCATCTTTTACGCAAGTGATAACTGGGTGAGTGATAACATTGTGTTTGAGATATAATTAAACAAAGTTGTATTGGTTTTCTTTATTTAATGAAATCAATAGCTTCTCAGCTACCTCGCATCAGGGTTCGTGCTGTGCTCACCTTAGATCCGGTGTTCTCCGACCCTTCATTGTGATGGAGAAGCCCGACGCGATTGGTGGAGTTCAGGCTAACATAGACCTGCACGCAGGGGAACATGGAGCTCCTCGAGCAGTCCACACCACAACTGTAGGAGCAGTTCATCTCCTCAGTTACTGAGATGTTCAGGATGGTACACATGCTCTTCTCCGTCCACTTGCTAGGCCATGCAGGAGAAAGCCCAACAACAAGTCTGTCATTTAAAGCTAATTAAGCATGTAGAAGCTACTGGAAAACTCTGCAGAATGGTAGTATTAGACGTTGGCATACACTGAGAGCTTTTTTTACCTGTCGCTATACGAACGCACCACGGTGATGCAGGTCACAAAGTACATCATGGCGGAGCAGAAGATAATGCCGAGGCCAAGCAGAATAGCGCGGTCTTCTCCGGCCTTCAGCGCCGTCTCCGTCCTCTTCCTCTCCAGCAGCTTGGAGCCTCGCAACATCTCATAGATGCTCCTATGACACACACAGTGACTATCCAGGAAGAAATGATACAGTTAATATGACCTCTGGGTGTTCATATAGTGTTGAAAATACGAGAATTTCTGTGTAGTACAATAACTGTACAATGCAAGAGCACATTTCAGTACATCACAGTATCTGTGAATATTATAACCGAAAGTATCCAAACAGCTGGATATGAATAAGTTTGGAGGTAGTTATAAAAACAGGCAATTTTTTTTTTACAAGTACATTTATATCATTATATAATTCATAAAGAGAGATACAAACTTTTGCACTGATTAGGGATCTGTTAGAATGACTATTCAAATTCATTGAGCTTAGCCTTCTGAAGTTTATCAAAACAATATAAACACCATTTTTATGTACTTAATTAATTAATTAAGTAGTTAGTAAGATAGTTAACTACGCAAATTAACTATTATTGTAACTAATTTTATTAAGAGCACATTCAGAAAGAGAGACGCAAATGGATGTTGAACAGATTTTATACACAAACTCTATAACAGTGTAGCTCCAGGGAAAGGGTTAAATAGTTAATAGATTAATTAATTAGTTAATAGGATTAATAGATTGGGAAATTACTAGAATGTCATTCATGGATATGGATGTCATTTATCAGATTTTCTTTTTTTTTTAAATAATTAAATAAAAAAATAAGCCACAATTTTAAATTCTCATATCCTGTTTCTAGAGACAAACTGAATCTGTAATTAATACATTTTTTGTATCTTGTAGATTAGCATTAACGATATTATCCCTTATTGTGTTGTACTGTAACCGAAGCACGTTGATAATTAGTTGAAATGTGTTTATGAAGCGAGCATGTGTAACAGTCGAGGTAATTATCTGACCTTTTCTCATTAGCGACTTTTCTCGCCGTAACCAAAAGCATCTTTCCTGATGGTCTATGCTGAGATCTGCCCGAAGACGGTCTCTGAAGAGAACTCTGGAAAGCTCTGGGGCAAAATTTCGCACAACATCTTATACAAATGCTCATGAAAACTGGAAATTGATTTTCAGTCTGGAAATATTAAAAATAAAGTTTAAAAAAAGGTTTGAATTGATAGCAATATGCCAATTGATACCCACAATCCCCTGAGGATCATTTATTATTTATTATACAGGTTTCCGGGAAACATGTGGTCATTTTTCATGAACTGAGCCAAACTATTGAAGCGTATTGAGGAAGTATCGTGAAATAAGCTGTGAACATTTGGTCTTAGACTCCAGCAGGACGCAGCTTGATATTTCTAATGCTGTACAATAGAATATATACATTTCTTTCTATACATGATTGCTTTTCTCATCCTCTATCAAGTGTCTATCAGGTGATCCATCTCTCTTTCCTCTAGTGTCATTAAATTCCCCTCTAAGTACAGCATTAATTTTTATGACAAAGCAGCTTTGTCTTTTATAGTGCTAATCCTTCCCTATCAGACACTAACAGAGCACTTTCCAAAAACAAGCTCATTAATATTTATAATGCGACCTGCTCTGGTTAATTAACCACACTTTTCAGGACGGCTAATCAATTTACAGACGAATGAAGCTTCCTGCTCTTGTGTATACACAGCATTAATGATTACACTGAATGCTCTGAACATTTAAGCAACGCATTAGCAATGGGATCTCGTTTAAAATGAAAAGAAAAAGAGCAATACCTCTGGTGCATTGTTTTGCGATCAACGTGGGACGTTCGGGAAAAGCTGGCCTGAGGAATAAAAGTTAAAAACACGCTGCGTAACGTATAAGAAACGCGTCCGTGTGCAGAAGCCATCTCGCAAAGCTCTATGGCACCAACTCTGTGCAAACATCTAGTACAAAGAATTCTTTATCTAATGGGACAGCGTGATGGATCGCCGCCAGTATGTTCTTGTGCAGAACATAATAAGAACGGCAACGATAGATGCCCGTGGTGAAGCCAGCGCTCTGTCAGCGTCCACTCATAGAGCACCTGCGCAGGACGTCCACAGAGTGATGGATTACCTCGGAGTACAACCAATCGCATTTCATTAAACATCAGTAAAGCGTTATCCATGTTCCATATGGTTTCGCATGTTCCATGTAGCACCCACTCCACCCAGGAGCATAATAAGTATAATCATTGGTATGGTGACGTTTCCTGTACAGAGACGTTTACTTAACATTCATGGAAGGAGTCACCAGTGTCAGTGCTTTGTAACAGTCAGAGGTAAATCCGTAACTTTTACGTTTTCCACCACAAGAAAGGCTAACAATGGAGGGAAGCGGGGTGTTGCAGGTTTTGAGTCATTTCAGTAATGAGTGCCATTTCTTTTGTCTTATAAACTTCAAGAGAGAGCGAGTGACTGTTTATAGCTGCTATAACGTAAGTGATAACATGAACTAGCTTGTGTTTTTTCGTGAACGTTCCACAACATTAAATGTAGCTATAAATGGATAGTCCTTGTTAATAGATAAAAATGGTAATAGTTTGCAAATTGCCATAGTATAAGAGGAGTAAAAAAGAAAAACTGAAATATTTCTATTTCCTATTGTTGTTTTAAGATTTTACTTTCTTGGACACATGACACGTTCATGTAGTCAGTTACCTCACTTCCTGGTTTGGTCAAACAAATCAGGGATGCCCTGATAGCTCCCAAAATTCCACCTTGGGAATTATATGCCATAATGCCTTTTCCTAGTCAGAAGGTGATAATTATGGTTATTCCGATCTAATTTCAGTGCAGCATAAGAATTGCAAAGAAGTGCAGTACTTTTAGTGCAAGCTGTGTGTTTATACGCTCTGAAAGCTGGATGTCATGAGGTCATAATACATAGATCCTGCACTTATGTCATAGAAAATGTTGATAAAAGTGATGCAAAAATGTCACTGAAAGCTTGACAGATTGATCATTCTTGGAAACATAAGTTTGTTTAGCTAACCTAAAATCGTTAGCTGGGACAAAGTGGTTTTGCTAATCTGATCTGTAACCAGCGTTAGACACGGTTTCATGTCTTATTCCAACCAGAAAAACTCTTTTCCAAAAAAAAAAAAAAAAAAAGGAACATTGTTTATATGCAAGTCCGTTGTGGAATAATCTGAGCACTCCCTCAAAATACAAGTTTCAGAAGCCTTGTCATATTTCATCTCTTTCTTTCCTCTCTCTTTCCTTTCTTCCTTAATTGGACGCATCCGTTGGTTCAACAGAAGGCCAAACAGCTTAAAAACGCACAGCATGTGGTCTGTCTGCTTAAATAAATCCCCTCAATCCAAAGCTAGCAGCTAATAACCCTCTTTGCTGAGTCAACCTCGATAATCGCCCCTCTTCCGCCTGCTGATCCGGAGGGGCTGAAAGTCGTAAAGGGCTTTCATAAGACTCGAGTGTATGCAGGGCTGGAGTGAAAAAAAATGAGCTCCGAGCATAAACAATTGATTTTCAACTGTGTTAAGCATTTTATGTCCAAACCTCTGAGTCCATTTTTCCAAAGTTTCGGTCGAATCTTAACGCATATCATCTCCTAACACTCTTTATTTTCATGTTCGTGTTGAGTCACTGTGTATTATATTATTGAAGAGTCAGGGCAGCCTACTTTTAATTACATCACTTTTCAAACACATGATATAAACAACAGCGTCTGCCTGCTCTCCATCAGCACCGTTTCCCAAAGCCTATAAAAAATAAAAAAATAAAAAAACAATCAAGGGGCAGACCAGGATGTCTGCTGGCTCAGCAGTCTCTGTAGCGGCAGCATGGCGTGTATATGGCACGCCATCCACTGGCTGTGAAGCTGATGAATTGATGTTTCAGCGCCTGAAAGTGCTTGCAGCGGCATCATTTCTACTGTCTAAGCTACCAAAGAACGTTATCAGAACGCTCAGTAAATATTCGAAGAGCTTCTAAGAAGGTTACACCGTAACAGTCTAGAAATAAAGTTCCTGCAAGGTTGAA
Organism: Pangasius krempfi; assembly: GCA_037576825.1. Lineage (NCBI taxonomy): Eukaryota > Metazoa > Chordata > Actinopteri > Siluriformes > Pangasiidae > Pangasius > Pangasius krempfi. The sequence continues at coordinate 24,815,392 of CM074977.1, forward strand.
AAAATCTGCTCTTCACATTGCTCACACAACCTTCTCAACAAAAACGTATAGCATTATGAAAACAAGAAACATTATCTAAGCAATAAAACACCTGTCGGTGCGCTGTTATAGGAAAATCATCAACTAAACAATGGTGTAATAGGGGGTTTGAACCTTTACCGCCCAGAAGTTGATTATTTTCCATTAACGTTAATGTCCTGAAAGTATTTTCTGAGCAATTTGCTCAAAATGGTTACAATTTTAATTTATTAAAGAGCGTCATACTTTTTATCCATTTACAGTTACATTTAACGTTGTGTGCCATCTGCGAAACAAGTCAGTTCCTGTTCTCACTTACGTTATAACAGCTATAAACAATTATTTCAAGTTAACTAGACAAAAAAATTCAGCTTGTTATAAAAAGTCATCTGTCCTTAGACTTATCCATGGAAGTAAACGTAAAGGGACAGCTTTACCTTGGACTGGAGACTCCTTCTATAATAAACATCTCCTTACAAAACACTTCACCATATCAATGATTAAGCTGTTTCTTCTTTGGTAGGTAATAACATGTTATTAAAAATCTGTTTACTTTTAGAATTAGATTACGTGGAGCGTCTGCAGTACAAGAATGAATTGTTTCTATAGAAACGATAACGTACGAGCGCATTGGTATAAATCTGTGATTCGAATTATGGCCGGATTTGGTGTCAGAGTTTGGCCAATCAGATTCGAGAATCCAATAGCGCTGGGAAAAAAAAAAAGGTTAATGTTCACGTTCTGCTAAATTAAAATTGTTAGTCCGGATCTTTCTTCAGTTTGGGCTCAGTGTGATGTTAAAAGCGGTGAATCCTGTCTTTCTTGTAGCTTGCAGTGGTTTTAAAATCTTAAACATACTTTTTTGCATTTGGGCTACAATCTCAGAGTTTTGTATCAAATGAGATATTTGAAAGACTGTAAAACAGCAGGCTTCACACAGTACCTGTGCACAATTTGGAAATCGGAATTGCTGTACTGAAATGGTGCGATGTAATCAGAGTCGGCGTCCGAACAAGTCAGAAATCTAATGGGAAGTCATTAGGGCTCCCGTGGTGAAAAGGAGGCGAGGACTGCCATTTATCAAATGACTTAAAGGAGCAAGATTCTACTGAGAAGCGAGATTTCTGAACACACTAATGCATCTGGAAATCTCTGAACACACACACACACACACACACACACACACACACTCGCTCTGCTTCTCTTTCACACACATTGGCTGTGTTACAGCATCATGCAATCATATAGATGAGTCCTTCACTACCATCACCATCTTCACCAACAAATCATAATCAAGCCTTTAGTCTCAGTCAAAGCAGGCATTCCTCAGGATAAAAAAGCTGAACTAAAAGGTGCATAGGAAAGGAGATCTCGAGTTTTCTCAATAACGCTGCTCATTTTCTCCTTGAGGGGAAAACACTGTAGCTGGCGGAGGTTGTGAAGATGCACCATGGAAGCATTTTCTTCTGGCAAATGAATATTCCATGCAGGAGCATCAAAACAGCATGAAGATCTAGACTTCAAGGATAACTTTGAAACAAAAAAATAGATTATATCTACAATTTTTTTAAAGGTACAGAATCAAAAGACGAGGTAAGAGGGTTGGTGGTGATGGTGGCGCAATAATCCACTTCCTACTGTGATGTCAAAGTGTCTCCATGTACAGAATCACATGATATTTAACCCCAAGCAGATTAATGACTGGGCTGTAGATATTACATTTATATTTTCTGCTATCAATCTCTGACACCCACAAGACTCTAACCTCAACCAAAATTTCAGACATTTTCACTCACTCCCGCAATCGCGTCTCTACTCCAGACCAGCCAGAGATTGTGTACGATTTTATTTACCTTAAACATCTCAAATGGAAGATATCTGAATCAGCCGCTAGCACTTTGTCACATCATCTATATAATGATAGTCATTTACACTTGGTGTTTGCTAGCGTCTGTCAAAGCCTCTTCCTTCGGAGAGGTGTTTTTCCGTTATATGGGTTTGCCCAAGAAAATGTTCCATTTAGGAAAGTTTATCCCTCTACAAGAATCAATTTTGGCAAACATCGTATCATTTACAGCTCACACACCACAGAATTTAAAAGTCTTAGAAAGAAGGAAGACTTCGGGATTCAGATATCATGGTGTACTTTACAGTTTTTTTGTTTTTGTTTTGTTTTTTTACAGTATTTACAGTTTTTTTTTAGCTACCTGGCTAACATATGCTAACCTGAGGAGATTTCTGACAGGATTAGATATCATGTTCATAGAAATCTATAAACTTCACTGCTAATGCTTGCTAGCTAGCTAACATACACTAACCTGAGGAGATTTCTGACAGGATTAGATATCATGTTCACGTCATTAACTTCCCTGCTAATGCTTGCTAGCTAACATATGCTAACCTGAAGGGATTTCTGACAGGATTAGATATCTTGCTCATAGAAATCTATAATCTTCCCTGCTAATGCTTGCTAGCTAGCATACATAAGATAACCTGGTGGGATTTCTTAGAGGAGTTGTTCCTAGAAATCTAATATCTTCCTTGCTTATGCTAGCTAGCTAGCAAACATAAGCTAACCTGAGGGGATTTCTGAAAGGATTTCAGAATATCTTTTAATATGAGTCTAAAATTTTCCATGCTATTGCTAGCTAGCTAATTAATGTAAGTTAAACTGATGGGACATCTGACAGGATTAGATATTTGTTCATATCATAAACTTCCCTGATAATGCTTACTAGCTAACATAAGATAACTTGAGGGGATTTCAGAAAAAAAAGTCATAGTGATAAATGTTTATAATCTTCATTTGCTAGCTAGCTAATATACACTAACCTGACAGGATTTTTTAAGTCATGCTTACATTCTTGACCTCTAACTCTACCTAGCTGGCTAAGATAAGCTAACTTGACAGGATATCTGATTGAAAGCAATCATAACACTACTTTAATTGTATATTTTATACATTTTAAATGCAGTAAAAATGTTTTAAATAGTAATAAAGCAATCAACAAGCCGTCACAGCTGTTAAGATTAGTTTTATTCAAAAAGAATAACTTAATAAAGGTAGAATACCTTTATTAAAAAACAGTAGTAAGCAAAATGACATGATAATTAATGATTTAATGATTGAAATGGTTCAGAGAACTGCTTAAATATTATTAAATATATAACAGTATATACAGTTAAATGGCGAAAGAAAAAATTACAACATAGACATGCAGACAAACGGTCAATGCCACATCACACCACCGAGGGGCTCCGTTGGTTTACAAAAACAGTTCTGTATTTTAACTTATATTTTTTGTAATATTTAAGTATTGTGTAATTATTATGAAAGTACAATAACATTCATCTGGAGTTAGCTTGCTAATTTCTGTCCACATATTTTATATAGTAGTAATTATATTCAGTGTTTATTATTATTATTATTATTATTATTATTGTTGTTGTTATGATTGTCACAGTGCATAATTTTATGACCAGTACCAAGTAAAGAAGCTTTGGAAACAAACAGCAGTTTAATATAATAATATCTAGCTATTAAGAAATACAATATGGGCCTCAACATATATAAAGCTGTCATTATACAGTACGTTATATACTGTATTTTATTGCTATACCAGCGGGCATAATGACCAAATCACCAGAAATGTTATTTCCATGTACGCTGCATGTCCTGAGATGAAAAATACTAATATATCAATCCAGACATTTTTCAGTTCAGGGGTTTCACAGGTTCCTGTAACATTCTACCACTTTTTTATATATATTTCTTTGTTTCAATAATTTCAGTGTTGATTGATGGCTAGAATTTAAGCCAATGAGAATATAAAACAGCATCATGTAGGCTATAAAAGGCTTACACAGTTTGTTTGTGTGTGTGTGTGTGTGTGTGTGTGTATGTGTGTATGTGTGTGTGCCCATTAATACATGAGCACACGCAAGGATCCCCGCTGAGCTCCATTTTCTGCACTCGCATTTAAAATAAGGACTAAAGTGTGGGAGATTGTAGAGTTCCCACAACACACATCAGCCTCCCGCTGCGCTCCTATTTCTGCAAATCATGCTCATCTTTTACCCAGAGAGCCATGTTTCATTTCCTGAGCACTTCCAGACACATTATGACGTGACGCCTTATGCTCATGGATAACACTTCACACGTTTACAAGAAATCAAGAAGAACGATAAAAAAAAAAAAAGTAATTTCCTGATAAGTCACTTGCTTTCCTGTTTATGTTTATTCATTGCTTGGTGGGTTTTTTTTTTTTCTTCCCCACAAGCGAGACAGAATCCAAGCACAGAGCCGAGCAGTTGAGGGTTAAAGGTCAGCAGCTCTCAACTCATCCTGGGATTTGAACTCACAACCTTTTGGTCATTGGATCAGAACCGCAACTGCTGAGCCATCAGTTACACCACAGCGCTCCTGAATTCTGGATTCTGATTGGTCGGAAGATGTTGATTCATTTTCTATAACAGCAGCTCTGACAGTAGTTCCGGCTACAAGGCAAATCACAGGTTTGTAGTATTCATGTCATCGTTTCTATAGTAACAACTCATTCATAATCTAAGATTGAGAGACTGCTTATAGCTGCTATAACGTAAGTGATAACATGTACTAACTTGTTTTGTGGATGTTCCACAACATTAAATGTAACTCTAAATGGATTTTAAAAAAAAGTACAAAGTGTCATTTAATAGTAAATACAAAAAAATTAATCGTTGGCGAATTGCTGTCTTATAAAAGGAATAAAACAATTCAGGGCATGCAGTTGGAGGAAAATAATCAACTTCAGGGTGGAAGAGTAACTTTGCTTCGCAGCAGTCCACGTCGCACAAGATACCATCGTTGATTGTTTTGCCATAACAGCATGCCCAAAGTGGTTTATTCCTCACTTATTAGGAGTCTGGTGTTTCCTGAATAAGCGCCGGATCCACTGCCACTGCTGAAGATGAATGAATGAATGAATGAATGAATGAATGAATGGATGAATGAAGGGTGTAAAATGATAGTAAAGTATTAGAACATGGAAACATTTCTAAATGTGATTAATAACAAAAAAAAAATTACATTTATTGTATCATGCTGTTTTTCACATACAGCAACCTGTTAAGAAAAGAAAAAAAAAAAGATTTGAATCATTTTAGTGAATTAAACGAATCAATATATAATTTTTCCATAAGTAGAATTTGGTAGGATATAAAAAGTTAAAGTGATAAATAAATACATTAATTTATTTCTTTATAGCCACGACACAGAGAAGAGTGGGCGGAGCCAATTAGTGACCAGCCAGGGAAAAATGAGCACAGGACGTGTATTTGAATTATAATCCTGCATTCGACTTCTACTCTTAACTCCTAGAAGAAGAAAATACCAAGGAAATGTCGTGTTACTGTAATTTCACTGATAATGAGAGAAGTTGTAGTTTATTCGTTGAATTAAATTAGTTTATTCTGCTGACGGTGAGAGCAGCCATGTGGACGTGACGTCATAGGCGGAACTTCCTGATGGGGTGTTTTATTCAAATTTATCTTATCTTATCTTATCTTATCTTATCTTATCTTATCTTATCTTATCTTTGTCAATGCATCACAGGAATTTGTTGTTGTTGTTGTAGAAACTTCAGGATTTAAAAAGAAAACAAATCTTACTATACTGGAGCTTTGAGAAAAAGAAAATAAATAATAGTTAAAAAAACAACAACAACAAATTGCAATCATTGTGAGAGAGAGTGTGTGTGTGTGTGAGAGAGCGAGAGAGTGTGTGTGTGTGTAAGAGAGAGAGTGTGAGAGAGAGAGAGTGTGAGACACTGTGTGTGTGTGTGTGAGAGAGAGAGAGAGAGTGTGAGACACTGTGTGTGTGTGAGAGAGAGAGAGAGAGAGAGTGAGACAGTGTGTGTGAGAGAGAGAGTGAGAGAAAGAGAGAGAGAGTGAGACACTGTGTGTGTGTGAGAGAGAGAGAGAGAGTGAGACACAGTGTGTGTGTGAGAGAGAGAGAGAGAGAGAAAGAGAGAGAGAGTGAGACACAGTGTGTGTGAGAGAGTGAGAGAAAGAGAGAGAGAGTGAGACACTGTGTGTGTGTGAGAGCGAGAGAGAGAGAGAGAGAAAGAGAGAGACATAGTGTGTGTGAGAGAGAGAGAGAGTGAAAGAGAGAGAGAGTGAGACACAGTGTGTGTGTGAGAGAGAGTGAGAGAAAGAGAGAGAGAGTGAGACACTGTGTGTGTGTGTGAGAGAGAGAGAGAGAGAGAGAGAGAGAGAGAGAGAGTGAGACATAGTGTGTGTGAGAGAGAGAGAGTGTGAAAGAGAGAGAGAGTGAGACACAGTGTGTGTGTGAGAGAGAGAGAGAGTGAGTGAAAGAGAGAGAGAGTGAGACACAGTGTGTGTGAGAGAGAGAGTGAGAGAAAGAGAGAGAGAGTGAGACACTGTGTGTGTGTGTGAGAGAAAGAGAGAGAGAGAGAGAGAGAGAGTGAGACACAGTGTGTGTGTGAGAGAGAAAGAGAGAGACACTGTGTGTGTGTGTGTGTGAGAGAGAGAGAGAGAGAGAGTGTGAGACACAGTGTGTGTGTGTGTGTGACAGTGTGTGTGTGTGTGTGTGTGAGAGAGAGAGAGAGAGAGAGACAGACAGACACACACACACACACACACACACACACAGCCTCATTTTCGCCCGGAAGGTCACTGAGTTTGGTGACGTCGGTTTTGCTTCCTCTGAGCCGCTCGCTCCATACGACTTTCTGAAAGTCTCATTATTCCCATCACACACACACACACACACACACACACGCATACACACAAAACCGGGCCATGTTTACAATTCCTGCGTAAACAAACTGTTGGAGTTTAAAAGAAAAACAAACAAACAAAGATCTCGTGCGACGTCTGGATTAAAAACCGGCGCGTGACCCAGGAGCTCAACGTAAGCACTTTCAAGTTAGCAACAAAGTGCGCGAGGCCTAACCGTTAGCCAGCTAGCTAGCTACCTAGCTAAGTGGCTAATACAGCCGTGGCGCGGTTTTGTTTATTTATTTATTTATTTAATTATTTATTTTTGGTGGGTGGAAGGTGGATGAATAAATCACCGCGCATTTTCACCTGCACTGTTTGCTACTTTATTTGAGAGTTTGCGCCCTGACTGTGGAGGCGGAGCGGCGCGCGCGCCGCTAGCAGCGGGTCACATTGAAAGCTTTGGCTTGTGTGCTAACGGTAGCATGTGCAGCAGAGGCTGCCTCCTCAGGGCCGCGTCCTGAATGGCGCGGTTTAGAATGTGAAGTGCACTACATTCCGCGCCGCCGCCATTTTAGTTTTCATTCACTATATAGTGTAGGGAGCAGAGATATAGGATCGAGCCGCAGTGTAGCGTAGAGTAGTAAGTGGGGGATGGGTGTTAAACGAGTTTAAAAAAAACAAACAAACAACAATAATAATGATATGTTAACCGACTCAACATTTAAGCTCACTTTTATTATCAATATAAAGTTTGAAATAATTTTTTTTACACCCTATGTAGTGAACTACACGTATAAGGATTGGGATTTAGCCTAGCATAAGCTAGCTGATTACTTTTGCAGACCCGGCTTTGCAGCTAGCTAACTAGCTATTTGCTTCTTCTTTTGACTGAGTGTGACAAGGAATTAAATAATAATAATAATAATAGTAATAATAAATAGCAAATAATTTAAGGTTAAACAGCTAAACACTTTAGCTAACTAGCCATGTTACCTGTTTCGTTTGCTAGTTAAGTTAGCACCAGTATGTGTGTTAGCTAACTTTCTAACTATTCTAGAAAATTCTATAAATTATATATTAATGTATAATATTGTATATTATTATGTGTTTGTGTAGGAGTGCACAGGTTGAGCACTTTGTATCCTGCACGCAGTGATTTGTAACGCGACCTTCAGCATCTTGTTTTTGTGTTTGTTTATTTTCCTGCTCATCACCTTTTAGTTGTTTACAAGTAAACCACGTGACCAAAGCAGGAAGTGGTGTTTGTGACCCCCAAGCACTTCTCATGCTCAGATAAATGACAGGTTATTGTAGGGTTTTTACTGAGAAGTAGAGTCCAGGTTGAAGCAGATGAGGCTTTTCACCGTGTTGCAGGTGAAGAGGAGTTCACTCAGGTGCTTTCACACCTCACAGTCAGTGCGTCGAATCCGAATCAGAGCAAAACGTATCGTTAAAACGAACCTCGACGCAGAAAAATGTCGTCTGAGTGGCGTGTAGAGATGCCCACGTCCTCTAATGCACAAAAATATCTCGGCGTGTTTGATTCACTTCCTGCACCTGAGTCGAATCGCTTTCTCCCAGAGTTCACTCGGACCGAGACCTCGTCCCTGAGGCGCTCTCGAACCGGCGGCTTTATTTCACACCCGAGCGCAGCCGTGTCCGAACTCTTCCTTACTAACTCTCTCTCTCTCTCTCTCTCTCTCTCTCATATTCTGCCTCTCTCTCTCTCTCTCTCATATTCTGCCTCTCTCTCTCTCTCTCTCTCATTCTGCCCCTCTCTCTCTCTCTCTCTCATTCTGCCTCTCTCTCATTCTGCCCCTCTGTTTCTCTGCCTCTCTGTAGTCTTTTCCAAAACAGTTAATTTCGTCTCATCTTTCCCTCCACCCCTCACTCTGTCCATCATTCCATTTTTCTTGAGCTCGCTATCTCTTTCTCTTCCTTTTCCTCCATTTCACTTTTTCTCTTTCTGTGTCTCTCTCTCTCTCTCTCTTTTTGCGTCGTTGATCCTGATTTTCCTGTCCCTCTCTTCCTCCTCCATCCCTTATCTCCATTTCTGCACAACATTTCTATATTTCTCTTTTTTGTGTTTCTCTCATGTTTATTCTCATGTTTATTTATATGACATGCTTAATGTCTTTTATTTCCTGTTTGTTTGTTTGTTTTTAATCATTTATAACGTCTCACCAATCAGGCTGAAGAATTCCATCACGCTTCCCAATGGATCGCAGGTGTGTGAGCATCTGATCCACGCTTGATCTCATGGTGAGTTTCACACCCTGACCACTGGCTCTCATTTATCAAGCTGGATACGAACGTGTTTGTTTATTTATTTATTCGTAACTCGTTTGTACAAGCTTTTACGCAAGAAATTTGGTTTTCGTGAAAATCCCGTAAAGTCTGGGGAAAAAAAAAAAAAACCAAAACACTGGTGCGCAAAATTGGTGTGTAAATTTACACACAAGACGAATAACTGATGTAAACTTCCACTTGATCGACTTCAGATCATGTAATTCGCATGGATTACTGCCCTTTCATAGTATATGGAATATAGCGTAGAGTTTAAATTGCTTATTTTATTACATTTACAGCGTTTAGCAGACGCCTTTATCCGGAAAGACTTGTAGAAGAGCTTTGAGTGTCTGTCAAATACACATCCTCGTGCTAGTTCACTCGGTCAGGGACTCCGAGCCACATCGAGAATATTTAGTGAAATTCAGTTGTTTTATTTTCTTGGCATTAATTAAAGAATGTGAAGAATAAATAAAGAAAGCGACCCAACACTAACACGAACAAATTAAAAGGAATAAATCAGTCATGACAAAGGAAACGGCGCTGTATAAAGAGAGGAGGAGGACGGGCCGGTCTGTGCGCGCAGAGCCGTAAGCCGTAAACAGACGCCTCAGCTGACGGAAGCGTTACATCATTTAGAAGATGATTAATATTATATTTAATTATATTAAATATCTTTATTGGCATAGAAGTGAGTCAAAATAACTTCCGCTTCTGAATTCAGCCTTTACTCTGATCGCTCATTTCACGCTCCTGGCGTTCGTGTCTGTGCACTTGACCTTTTAAGGAGTTTTGCGGGCGTCACTGTATGCAAATATCGGGAGCACGCTTCGCACGTTACGCGTGATCAACGCACGCACGCAAGTACGAAGAAAATCAGTGTTTTCCAAAACGTTTGTAAATCCTGAAGAAAATTCTTGGTCACTTTCGGCTCACTGGTCCGTCCCTTTTTCACAAATTACAACGTGTAACAAATTCAGACCTGTTTCATGTAATTACAGGCTCAAATCTGGTCGTACACTAATTGTTAAAAGTTACAGTTTGACGCTTTCCCGTCGGTCGCCGCTGTATTTTATCGTAAGTTTAAATGCTTAAAGCGTAAAGACTAGCGTTAGGACATTTCTAACCTGACTTAATCAAAAGCTAAAAAAACATATCAGTGACAAAACTTTGTTATTCGGTGCAAGTATCGATCATGAAGAAGTCTTAACCAGTCGGAGGTCGGAGTCGTCTCGAAGACATCGTAAAATGCGATATTCCTTACGTACCTCAGCGTTCGAAACGCTCGATGTCCTGCCGTTATAGGAGTATAATCAACATTAAGTGTGTGTTATTTAGGGCTGTCGATGTCGATCGTATTGGTAATCGAGTAATCTGATGGTTATTTTGACAATTAGTTCTTTTTTAAAATCTTTAAATTCACTATAAAAATAGACGTACGTAAACAATAAGTTCGCTAAAGATAATTATTTAATCTCGCTACACTAAATGTAATTCAAAAAGTTCCATCACTCAGCATTTGATATTTGATCGCTGATTTTAAACGCTACAGCGATTAAAACTGCTTGATTTGTGTGACGAGTAACCGTGGAAACAAACACAAAGCAGGAGTTAGGACCTTATTATGAAACGTGTGATGTGAAATAACGTGCACATTTGGAAAAAAATATTGACGTATTCACACGTTTACTTCATATTTGTTCAGAGAGATAACGATCATTTCTATCTACTTTCTGTTAAATCGTGCGTTTAGGTGACGGGCGACACGTGTCACACACATTATACAACTACACACCATTTTTCAAATTTTGAATCTAAGACTACGCCACGTGTCTCGTTCAGTGACGTGAGCAAGACGACGCGATGCGTATTCTTCTCAACGATTTCGCCCTGTGACGCTGAACGCTGCAGCATTGAAGATGCGCTGTTCTGGTATTCGAGCGCATTTCCGTCGCCGCCGCCGCCATTTTGCCGGATACTCGAAAGGGTGAATTGTAATCGAGGATTTTATCAAAACGGGTACTCGAATTTAATCGCGTAATCGTGACAGCCCTAGACACCTTCGAGGTTTGCATCTCGTCTACAAAATATATCGCGGGACGTCGTCATCCGTTAGCGCTCATTTGCATATTGCGCTATCGCCGTATCAGCATTGCAGAGATAATATTAGATATGTTCAGAATGCAGATTCTGAGAAATTTTTTTCTTTAATTACCTTTCTAATGATTTTTTATTTATTTTTTTTCTCTCTCTCCTCAGGCTCCTCTCTTGCCCTGACGTCTTGGTTTAGCCAGGATCCAAAATGAGCATAAGCAGCGATGAGGTCAACTTCCTGGTGTACAGATACCTACAGGAGTCGGGTAGGGAGGAGGAGGAAAAAAAAATCTGGCTCTAAATCAGGAGTCTTGCTTTCTTTGGAATTGAGCGCCAGTGTAAATTTTGGAAACCCTCAGGACCACCACGCAGAAAGCTTTCACTATACAGCGAGGCTAATAGGAGAAGCTCCAGGACTAGTGTGTGTAGCTAATAAACTGTTGTCATTGCCAGAACATTATTCTGCATGACTGACTGTAAATGTGGTGCCTGTCTCGCTTTCAGTATTATAATGGGAATGATATTCGGTGCCGGATTACAAATGCTCTGCAAATTATGGGTTACGTATCACTAACTGACTGCTAATTGGCAGCTCTGGCGTTTCAGCGAAGACGCACGGATTGTGCGAGAACGACAGAACGACACACGGGTGAAGTTGAAATATGTTAAAAACGCACGCGTCCAGTGTAATTTCTTCATCTCTTGCCGCAGGATTCTCTCACTCGGCGTTCACGTTCGGCATAGAGAGCCACATCAGCCAGTCGAACATCAACGGTGCGCTGGTCCCCCCCGCGGCGCTCATCTCCATCATACAGAAGGGCCTGCAGTACGTCGAGGCCGAGGTCAGCATCAACGAGGTGAGTGTGCGTCTTGCTTCTGCATGAAAGCAAATAACGATAATAATATTAATAATATAGATCACGTGTGGGCGATCCTGCCTCGAATCGGTTCACTTCAAACCAGATATCTAGGTATGTTTGTTTATCTTTGCTCAGTTTGCTAAGGCTTAGCCGATCGGTGGTGCGGCAATACCGCGGCACGGCTACTTTCACACCATGTAATCGTTAACTCTATATTCTCAGGATGGCACGCTCTTCGACGGCCGCCCGATCGAATCCCTGTCCCTGATCGACGCCGTGATGCCCGACGTGGTGCAGACGCGTCAGCAGGTGTACCGCGACAAGCTGGCGCAGCAGCAGCAGCAGCAGCAGGCCGCACCGGGGACAGCGGGCATCGCCGGCGCCAAGAACGGAGAGAGCGCCGCGAACGGAGAGGAGAACGGAGCGCACGTCTTATCCAGTAAGAGATATAAGAGGGAGGGAAAGTCATGCTCAGGAGACGGGTCTGGAAATAGGTCTGATCGTGACCTAAATGAGAACCTACGCATTCACAGAAGCCGTCTTCTGATCTTCGACGTAATTAATAGAATTAAAAGAATGCAGTTTCCACCTCTCTACTCAGGCCCTGATGGTGGTGCTAAAGCTCAGCGTTTTGACCCACACTCTGCTGCTCGTTCTTTCACACTAGCGAGCAACTTCTTGCTCATGCCTCTTCTAGTTTGTCTCTTCTAACTCTATTCTTTATATCGGCTATCTGAACTAGCTACACTCTCTCACCAGAAACTCCAGCATGTAATGTCCCTATGTACATATTAAACAGAGCACGTATATAATGGGCTAAGACAACAGATATTTGCAAGAGCTTCTCTTGTTCCTGGCAGACCATCACTCGGACATGATGGAGGTGGACCGGGCGGTGGAGATCCCGGCCCATAAGGCCATGGTGCTGCGCGGACACGAGTCCGAGGTGTTCATCTGCGCCTGGAATCCGGTCAGCGACCTGCTCGCTTCGGGGTCAGTGACGTCTGTTTAGACAAACCTGTATTCACCGAAGTGTTTACCAGCAGCCGTGATTCACGTTCAGAGCTTCGCGTTGGTGCAGAAGTGTGTGTACTCAGTCTGTGTGTGTGTTTGTGTTCAGGTCTGGGGACTCGACGGCGAGGATCTGGAACCTGAGCGAGAGCAGCTCGGGAGGCTCCACCCAGCTGGTGCTGCGCCATTGCATCCGAGAAGGAGGCCAGGACGTGCCGAGCAACAAAGACGTCACCTCACTGGACTGGAATGTGAGAGACACGTCACAAACTGCTCATTTGTGCGAACATACCTTTCTCTCCTCTTTCTGGAAGAGGAAAAGGGGCATGCTGTTAGAGAGAAGAACCTTCACACAATTTCACACAATCACACAACTTACCCCGTAATATATTATCTGGTGTGTGTGTGTGTGTGTGTGTGTGTGTGTGTGTCTTTTGGTTTATGTGTTAGGGACTTTAACGTCGTAATTCCGGTGCAATAGAAAAGAACACAAAGCATGTGTTGGCAGAATTAAAAAAAAAAAAAATTAATGGAAGTGTTTCTGTGTTTCTCTCTGTCTCTCTCCTCTGTTCCTCTCCGTGTCTCTATCTGTGTCCATCTCACCTCTCAATCGCTCTCTCTCTCTCTCTCTCGCTCTCTCTTTCTGTCTCCTTTGTATCTCCCTCTTTTCTCTCTCTCTCTCTCTCTGTGTTTCTCTCGGTCTCTCTCACTCTTTATCCATCTCTCCCCTGTATCTCTTTCTCGCTCTCTTTATGTATCTCTTTTTTTTTTTTTTGTCTCTCTGTCTCCCACCTCTGTATCTCTTTTCCGTATCTCTCTCTCTCTCTCTCTCTCTCTCTCTATACACAGAGTGAAGGTACACTGCTAGCCACCGGCTCCTATGACGGTTTTGCGAGAATATGGACTAAAGATGGTACGTCTCCGTTTATCTTCCCTACACCGGCTCTCTAGTTTAAACCTACAAGGAGTCGTTTTATTAGGTACCCGTTCCGTACAGGTCACTTTGGGATGTTTTTTTTTCTTCCCCCCGTTACACTGATTGGAAATATCTAATTTTAAAATTTGTATTAGACCTGCATTTCTTGCTCCTAGTTGTTCATCTATATTCAGAGCAAGTAATCCAAGTCTAATATTAATTTTAAAAGTAAATATTTCAGTCAGTAACGTTTTTCATATTGCCCTATAAGCCTTATAATAGACTTCATACATGCCTCTTAGGTAACCTTGCCAGTACTTTAGGCCAACACAAGGGACCCATATTTGCTCTCAAGTGGAACAAGAAAGGCAACTTTATCCTCAGCGCTGGTGTCGATAAGGTAACTCTGTTTGCTCCGTGCTCTGAGTCGAAATGATTGAATGCTCTGTGTGCTTTAAGCAAACATACCTGTTTTCCTTTCAGACCACAATTATTTGGGATGCACACACGGGAGAGGCCAAGCAGCAGTTTCCATTCCATTCAGGTGAGCTGGTCCGTTGGTCACGTTTTAGTTTTTCCCCCTCAATCATAGTTTTAATGTTTTTTTTTTTGTTGGTTTTTTTTTAATTATATGCAGACGGGTAACAAATTAATGTGAAAGCTGGTGGCTCGGTTATGCCACGGGGGGCATTTATTTATTTTTGCGGCCGTTTAGAGGCAGTCGGTCCAAACCAGATCAAATTAAAAGACCTGTATGATCACCTTTATGCTGTGATGAAGATGATGGGCGTGGCTTCTTTCAGGACGACTCCGCCCCCAAATACACAGGGCACAACGTTTCACTGAAAGGCTTTCCCGTTTCTCAGACTTCCACTAAGAAAATTCATCGTTTGTGGTTTTTTTTTTTCTCATTATTTTCGTGGATTAAAAGAGGAAATGAGTTTCAGCTGCGGAATTATCGCCGTTCTGATTGATGACTGCGAGTCAAATGCGGGTGAGCTGTTGCGCAAGAACGTTCAGAATTGCTTGATTGGATTTATTTTTGGTGTATGTGTGTGTGTGTAGCTCCCGCTCTTGACGTGGACTGGCAGAGCAATAACACGTTCGCCTCGTGCAGCACAGACATGTGCATCCATGTGTGTAAACTGGGCCAGGACCGACCGATCAAGACATTCCAGGGTCACACGGTAATGCTGTTTCTGTCTTTTTTTTTTAAGTTCGTTTTGATTTAAACCTGTCACATGAACACATGCCTATGTGATTCCTCATGCACTTGCTTTGGTAGAACGAAGTGAACGCAATTAAGTGGGATCCAACCGGCAGCCTCCTGGCCTCCTGCTCTGACGATATGACGCTTAAGGTAACATGGAAGCACTGTTAATAGCTCCTGCCTCCATATAACCTTATTAATCGCATTAATAGATGTTTCTGTCTTTATGGTGGTCTAGAACATGGCGAAATGGCTGTATTGCCTAACGTGCTGTAGCCATTTTAGTTTTTACTTCATATCCATTCTGTGTAATCTCTCTAATACTTCCTGCATGGTCACCTCACAAGAGCTTGAGCTTTCAGATGTCATGTGCCGCCTGTGTATTCCCTGATCAGGCTCTTTAATGCTACATAACTGTGTTTCTTACCAGCTTTGGAGTATGAAGCAGGACACCTGCGTTCACGACCTGCAAGCCCACAACAAAGAGATTTACACCATCAAATGGAGTCCCACTGGACCCGGAACCAACAATCCCAACGCCAATCTCATGCTGGCCAGGTACACGCTCGTACCGTAACGCATGTAGACCTGCTTAAGCAATTCATTTGGGGAAAATGATTTTACATTGTACTTCTCTAGTATACTAAAAATCATAAACTTCTTTCTGGAACTGTTCTGTCCTGCAGCGCGTCGTTTGACTCGACAGTGCGACTGTGGGACGCCGAACGTGGCATTTGCGTACACACGCTGACACGGCACCAGGAGCCCGTCTACAGCGTCGCGTTCAGCCCCGACGGCCGTCATCTCGCCAGCGGCTCCTTCGACAAATGTGTGCACATCTGGAACACTCAGGTAACAAAGACCACGCGAGCACAGCTCTCCATCTGCTTGACTGACTTTGACTTCATGCTACATTCTGATCCTCACCGGACTGTTTTTTGTTTGTTTTTGTTTTTTTAATACACTGATTTTCTGGCTGTGCATTTCCTCGTGTGCCCACAGAGCGGCGCCCTAGTAAACAGCTACAGAGGGACAGGCGGGATCTTCGAGGTGTGCTGGAACTCTACCGGAGACAAAGTGGGAGCGAGCGCATCAGACGGATCGGTACGTCGTCCCCAGGAATTTAGAGAAACATGCAGCGTGTGAGATTTTACTGCAGTTATGTAAAAGGGTGCACAGGTAGAGTAGAGCCTGGAGGTTTTGTATGCACCGACAGGTTATCAGAGGCCACTCACTGAAGGTGTGTAGACACCCTGTTGTAATCGTATATTGCCATCATCATCATCTTCTCCTTTTTTTTTATTATTATTATTATTATTATAATTATAATACTGGTACATGGAAGTCCGTGGCAGCGGTTAGTTTGTGCCCCGCAGGCACTCCAACTCAACTGTTTGTACTCAAATAGGGTAAAAGTCTGTGCCGTATGTTTGCAGTAATAACTCTGCAGTGGAAAGTTTTTGAAACACAATTCCACCTACCTCTGATTCTTTGGGTCATGTCAAGCTGTAGTCCGTCCATTCATTCATTTATTTATTTATTTAGCTCCTTTGTAATATTTAGACCAAACAGAAGTTGATTAAAAAAAATAAATAAAATACTTAACACAGGATGGTTTGTCCATAACTCGCGAACGAGTTTGACAGACAGTGACGCCATCTTGTATTGACATATGTGACTCATATGTTTAGCAACGTGACCTGGTGTTAGCAAACAAGTTTCTGGTTCGTTTGCGATTTGGGAGGGCTACTGAAAACCAGAGAGAGCCATGTTGGCATCAAATATAATATCTCTCTCCTTGAGAACCAGCGCTGATGGTCTTCATCTGTCGCTAAAGGGTGGGGCCAGAAAGTGCTTGGCCGTCTTAATCATTGCATGCAGTTATATTTATGTTTACAATTCATAGATAAAGTTGTTATTCTTTAATAAAAGGTTAATTTATTTATTTATTCGCTGTGACGTTACTGAATAACGTACTGACGACTAATAATTATGTTAATAACGAGGGTTGATCATTAACAGATGACTGAATTTAAGAATTTAACTCGCAACTGCTAATCTGTCTTTCAGGTTTGTGTGCTAGATCTGCGGAAATGACTCTGCCAAGGGGAAGCCATGCATCCACAAAGACTGTGCACCTCGCCAAATTCACAGACTCTCCACATGAACCGTTCTATCTTCCCACACGGGGATATATGACTAATAATTCGCCCACGCACCAAAATACCATTTTTATATTCACTTCCCTTTTCCCACCATTCCGGGGATTTACATCCTCGGTGATGTGAGCACCGGAAAGCGTCCTGTCGAACTCTGATCACGAAGCAGAAATTTATTTGTTCGTCTTTTTTTTTTCTTTTTTTTTTTTTTTTGAGACACTTGACATCCTTATAACTTGATCTATCTGAAGAAGGCCATTAGGCCACCAATACTGGTTTAGTTTATTGAACGGCTAATTGTTTATGCAGCGTTATTGGCTAGACAAAAATCACGTGGATTGACCATTATGACTCGGTTCTACGATATTTTCCGCGAAAGTTAATGATGGATAGAATACGGGAAACAACCTGCGACCGAAATTACAGGCAAACAAACAAAAAACAGAACGTCGGTTACTAAGAAAACGTTTATGACACTGTTAGTTAAAGCTAACGTCCAATACGATGTTTTGTCGTTGAATCCTTGGCTAGCTGTAACGGTAAAGACAGTTCGGATTTCATGGCTGCTTCCGAAAAACTTCCGAAAGTCCACAATGAAAATGAGATCGTGATTAGCGGTCATGTATGAATTTTGCGTAAATGATCTAAATCGGAGTCTAAATTCGGTTCGTGCACTGAAAGTCGGAGACTAAAGTACGACTCTGAAGACAACGTGGAATTTGCGTATGTGCGTCGATTTTCATGCAGCTGAAAAGATTCTCGTCTGAAGTTCTTGTGTACGTCATCCACTTGCGAGTTTCTTTATAAAATACCATTAGACAGTCATAGTTTTTTCCAGAAGCGAAAGGACGGACTGCGGAGACGTTTCTTTCCTGCACTTTAGATAGACGCAATGCGAAGAAATCCATCGAGCACTTAATTCTGGATACTTTCGACGAAAATATATATCACTCATGTGTTGACTTGAACGTGAACTAGGTTTTCTAGGATGCTTATTTCCAACTGTTGCGGCATCCCAAGTATTTTTTTTTTTTTATTTTAGTATTGCCTACTACGGCTTCCCATTATTTTGTCAAATCATAATTTGCTGATTTTTGTCCAGAATGTCGCTAAAATTTTGTAAAGAGATGAGTATTTTGAAGCTTGCTTGAACTAATCAGTACTACATAGATTGTACCATAAAGACGCCTATTTATTATATTGTCTATGACAGTGGAATGGTATTTTATAACATTTTTGGTTTTAAAGACACGCTTTTTACGGCGACTTCTTTCGGTCTTGGCACTCGCCCCGCCGTGTCTTTTTGTACTCTTTTTGGAATCTTTTTGTAATTCTGCTTTATTTGTAGTCATCTGCGCAAAAATATTAAAAAAAAAAAAAATTTAAAATACAAACACGGGCATATCGTAAACATCGTGGACCATGTAAATAAATACCTGTTCAATCCCCCACCCCCCCGTGTCATTTTTGACCTAACATACCCCCTACCCCGTTTTCTTTCTCTTGCTCAGTTTCTTGCAAAGTTGATTTGACTTTTTGTGATTGATTTTTTTTTTTTTTTTTTTTGGAGTCAGATCAAATGGAAAAAGTCCAGAATAAAATATATTTTGATAATAGTGTCATTTGTGGGTTCTTTCCCTTCATCTAGGAGTAAATAAATATAAAACAAGGGCTGGGGGGTGGATAGACAAAAACAAAAAGAAGATAAAGAATTTGCACAGTTTAGCTCCGCCCACTTTCAGATTTAGGGCTGGCTGACATGTATAATGTGAAAAATTAGATTGTAACCCACAACGATAATGGATTCTCAGGGTAGTCTGCAATTGGCTGACCATAGCTCTCTTGATTGTTTGACTGAAAAGCATCAGCTATCACAAGACCTTTAACAAGGTTATCATTGGCCGATTGTTTAAGGAACTTGAATGGTATGTCCATCTAGCTAGGCTCTAGTATTAAATGTAACCTGGCATAAATTGGTTGTGCTACTTGTAAAACGGTGCTTGGACCCCTATGATCGCCATTTGTGGCTATATTTAAGTTACAAATTGCTGGCTTTCTCCCAAATTTGGTTACCTACAAATAACCACTGACCAGCCAGATCTACTAACCAGGGAATTGTAAAGGCTAACCTAGAAGCATTTTAACGTAGAAGTACGCTGCCACGTGTTACCACTCAAAAATCTGCAAAAAGACGTTTTTTTCCCCCCCTTAATATAAAACAGCAAATGAGCCAATCGACATGTGAATCTGGAATGACTGACAATTGTGTAAGTGTTTTAAATTGAACTCGCCGATATTAACTGATACTTTGGAAGCCCCGCCCCCTTTCCCCAATCTCCTGTTAGCAATCTCTTGTCTCCTCTTGATTTCAGTGCCCTCAATTTCTGTCAAGGTAAATAGAGAATGCTTTGAGTTCACTAATGTGAAATAGACAACTATACTGTGTATTTATCTGCTTATTAAGGATGCTGCCGAAAATGGTAAAAAGCTGAACTTTAATGGTAATTGTAACGAAAGTGTGGGTTGGATAGGAAAGTTAGCATCTTCTTAGATAAGGAAACACCAAGGATTCTCTCACACGGACAAACAGAAGAACCCGCAAAGAATACCGAATACCGAAATCCTGTGTCAACAATGACACCAAACTAATCAAAAGTGGAACATTTGGTTGTGTAGAAGAAATAAGAACTCTATATCTCTGAAACACTGGAGTTTGAAGAGTCCTTCATCTAAATTCATGCAAAGCAGCATGAAGATTTGCATGAATATTTTAAGGACACAGCCAGTGTTGTGACAGATCTGCTGACACAACGTTAAGATTTTGTTCTTGGACCTTGTTTAAAGCTGAAGGTTAACATGAGTACGGCAAACTTTAAGGAAAACGTCACCCTGAAACATATTCAATATATTTATACTGACATTTGTTGGTTGGTGCTGTATTTTGGTTCTTCCTTTGAGGAGTTAGTGGGTGTGTGTGATTTGCTGACATCACAGACGGACATTGTTATTGCTAGCACAGTAATATAATATATTAATATAACTATTATATATTAATATAACTATTGCTAGCTTTAATGGCATGTAATAGAAGAAAAAAAATTGCAGTCTTAAAAATCAGGTGTCACTTTTAGCACCTAAAGTCAAAAGAGCAAGCGCCTTTTTAAATAGCCTGATAGAATAAAACAGATCAACGTCATTGATGAAAGAAGTTTCATTATGAAATAAATCTTGGATGCCATGTTAATTCAGTCATTGATATGCAAGTCGTTCAGGGTGGATTTGAAATTATGACAAACTCAGATTTGTTACTATTAGATTACAGATTACCTCGACTGGATAAAACAAAAGGTTTGATTTGTATCATGACTGATAATAATAATACTGAGAATAATATCTTGTCCTCTTTAAGAACACGAAAAGGAAGGAGATGAAAATTGAGAAGATTGAAGATTGTGGCATCCAGAGAAATGAGGAACAAACATAAGAGATAACCAAAGCTCAGTGAAATTGACTCTCAGTGGGTTTTGGTTAGAATTCAGAAGAGGGAAGGGTTGAGAAAGTCAGATTTTTTTCTTTTTCTTTTACCAACCTGAGCCAGTTTGAGCAGTAATTCTTCTTCTTCTCCTAACTACAGCTGAAACCGTTTCATAAAACATCTTACTCCAAAATCTTACTTCATTTTGAAATATAAGATTCATTTGTGCAGTATTTTATAAAATCTATTTAAATAATTATTAAATCAGCACGGCACGAGAAATATGAAGTGACATACAGTAAGCATTGTTATTGTGCTGCTGTTTGTGCTTCATTTCTGTTTATCCTGATAACTGATCCCCTAAAACACTGACTACATCTTCAACAAGCGAAAGAAAGAAAGAGATTTAAAATGGAGAGAAAAGACAGAAAGGAAGAGAAGGAAGGAATAAAGACAAAGAAAGGAAAATAAAAGACAACGTAAAACAACAAAACATCACCAAAACATCTGAATACAGGATTATTGTGTGTGTGTGTGTGTGCGCGCAAAACTGTCCAAAGAAGGAAAGAAAGAAGAAACCAATTAACTCATAGACAAATGTGTGTGTGTGTGTGTGTGTGTGTGTGTGTGTGTGTGTGTGTGTGTGTGTGTCTATGCAAACAGTATGAAAACTGTCCAAAGTTGGGAAAAAAGAAACTAACTAACTCATGTGTGCAAGTTGGCTTTCAGTGTTCATGCAATAGAACCGATTCAAAGAGCAACACATTACTACCTGCTAGTGTGAATGTCCTGTGTGTGTGTCCATGCAAAAAATATGAAAACCGTACAAAGAAAAACACAAACAAACAAACAAACTCATGTATGGGAATCGGCTCTCAGTGTTCATGTAATTGAACCGATTCAAAGAGTCGACTCATTCATGAACAGCACATCACTACCTGCTAGTGTTAATGTCCCGTGTGTGTGTGTGTGTGTGTGTGTGTGTGTTTATGAAAGCTGCACAAAGAAAGAAAGAAAAGTAGCAGACAAGCAAACTCATCTATGCGCGTCGACTCTGAGTGTTCACTAATCGAACCGACTCAAAGAGTCGACTCATTCGTGAACAACACATTACTACCTGCTAGTGTGAATGTCCTGTGTGTGTGTCCATGCAAAAAATATGAAAACCGTACAAAGAAAAACACAAACAAACAAACAAACTCATGTATGGGAATCGGCTCTCAGTGTTCATGTAATTGAACCGATTCAAAGAGTCGACTCATTCTTGAACAACTCATCATTCCCTGCTAGTGAGAGTGCAGGCTTATATTACCTGAGGGAGTCTGGTGTGGGATAGCGTGTGTAGAGTGTGTGTGTGTGTCTGGTCATGCAAACAGTGTGAAAATTGTCCAGTTTGTTACAAAACACAATGTGTGGTTAAAAAAAAGAGAGAACCTGGTTTGAAAAAAGAATAGTAAAATGAGGCTTTGGCCGCTCGGCTCTCGTGTCCCTCCGCCCCTGGAGGAAGTTTTAGGTTGCTATGCTAACATCCAGTGAAGCAAACTCCGTTAAGACGAGAGGCAGGGAGGTGTGGAGGGAAATAAATCTGCTGCTCGTCCTCTCAGGCACCCGAAAACCCTGACCAGTAAAAGTGAGATGTTTGTAAAAGCGTTTTTTAGTGTGTTTCCGACAACAGCACACCTGAAGCCGTTTTAAAAGGTCTCCATGTTGCAGTAAATTAGCAGGAGAGGCGGTGAGTGCTGCTCATAAAGCGTCCTCTGTGTGTGTGTGTGTGTGTGTGTGAGAGAGAGAGAGAGAGAGAGAGAGAGAGAGTTTAAACATAATTAAGTGTTTAGCTACTATAAATAGCTATTTATCTATCTTTTTTTAAACAATTCAGCAGATAAAAATAGCCTATAGTTGAATTTTACCGGAAAAATATACCGTTTGGTTTATTTAGTTTAATAAATGCACCAAAACAACGCCTTCAGTTGAACAGATTTGACTGTTTATTACACAAAACCTTAAACGAACGATAATTTATTAGTCTTCTGGTTATATTTGTTGACTTTTCCACAGAAATCTGCTACTTGACGTGGCTTCATTTTGTTCAAACTGGGAATTATTTTACGGTAAAACAAAACAAAAAAAATCTCTCAAACTTCATTTTAATGCCAGAGGTAAAGTGATTTATTCCACAGTAAGCTTTCTTTAAAGTGAGTGAGGTAAATATAAATAAGTTTTAAGTG
The DNA here is from genome assembly GCA_037576825.1 of Pangasius krempfi. Taxonomy (NCBI): domain Eukaryota; kingdom Metazoa; phylum Chordata; class Actinopteri; order Siluriformes; family Pangasiidae; genus Pangasius; species Pangasius krempfi. The sequence goes on from CM074977.1 coordinate 24,838,375, forward strand.
TGTATATCATTCCAGTAGTATCCCCGCTGAACAAAAAAAATAAATAAAAACACTATAGAAACCCTCATGTAATGGTGTTAATGGTTATAATGGGATTTGTAATGGTTTTAATGGAAATTTTAAATGGTTTTAACGGTTATCATGGGAATTGTAACGGTTTTAACGGCTATAATGGGAATTGTAATGGATTTAATGGGAATTGTATTGGTTATAATGGGAATTTTAATGGTTTTAATGGGAATTGTAATGGTTTTAACAGTTGTAATGGGAATCGTATTGGTTTTAATGGGAATTGTAATGGGTTTAATGGTTGCAATGGGATTTGTAATGGTTATGATGCGAATTGTAATGGTTTTAACGGTTGTAATGGGAATTGTAATGGTTTTAATGGGGATTGTGTTGGTTATAATAGGAATTGTAATGTTTTTAATGGTTATCATGGGAATTATAATGGTTTTAACGGCTATAATGGGAATTGTAATGGATTTAATGGGAATTGTATTGGTTATAATGGGAATTTTAATGGTTATAATGGGAATTGTAATGGTTTTAAGAGTTGTAATGGGATTTGTAATGGTTATAATGGGAATTGTAATGGTTTTAATGTTTGTAATGGGATTTGTAATGGTTTTAATGGGGATTGTGTTGGTTATAATAGGAATTATGTTTTTAATGGTTTTAATGGGAATTGTAATGGTTATGATGCGAATTGTAATGGTCCCTGTGGGTCTCTACTGGTAATCTGTTGCCTTCTATTGGTGGTATGGCTATTGCTAAGGACCAGTAATGGTGCTGATGGTTTGTAATGGTATTTGTAGTGGCAACCATTAGAATATCGGTTATATTCATTTTCTATTGGTTTTTTTTTTTATACAATGTATACCTAGAAATAAGGTTATTTAGATTATTAATATATGCATAAATATATATATATATATTTTTTAAAGAAACATTCGGACTTTTTTCTAAATGTCACTTTTATTAAAAGTAAATTGTCCATGTGTTGGAATGCTCTAATTCAGAAAGAATAAAATACCTGAAATTTAAAAACAAACACGAAAAAAACAACAACCAAACTTGTTAACATTCCGACAGCAGAACAACACAAATCAGGATAATGTTTCCTGTTCGATTTCGAGGTGATTTTCATCTTTTTTTTTATTTTTTTATTTATTTTTTTTTTTTTACTGCATTTAACACATGAATGAAGATGGTCAGAAGGTTCGGGAGGACCTGAGACACACCTAAGCAGGGGGGGGGGGGGATTAATGCCTACAATACCCACTTCTCATAAATTTGTGAAAAGAAGACAGCGGAGACACGCATATTTAGTTGTATAAACTTAT